>OZ025244.1:38330044-38347544 GCA_964019155.1 Osedax fenrisi
ATTATTCAATTAACCAACACTCACACACATACACACAAGCACACGCATTATTATATATATATGCCTATATATCGCAACTACCACATGTAAGCACAACCTAGGTTTTAACTATAATGTTCCATCCATTTCTGTGTACATCAGATATCCTATTTTTATATCACTATAGTTATGCCTTACACCAACCACCCCACGCGTTTATTATATTAGGGTACATTTGATTAATTTTATAGTTTTAAACATGGTGTAACATAAAAAATATATATTATGTACCCTAAAAATGTATAGTACTCTACCCTAACTAGGGTACATCATTATAATTTTACATTTTTGGATATAACGTACCCTAAATAATAGTATTGATGTACCATAAAAAAGTTGCATTTTACCCTTATACGTTTGTTCATGGTGTACCCATAATTAGGGTACATCACTCATAATATTCGATTTTGTGATTAACGTACCCTATAAGAATGAGTTGTTATACCCTCATTTTTTACAGTGTATATATATATATATATATATGTGTGTGTATATATATATATATATATATTAGTGTTGTCAAATTTTCTAAAAAGTAAGTCTCAGTATCGTATCAGTATCATTCAACAGCTGTATCAGTATCGTATCAGTATCGTTCGAAACTGTATCAGTATCGTATCAGTATCATTCGACAGCTGTATCAGTATCGTATCAGTATCATTTGACAGCTGTATCAGTATCAGTATCAGTATCGTTTGACAGAAGTATCAGTATCATATCAGTATCATTTGACAGAAGTCTCAGTATTGTTTGACAGAAGTATCACTATCAGTATCGTTTGCTAATTGTATCCGCATCGTTTGACAGCAGCATAAGTATCGTATAGTGATGTAAACTGGTTCGGATCTTGGAGATATTTGTGAGTATCAAATAGTTGAAAAAAATATCAGGTTTTAATATCTATAATTTAAACAAAAATTTAAAATAATGATGTTGATGGTTGCACGAATAATTTTAAAATGATGCAATGTGGATTAAAAGTATCGCGGATACATACGAATGGCGGGGTAGTTTGATTGACATTGGCGCCTATTCACACAAAGGGACGCTATATTTAGTAATAGTGTCGCGGATACATACACAGAACCGCTATGTTGGTTGAAAATGGCGCGAATAAATATAATCCCAAAGATAAACATTGGAATATATTTTAGATATCCAATAATAAAAATCCGAAATAATACGAATCTAATATTTAAAGTCCGAAATAGTCCGAATCTAATATTTAAAGTCCGAAATGGTCCGAGTCCGGTCCGAGTCCGATATATCATAAATTATACTGTATCAGTCCGGTATCAATGACCTAAAGTCCGAAGTCCGGGTCCGAAGTCCGGGTCCGAATGACAACGCTAATATATATATATATATATATATATATATATATAATTGATAATGCAGTTTTGCCTGTTTTAGGACTGGTCATAGATTTAGAATTTTCAGCACTGAAATGTTGTTTACCTAGTATTTTTTATATATCGGCCCAAATAATTAACAGCCACTTTAAATCCTTTCTAAAACGATATTTTTAGCATTCTCCTATTTTAAGTTATATAACTACTTTAAGATTTAAGATAAATGACTTATTGTTACAACTATTATAATGTTTAAACTTTGAATGAATGACATATATGTATATTAACTTATATATATATATATAAATGATATAAAAATAAGTTATTATATATAGTAATTTATGTTGATATATATTTGTTTAATAACTGTTATTTTAATTTTTTAATTTATTTCAGAAAAATTTGTTTCTCAAAAAGTCATATGGATCTTTGAATGAGATGACAAGATCGTTCTTCTTGAATATTTCTTCCTCCGAAATATGGAAAGATTTTAATGTGGCCGGTGGAGGAGATTCGGGAAAACAATCCTTCAAGATTAATTTTCCATGTATGAACAAATTGATATATGGTTTGTATCATAAAATGTAATTTAACATATTCGTATTAAAATTAGTTAATATAATATATGCCCAGTGATGGGCATGAACCTCATTCAAAGTTCATGATTTAATTTTGAACCCGATTGGTTTAATTAAATTGAACTTGAGCGCATAATACAGGTACAACTACCACCACCAACACCCCCACCACTACCACCAGCACTACTAACCTAGAGCTAATGAACATAGTGCTAGTCATACAGGTACCACTACCACCACTACCACCAGCACCATATTAAACTAGTAATGCTATAATTAATTAAAAAAAGTTCAAAATTAAAAGTAAAATTTAACTCAAGTTCATATTATTTATAATTACAATTCTTTATATTATTTAATACCAATCCCATTTATTAATATTCGATTTAACTTTATTATGTAATGAATAATAATCCTATAAATTTAAGTGATATACAGTAGTTTATATCTATAATATTCTATAGCACACACACATATATATATATATATATATATATATATACTAGTGTTGGGAAAGTCAGCACTATGGTGCCGCATATTAGTGCTATTTAAATTGCGGTACTAATAAATTATAGATAAATAATTATTTATCAAAGTTCTAGATGTATTTATTGCTACTTTGAACTTGAATGCATACTATGCATTGCATAGTATAAGTAACCGATGAACTTTAACTTAATGCCAGTTAACAATAAAAATTATGCATAACATTATTACCTATACAACTTTTAATTGTATATATATGGTATATACATATATATATATATATATATATATATATATATATATATATATATATATATATATATATAATATAGTAAAGTGTATAGGTTTAATATATATATATATATATATATATAATTTAACTAATTATTATTTAATATTACAGAAATTAGCTCAACTGTATATGTGAAGACTCTTTCAATTATTTTGAAAGAAATGAAACAGAGATTTCAAAGGACGAACAAATAATTCTAATTATAATAAATATTTATATATAAATAAATTTGTTTTATTATTTATATAACTATTGGTTTATGGTTACAGACAATAGTACGGAAATCCGGATTTGTACTAGTACATTGTACTATGGTTACGGACAATAGTACGGAAATCCTGATTGCGTTCATGTACATCGTAACTATTACAGAAACTTACCAAAAAACTGTTACCAATAATAGTACACAAGAACTGTTTCTGTACATGTAAATTTTATGATTTTGGTTGCTTGGGACGTACATAGATAATATTGTTAGATTATAAATATATACTTTATTATATTTTAGTTGATGTTATTAGATATTAGTATTTCTATATACCAATGATACATTTCTAGGACATGTTGCCCCTAATATAATGAACCAAATAAGCTCACTTTTCTTCATATTAATCTTAAACAATATGCAAATAAAAGGATAAATCTATAGATATATCTACATTTAATATAATACAAAAAGAGTAAAATAAGATATTGATGATATTAGCGCACACTCTGCCGCACACTTCCTAATCCCCACACACATACGCCCGCACAGACGACCTCGGAGATACGTGCGACCACTCCACCGAGTCCAGCACCTACAAACTATGTCGGTCTCATCTGATTTGCTCGAATTCGAAGTGCGCGTGCATGGAAGGGTTTAAACAGCTCGAACGCGTGTCGATATTCTCCGGCGAAAAGAGCTACAACTGCGTACACGTTAATGGTTCGAGATAACGCGAGAAACTACGCGATAGTATCGAATATTAAACAATAGAATAACGTAAATATAACCGGTACAAAGAGATTTTCACGCAGAAAAACATCCTAATATTGTGCTATATGAATTATTTATTTATTTTAATACATTTACCCGATATTGGGCAAATCAAAGATGTAATAGGTAATGTATATAAATATATATATATATTATATATATTATATATATATATATATATATATAAACGCACGTATAAGGTGCGTCGACATGCCCTGAATCGGCATAGTTCACACCGAAACTGTGCAATGTATACCTCGACACTATATCGGGCTGTATCGTGTATGTGAAAAGCGTTATTTCTGTGTTTCTGTGTGACATACGACAACAAGGACTCGCCGCTAGCCACTGATAAGCCACTGATAGGCCACTGATAAGCCACTGATAAGCCACTCATAAGCCACTGATAAGCCACTGATAAGCCACTGATAAGCCACTGATAAGCTACTGATAAGCCACTGATAAGCTACTGATATCCACTGATATCCACTGATAAGCCACTGATATCCACATATAAGCCACTGATAATCCACTGATAAGCCACTGATATCCACTGACATCCACTGATAACCCACTGACATCCACTGATAAGCCACTGATAAACCACTGATAAACCACTGATAAGCCACTGATAAGCCACTGCTATCCACTGATAAGCCACTGCTAAGCCACTGATATCCACTGATAAGCCACTGATAAGCCACTGACATCCACTGATAAGCCACTGATAAACCACTGATAAGCCACTGCTATCCACTGATAAGCCACTGCTAAGCCACTGATATCCACTGATAAGCCACTGATATCCACATATAAGCCACTGATAATCCACTGATAAGCCACTGATATCCACTGACATCCACTGATAACCCACTGACATCCACTGATAAGCTACTGATAAGCCACTGATAAGCCACTGATAAGCCACTGATAAGCCACTGATAAGCTACTGATAAGCCACTGATAAGCCACTGATAAGCCACTGATAAGCTACTGATAAGCCACTGATAGGCCACTGATAAACCACTGATAAGCCACTGATAAGCCACTGATAAGCCACTGATAAGCCACTGCTATCCACTGATAAGCCACTGCTAAGCCACTGATATCCACTGATAAGCCACTGATATCCACATATAAGCCACTGATATCCACATATAAGCCACTGATAATCCACTGATAGCCACTGACATCCACTGATAACCCACTGACATCCACTGATAAGCTACTGATAAGCCACTGATAAGCCACTGATAAGCTACTGATAAGCCACTGATAAGCCACTGATAAGCCACTGATATCCACTGATAAGCCACTGATAAGCCACTGATAAGCCACTGTTAAGCCACTGATAAGCTACTGATATCCACTGATATCCACTGACATCCACTGATAACCCACTGACATCCACTGATAAGCCACTGATAAACCACTGATAAACCACTGATAAACCACTGATAAGCCACTGATAAGCCACTGCTATCCACTGATAAGCCACTGCTAAGCCACTGATATCCACTGATAAGCCACTGATAAGCCACTGTTAAGCCACTGATAAGCCACTGATAAGCCACTGATATCCACATATAAGCCACTGATAATCCACTGATAAGCCACTGATAAGCCACTGATATCCACTGACATCCACTGATAACCTACTGACATCCACTGATAAGCCACTGATAAACCACTGATAAACCACTGATAAGCCACTGATAAGCCACTGATAAGCCACTGCTATCCACTGATAAGCCACTGCTAAGCCACTGATATCCACTGATAAGCCACTGATAAGCCACTGATAAGCTACTGATAAGCCACTGGTAAGCCACTGATAAGCTACTGATAAGCCACTGATAAGCCACTGATAAGCCACTGATAAGCCACTGATAAGCTACTGATATCCACTGATAAGCCACTGATATCCACTGATAAGCCACTGATAATCCACTGATAAGCCACTGATATCCACTGACATCCACTGATAACCCACTGACATCCACTGATAAGCCACTGATAAGCTACTGATAAGCCACTGATAAGCTACTGATAAGCTACTGATATCCACTGATAAGCCACTGATATCCACTGATAAGCCACTGATAATCCACTGATAAGCCACTGATATCCACTGACATCCACTGATAACCCACTGACATCCACTGATAAGCCACTGATATCCACTGATAAGCCACTGATATCCACTGATAAGCCACTGATAATCCACTGATAAGCCACTGATATCCACTGACATCCACTGATAACCCACTGACATCCACTGATAAGCCACTGATAAACCACTGATAAACCACTGATAAGCCACTGATAAGCCACTGATAAGCCACTGCTATCCACTGATAAGCCACTGCTAAGCCACTGATATCCACTGATAAGCCACTGATAAGCCACTGTTAAGCCACTGATAAGCCACTGATAAGCTACTGATAAGCCACTGATAAGCTACTGATAAGCCACTGATAAGCCACTGATAAGCTACTGATAAGCCACTGATAAGCCACTGATAAGCTACTGATAAGCCACTGATAAGCCACTGATAAGCTACTGATATCCACTGATAAGCCACTGATATCCACTGATAAGCCACTGATAATCCACTGATAAGCCACTGATATCCACTGACATCCACTGATAACCCACTGACATCCACTGATAAGCCACTGATATCCACTGATAAGCCACTGATATCCACTGATAAGCCACTGATAATCCACTGATAAGCCACTGATATCCACTGACATCCACTGATAACCCACTGACAACCACTGATAAGCCACTGATAAACCACTGATAAACCACTGATAAGCCACTGATATCCACTGATAAGCCACTGATATCCACTGATAAGCCACTGATAAGCCACTGATATCCACTGATAAGCCACTGATAAGCCACTGATAAGCCACTGTTAAGCCACTGATAAGCTACTGATAAGCCACTGATATCCACTGACATCCACTGATAACCCACTGACATCCACTGATAAGCCACTGATAAACCACTGATAAACCACTGATAAACCACTGATAAGCCACTGATAAGCCACTGCTATCCACTGATAAGCCACTGCTAAGCCACTGATATCCACT
This sequence comes from Osedax fenrisi, assembly GCA_964019155.1. NCBI lineage: Eukaryota > Metazoa > Annelida > Polychaeta > Sabellida > Siboglinidae > Osedax > Osedax fenrisi. The sequence continues at coordinate 38,336,878 of OZ025244.1, forward strand.
GATAAGCCACTGATAAGCCACTGATAAGCCACTGTTAAGCCACTGATAAGCCACTGATAAGCCACTGATATCCACATATAAGCCACTGATAATCCACTGATAAGCCACTGATATCCACTGACATCCACTGATAACCTACTGACATCCACTGATAAGCCACTGATAAACCACTGATAAACCACTGATAAGCCACTGATAAGCCACTGATAAGCCACTGCTATCCACTGATAAGCCACTGCTAAGCCACTGATATCCACTGATAAGCCACTGATAAGCCACTGATAAGCTACTGATAAGCCACTGATAAGCCACTGGTAAGCCACTGATAAGCTACTGATAAGCCACTGATAAGCCACTGATAAGCCACTGATAAGCCACTGATAAGCTACTGATATCCACTGATAAGCCACTGATATCCACTGATAAGCCACTGATAATCCACTGATAAGCCACTGATATCCACTGACATCCACTGATAACCCACTGACATCCACTGATAAGCCACTGATAAGCCACTGATAAGCTACTGATAAGCCACTGATAAGCTACTGATAAGCTACTGATATCCACTGATAAGCCACTGATATCCACTGATAAGCCACTGATAATCCACTGATAAGCCACTGATATCCACTGACATCCACTGATAACCCACTGACATCCACTGATAAGCCACTGATATCCACTGATAAGCCACTGATATCCACTGATAAGCCACTGATAATCCACTGATAAGCCACTGATATCCACTGACATCCACTGATAACCCACTGACATCCACTGATAAGCCACTGATAAACCACTGATAAACCACTGATAAGCCACTGATAAGCCACTGATAAGCCACTGCTATCCACTGATAAGCCACTGCTAAGCCACTGATATCCACTGATAAGCCACTGATAAGCCACTGATAAGCCACTGTTAAGCCACTGATAAGCCACTGATAAGCTACTGATAAGCCACTGATAAGCTACTGATAAGCCACTGATAAGCCACTGATAAGCTACTGATAAGCCACTGATAAGCTACTGATAAGCCACTGATAAGCCACTGATAAGCTACTGATATCCACTGATAAGCCACTGATATCCACTGATAAGCCACTGATAATCCACTGATAAGCCACTGATATCCACTGACATCCACTGATAACCCACTGACATCCACTGATAAGCCACTGATATCCACTGATAAGCCACTGATATCCACTGATAAGCCACTGATAATCCACTGATAAGCCACTGATATCCACTGACATCCACTGATAACCCACTGACAACCACTGATAAGCCACTGATAAACCACTGATAAACCACTGATAAGCCACTGATATCCACTGATAAGCCACTGATATCCACTGATAAGCCACTGATAATCCACTGATATCCACTGACATCCACTGATAACCCACTGACAAACCACTGATAAGCCACTGATAAGCCACTGATAAGCCACTGCTATCCACTGATAAGCCACTGCTAAGCCACTGATATCCACTGATAAGCCACTGATAAGCCACTGACGTAATCGTTGCGTAACCCCACAGCGAGCGTAAACATCGCAGCCGGTGAAGCATGTCACATGAACTCGGCTAGCAGTGACGCATCAGTCTATTGTTCTAGCGGAATGTTGTGCCATACGTGCAGAGATCTAGCCAACGTATGGGCTAACAATACCATTTGTTTAACGGGTTCGTTTCGTCATACGGTGATGTATTCAGCGATATATCTCAGAGAATATATAGATATATATATATATATGTGAATTATAGTTTATAAGTTCACAGTTTTAACACGCCAATTGTTAATTATTAATACACACCAATTGATTGTTTCCATTTATTTAATCTCGTATTAAGGGGATCCCACACATTTAAAGTGATGATAATTTATTTTTTTTAATATTATTTTTTATTACATAATAATACTTATTGTAGTGTTTTTTAGTATCTGTAAAAAAAGTGGATATGAATTCAGTATAGAAATGGCATAAAAATGTATTTTTCTACGATAATATAATGCTATTATATGCTATTATTACAATATTACATTGTTATTCTGTCAAACTTCAAACTCTGTTTTCTTAGAATAATTATTTCGCGCTAGGTATGTGCATTCAAAAATATAGAACATAAAAACTATTATAATTATAATATTATTTTGTTGTGCTTTATATAGAATTTAATTATGTGAATAGTAAAATAGAGAGATAATTAATAAAATGTATAGAATTCATGGTATAAAATGATAATTTCAATAGAAATACCATCATTTTAGTATTGCTAATTTTTAATTTAGATATATATATAATATAATAAATAATAATATTAAAAATAACTTTCTATTTTCCTATACATGTATATGTTATGAATACATTACAACAAAAACTAGGTCAATTGAATGAATATAATATCAGTTCTATTTTTTTTTAGTGGACCTATATTTTTCCTATCTATTTATACACGAAATTGGCAAATTGCGTGTTATGTGCAGGATATGTCCCCTTAAATAGTTACATTATTATAATATTTATTGATGATAATAATGTCTATAATGATAATATAAATTATTATAATAATGCTAATATGCTAATATTTTACGTTATTAATAATCACTCGAATCAAATAGGTGGAGCTAATACCGTTTGGTCAATTGGACATTACGTGTTTATACTACTGGCGTTAACCGGGTGGCGAATCATGATGTAACTATTACGTAATGCGTTAACCTGGATGTTAACTATTGTATTACTTAATTACGTAATTTAAATATGTTCATTTCATGTTAATAGTGATTATATATTACATCATATATTTTAATAATAAATAAGTAATATAATATTTGAATATATTATTATTTATAAATACTATTTTTACTATGACATATTTATATATTATTAATAATATGATTAATACTATACCATATACAGAACTCATAGTATAATATAGTATTCTGTATATAAATAAATCAGATTTATTATTTCATGTTGTATAAAATAATGGATAAGTTACTAAACAAATGTATTTGTTTTTTTGCGAGAAATTCCCAAATCATCATATTCTAGATAAGTAAGATTCTCACCAGTAAAAAAATGTAAATATAAATAATTAAGATGTAAAGAATACAAATATGTATCAATAAGTCAAGTTAAAAATAAATTATGTAAAGAATAAAAAACATGTATCAATAAGTTAAGTTTAAAATATATTATGTAAAGAATACAAAATATGTATCAATAAGTCAATTTTTAAAATAAAATATGTAAAGTTATATACAAAATTACAAAAACGAGTTGAATTATGAATGCCAAACTATAAAAGGAATATAATAGCTAAACAAATACAAATGAAAAAAAAATTAAAACTAAAACAACCAAGCTGAAGGTTTAATAAATAATAATCGTAAAAAATAATAAATTAGATAATCAATTGATATCATATTTTGATAAAATACGTTTTTTTAATATTTTTGTTAAGTTTTTTATATATATTAAATAATAATTTATTTAGACATAAATTATTCCATGAGTTAGGGCCTTTAAATTATAATGATTAATGATGACGATTTATGATGACATTTATATAGTCTCATTAGTAGATTTCAAATATAATTATAAGTATTATAGTATTCACATGTATACATAGTATACTATTATACTATATTAAAACTACATATAGGTGATTATGGTTAAAAAAAACATTCTTTCTCAATAAATATTCAATATTTTACTATATTTTTATATGCCACTTTTAATAAATAAATAACTAGCTATTTGTAACCACTATATATATATACAGTCAACTCTCGGTAAGTCGGACTACGGATAAGTCGGCATTATTTATAAGTCGGACACATATTGTTGGGTTGGTTGGATTTCAATCTATTTCCATGTTAAATTAATCGGATAAGTCAGATAATTAGATTGGATAAGTCGGACTTTTCTATATGTCGGATACATATTATAGTCATTTTTATAATTTGTATACTGGATAAGTCGGACTTTTTATAAATTGTCAGAAATGTTTACTTTAAATAATGAATATTGTAATTATAGTAGGTAATATTATTGAATACAACATTATATGTTGTTGATTGTTGTATAAATTCCACATTTCTGTAACCCTTTAACTCACGCTGCGCATCTCATGTCTTATTTGCATGATATTTGAATCTCAGCTAAGTCGGACACTTTTCCGGTTCCCTTGCATGTCCGACTTATCAGGAGTTGAATGTATATATAGTATTCAAATGTTTAAAGATATATATCTTTAGTATCTATAGATACTAATGACAATATTTCCGTATAATACACTGGTTCTATCGTAGCCATATGGCTGTGTGAATACATCGACATTTTGTCAGTATAATACACGAATTTTCTTAAGGGATTAAAATCCAGTGTTGGCATCAAACAATGGGAATATACTTCCCGATAGTGCTCGATCTAATACATAAATTATGTTATATATATATAGTATACTCTACTATACTATATTATAAATACATAATAACTACAGTAATACAGAGTATGTTGTCGCCGTGACTTCATATGTGTAAAAACCCACGTGATTAGAAGATCAATATACATATATTTATCAACTCTAGTTAATACATAATAACTAATTAGAACGTATGCATATATATATATATATAATTAAATATAATTAAAAATATGTAAATTTATTAAATATATTGTATTATCAGATATTAATGAATACAGCGTAATACACAATATACTCGACTTGTGATTAACCAGTCAAAATAACTACGAATTACAGTCTAAATATAATAGAAGTAATTTATATTTGATATTTAAAAGGATGGGTATGCATAAAATACGGCAATTAACTTTCAAAACTGATAGACAATTTGTTGTAGTTGTATATAATATATTTTTGTAAACACAATACACATATATAAGACTGGTAAAACATGTTTATATAAACAAGTATTATAAACATTATACAAATATACAATTATTTAAAAACGGTATTATAATTTTTTTTATTAAAAAATAACAGTAATATTTATAAAATGTACTTACAAAATTTATTTATTTATCGTTTCATTCTTAGCCTTTATTTTTTATTTTACTTTAAAAATGTAATATACATACATTACAAACATATTATCTTATATGTATATGAATACATAAAATATTTGAAATGTGACAATTATACTGTAGTTTTGTGGCACTGGATTGTGGCTCCCTTAATAGACCTGTCGGTTTATATTTTGCAGGAATGTGGCACCATTAAACGTCTCACTATAGATTGACTGATTTGTTATTGTTGATGTCACATCAAATGTTCGCCTACAGGTATGCCTAGTAATCATGTCTACGTATCATTTTTCACAATTTATAATATTACATGATTCGATACATCATTGTTGCTAATTAAGTTTAGTAAATGTATACTTTTTTTTGTTTAATTTTTTTTCAAATTAATTTTAATCTTTTAAAAAAATGTATTTGTTATTTGTTTTTAATAATATATTTTCTTATCGTGGGTGTACTCTGGGAGGATCCATTTTTATTTCAGTCTCCCCAATAAATGTATACATATATGTGATTTTTTTCCGTGTTTAACTCGTGTAAAAGTCCGAAATTTTAATTTAAAACATAATTATAAGTTAATATATGATATATACATTAATCTTCATTTAGATATAACAATTTATTTACATTTGTTTTATAAAAAAAATAATTGATATTAATTAATAAATATTAATTAATTTGTAAGGTAACTAATGTTCTTGTATAACACCAACATAAATCACTATATATACAAATAAATAATATAGTTTAATTTAACATATGTTATAGAATAGTCTTAATTCAACTCTTTATTATAGAGTATTTAAATAAATAAAATAATAAATATTAAAAAAAATGTGTATTGGTCGTATAAATCACAGAATAAATTTCCGTTTTTATACATACTAAATATCCGTGTATTACACTTACAACATATTCGTGTATTAAACATATATACATAGAATTAGGTAGACCTCTATGGAGATAAAGTGTGTTCACCAATTTGAATGAAAATCTGCAATTGTGTTTGTCAAGTTTATCATTTACATCATATTTTTAATAAAAAGTCAAATGCACCTAGAATTTGTGAATTTTAGATTTATAGAGAATTCAATAATAAAATGATCAGTTAGTAGTTCATTTTTTTGGAAGGAGTTAGGGTTTATACATCTAACAAGAGGACTGGATAGGGGTGTAAATATCATATCAAGTGTATTACCACTAGAATGGGTAGGAAATGATATATGTTGGCACAAGGAAAGAGACTCAGTTAGGAGTTTAAAGTCACCATGGGGATAGATGGGAGAATTATAGTGATAGTTTAAGTCACCAAGAACCATTGGTAGATAGGATGAAGATGAAGGAAGTTTATGGATAAAATCATGAAATTCATCAAAGAATAAAATGGTTTAAGGTTTTGGGGGACGATAGATAACGGTGAGATGTAGAGTTAAGTTAGGAAGCTAGAGGGTCAGCGAAAGACAATCACTATATGAAAAGGGGGGGAATGAAATGGATGGAGATATATAAAAATCATTACGTATCATAAATCCTACCCACCACCACGGCCCGTTTGTCGTGGAGCGAAATAGAGTGTATATCCAAAGTCCAAGATGGAGGCAAATATATCAGAGTCATCATTATAAATCCAGGTCTCAGTCAATGCTATTATAATAAATTTTTGTAATTTAAGGTAAGGGACAGAAGGGATATATTTGATCTCAAGGAGCGAATATTGATCAAGGCTATATATATATATAGATATATAATATACGAAATAAGAAGACAAAACGGGCATATAAATACGGAATACGCTGACAAGAAGAATAGGTCGACAATATTGTGTCAACCAACTACTTTAATACATCAATTAATATATGCTAGAGAAATAATTGATATCCAATTAATGTACATTATAATACTCGTTATATTATAATAAATATATTTAAATATAATTTGGTTTTATAAAGAATAGACTATAAATAATTACATTTTTAGATTTCTACACACATATACTTGGTTACGCACAAAACGGAATCGTTGAAACACTGTTTTGACCGTAATAAAGTAACTTAATGCGAACATGTCTAATGGGAATTTATGAATTAATATATTAAATTTACTTTAGAATAAATATATTGAATACAAATATAAAAGATGTTATTAATTAAAAATATACATTTAAATTAAATAGTATTATAATTTTGTAAATATATAGGGGAAAATCCCCGATTACCGACCCCCTCCTAATACCGACCCCCTCTCGTATCTCAGTATAACTATAACTACAACCTAACTATAAGAGATATCAAAAAATAATACATTATAGAATATTATATTAATCTTTGTGTATAAATAAATACTATTACTACATATACATGAACTGTTAGTAATTTAATGATAAATATGAAAACGTATTTTGTTTTAAAAAATATGTAATCCTACAATTGTTATTTGATAAAATGTAATATTCTGTTTTATTTTTTTTAATATTTGAATAATAACTTTTTTTAAATCATTGTAAATACTTTATTAATTAAAAGAAAACTTGATTTTGTACATAATATTGTAGAACAATAAAATGTTTATAATTATTATAAAAATAATTGAATTTGAAAAACTATTAACCAATATATCTTAATTATAGCAACCCATGTTATTTTCCTATTACCGACCCCCTAAATTACCCTAATACCGACCCCATGTGATTTATAATATCCAATCAAAATATATTCGTATTTTACTTTAAAATATGTCGTAAGTTGTTTATGTATCATTGATATAGCTTTAGGATTCATAATCCCAGTTGATTATATACATACTGATTAATAAATAAATATTAAATAATAATATACAATATTTTAATATAATTACTATAAAGTTTAAATTTAAATTTAATATTACAATTAAAACATAAATTCAATAAAAAATAAATTACGTCATGTTATAATTAATTATAGTTATGTATATCTACTCTTTTTATTGGATATTATAATACTACAATTATTTATACTACGATTATTTTAGGGGATCGGTAATATATTATCCCCTATAGGGGAATGGGGTCGGTATTAGGCACATGTATCCGATTACCGACACCCCTGTTTATTCTTGTAAATATAATTATATCAAAAATTTAAAATAGCCACTTTATTCATTGCCATAATATTACCCTAATTACAAAATTTCAATTAAATATATTTAATATTGAATAAGTTATTACAAATAATCATTTAGGGGTCAGTAATCGGGGACGTTCCCCTACATACATTCAAATGTATAGTCATGACTTTGTATCATAGATACAGAGTGGGGAGATATAGAGTCATCGCTCTAATGTCTATGCTTTGTATGACTCATAAAAACTACGGGAATAATAGTAATAATTTAAATTTAAAATTTAAATAATTTATTTCCGATTAAATTAAAAATTTGAATATTAATAATTAATTTCTATATTATTACCTATATTATGTATTTTATTTTAATAATTTATATATATAGTAAATAAATATATACACGAATCTTATTGATTATAATAAATATAGAATCGTAAGTAGGGTACGTGAGGGGGTCAATGCGGGGGTTTTGGTCAATGAGAAATATTCGGAAAACGGTGATAGTTATAAAAAAATGTTACATTGATGAAATATAACTAATACAATTGTTAACTTATTTCTATTTATACATTTAAAAAAAAATTAAATATTAATCACAAATTATCGATTGTTAGAAAAATCGCTAATTTTAACTAATATTACAGTCAAAAAAGTACCATAAAATGTCATAATACAACTTTAATTTTGACATGTCAAATACAATTTTAATACCATTATAATTCCAATATGTTTTACATATAATAATAATTAAATATCATTAATAACTAATTATTATATATCAGTTATTAATTAAACAGTGATGGTACATAAAGTATGGGGTTTTTGGTCAATGAAGTGCGACTGTTATGGTCAATGATTGACCAATCAGCGAATTGAAATATTCATATTCATATTTCTTTAAATATCTTTACATATGCGTGAGACTCACGCCGTGAGTATCATCGAATATGATATAGGTATATTAGAAATATTATATATATATATATATATATATATATATATATATATATATATACGGTATATATAATATACCTATAGGTAGTATACTACCATTCTATTTATAAATTATGTATTAATTATTATCGATGATAAATCTATACATATATATTAAGTATTATAAACTTTTTAAATATAAATATATATATATATATATATACTGTATATATATATTAATAAATAGAAGAGTAATATACATGTTAGTTATTGCTAGAATGAGCCATTTAATATTTTATGAAATTCCTATGGGGCCCATAGTATGCTTAAGCCGGCCCTGTTACCAGGTATATTATACCTATCTGTACACGTGTTCGGGATATATTAGCGCCGAGGTTTACTTAGCGAGGTGTGATATTATTATGTAATCATTATGTAAAGATATGTTGATAATAGATGTAGGTTGGTAATAAAGTATTCGTATTTAAATCTTATCAATAATTATAAATTATATATATATATATATTAATTGTTGTGTACATTTTTTCATATTGGTGGAGTCCTTTTTATCCAATCCAGGAATATATAGATGAAGTTTCCACTTATAACCATACATGGCTCTAATATTCCTTCGAATCCGCTCGCCTGTTAATGAATCCACGGTGTTAACGAGATACGATTATTTTGTATACACAATTATATGAGATCACTTCTAAATATTATATTAAAAGACATATTGTATTGGTGTGGACGGTAATCTTGAATCAGCGTCGCGACACGTATGGCAGTATACTGCATACTTGCCCTTCTATCTTATATAATAATAATAATAATAATAATAATAATAATAATAATAATAATAATGATTGTTGGCATAATAAAAGTCTAATAGGATCGCAAGTGTACTATTATAAAACACACATCTATATTAATTATATTTATGTTGTTAATTAATTACTTAATGTTTTTATTTTATTTTAAATAATTTTATTTATCTTTTTAATTATTTAATTAGATTATAATCGTGATATTGGTTATATGTGAGATTATTGAGAATATGTGTTATTCGCGTTATGTGAACACAACGAATAATTGCTAATTCTGCTGTATAGCTAATAATGTTACTTTTATAAATGAAGTAAATATATTTAAAATCTAATTTATTTCATAATTTGTAAATATTTTATTCTGTTGTTAATTATATTGAAAAAAATACGAATAAACGGTATATTTATATTTAAATTTAAATAATGCTAAACTATATTTAGATATATTAATAGATAATAATGCAGATACGGGACATTTATACATTACTTAGCGTATTAATTTACACGGGTACTGTGATTAGTAAGGTAATGAAACAAATTATATAATATACATTTTATAATTGTATTATATTATAGTATGCTATTACTACTTATATATATATATATATATATATATGTGTGTGTGTGTGTGAGTGAAATTCGCTGATTGGGGTTATGACAATAAACAATTAAATAAGACCGAAAATATGATACTAATATTTTAATTAGCCGAGAGAGGTACTTTTCTTCGTAATAAATGCATTATAAG
>OZ025244.1:38352544-38535044 GCA_964019155.1 Osedax fenrisi
TTCTATATTTGTTATCAAATATTCATTAAGTTATAAGCATATATCTAGAGGTCATATAAGTTACTAATACCATAGATCTAGATAGAAAGAGTTTCTCTCTAGCTCTGTGCCTAATACGGACACTCTAGATGTCTTAAATACGGATTACCCTATAACCAATCAGCGCGCATCGTATGAAATATTCTGATATTCATAAAAATCGCGTGCGTTATAATATTAATACCACCAATAAAGATAAATCTACAATTTGTATTATTTATATACTTAAATTGTATTATAAAAATAAATAAATTATTAACTAATTAAATTAGAATAAATTGTTCATAAAATTAATTATAAATAATGTAATTGCAATTTGTCAAATTGATTCATCAATAATATATAGTTTATCTAGTGGTATATAGGGTGTCCGTATTATAACACAGGGTGTCCGTATTCGGACATGGGTACCGAATACGGACACCCCCGTTATCTATGGAATTAAAAGATTAAATAAAATTTTAAAATCACATCTATAATCATATATTATTAATATATTGTAATTTTTGAATAAAAATAATGAGTCATAAAATGTTATGACCAAGTATCCGTATTAGCTTACTTTCCCCTATGTCTATTGTAACAAAGTCAAGAAAACTAACTGTAATCAAAGATTTTGCGAAGCAAAGATATAATACTCCCTATCTACGCAAAGTTATTAGTATTCATAAACGCCGCTGCTAGCAGCAGTATCGAAATATATATAGGTTTGCAGTGATTTGCATACTACAATGTTTCCTTTGCTCTATTAAATTACATGCCATATAAATTAGCTTTTACTCGTCACATAGATATTTATAGCATTTAAAACCTACATATCCTATTGTTTTGTTATATATTAGTAATGAACACTTAGTTTTCATAATAAAAATAATAATTTAAAAAATATTATTTTGCATTTTAAAAGTGCATAGTTTGATACGAATTTACATTATAAACAATACAGTTCCGAAAATTGACCCTATATAGGTGGCGATGTTGGTTTTTGCATACAAAATATAATTGCATGATTTAGAGTATTATATTTTTCTTTAAAAAAATCTTTGCTATAATGGTATAGATGCTCTTAAATAAATTATCTCTATCATTGGTATCATACCAAGGATGTTGTTTGAACGTTAATACCTCAGGCATACTAACGGGAATTGAGATGGGGTAGTCGAGGGAGATGCAAGTGGAGGAAGATGAGCTGAGAAGTATAATAGATAAAGGTATTGAATAAGGAGAATTACATAATAGAAGAAGGTGTATTGATAGTGTATCGATAGTATCACGCGAGTTAATTGGAAATATTGTGAAAGGGGTACATGATGCCAATTATCATAGTATTGATAGAACAGTTGATAAGATTATATTAATGGATAGATGTGTATAAAGTATAGAGATATTGAAGAGTACATAGAGAAACATGAGGTATTAATAATCAAACATTAATGACTGATATATATATTAAAAAATAACAAATTTTCAAAAATTAAAATTATTTAAAAAGTATTATAATCAATATAGGTAATAAAGTATTAAATTATGTTTTTAATTCAACTAGTTATCAATTATATAACTATTTTTATCTTATATATTATTATTTTATATTTATTTACCAACAGCTTTACTGATTTATAATTTTTTTTTAAAGTATTACAATTTAAATGACTAAAAAATTATACTACAATTGATTGTTCATTAGGATATAAATATATCAAACAGTATTCAAATTAATATAAACCATGTGGTAATAATAATTAGATTTCAATAGGAATTATTATATAATATTTAGCTAAACTTTATAAAATATATGTTATACTTTGCTTTGAATACTAACATAGGATTAAAATATTTTTTTATTTTTGTTGTATAGGTATCAATTTTCATTATTTGTTATCAGTATTATAATTGTATTTGATCTAATTGAAATCGATTAAATATGACATTACACTACTTACAGGAGATAACAATTAATAAATCTAATCGCTTTCACTATTTCCCTTAGACATTATCTATAATGTGATTTCATACATTCGTATTTATTATTATATTCCATGATATTAAGTTATGGAAAGTTCCATACACCATTGTCTACTGTTATTTATACACCCAATATCTATTTAACACTTTCAATACCATGCATATTTGTATGCAGGAGTTTTAATCGTGCTATAGTATTTTAATTACCCTGCAAATCGATAAATTTGGTAGTAATAATAATATATATTTATATAATTATATTTAGGTATATATTAATTGGTATCCTAGATCTCATTAAAATATTACTCATTTGTAGAAAAATCACGAATGTACGGATTTATCAGGTAAAGGATTACAAAAAACGATGCCACCGTTTTGGCTGGATAAGAATATAAATAGGAAAAGTAAAATATCCATAAAATGTACGAAACTAAATATTAGAACGATTTCTCGAGAGGCGTTCTGGTCGTCCGACAAAAGCGACAGCGTAGCGATTAAACGACTGAACCTGAACAACAACGTGATAGCGGCGCTCGACGATAACCTATTCGTACAGTTACCCAACCTACTCTACCTATCGCTGGAGAACAATCTGATAACCACGATACCGGAAGCGCTGTTCGCGTTGAATCCGAAAATAAAGGAAATAAATCTCCGCAAGAATATCATCGACGACGTTCGGTTCGACTTCGGCGCGCTCGCCTCACTCGAGACATTGAACCTAGACTACAACATGTTGGCCCGTCTCGAGCGGCACGTTTTCGAGACCTACGTGGAAAGCAGCCGACGACCTACGCTGACTATCCGCGGCAATAACTTCCGTTGCGACTGCGCGCTGTTGTGGGTGCGCTACGCCGCGGTCGAAGCTCGCCTACTGTACGACGCCGACGTGAAATGTAGGCGTGGCCTGTTGGCTAACGTCAGCGTGAAGTGCGTCCTGTTTCTAGACTGCGTGGTCGGCGAGAACGTTCAGCAGAAAACGTTTCTGAAGAAGTTCTTCGAGAACTGCCGCTTATCGGGTTAGAAGTCGATAGTTCATATCTCCTTAGCATAATATCCCTATTATCATGTATATATATATATATATATATAAGTAGGGGACATGAGGGGGTTTTGGTCGATGCCAAATAAATCAAAACGGTATATAGATAGTATCTATTAGATATGCAACTATTTTACATTAATGAATTTTGTATCAATTATATCTAATATATATATATATATATATATATATATATATATATATATATAATATATTAAATTATTGTTAATAGATAATAAACCAGGTAATGGTGATACAAGAGGTAAGTTTATATAAATATGTGTATTTACATTAATATATAAGTACTTATATTTATATAGGATAATTAAAAGAATAAAAAGTTATATTATCATATATTTATTTAGTTGACCACAAGAGAAAATACTCTTCGGTTTAAGTTTAGCCTTATGCAAAAGATTACAACTTATAATAATAACACATATCTTATATTGGTTTAATATAAATTATTCTAAATATAATTAATAACAATATATTTAGAATAGAGATATTACATAATTCTAAGAATAAATAATAAAAATCAATATTGTATTTTTATAAATCAAATGTTCTGTACATAATTCTAAAATTGTACATAATCGATATAAGTAAAATCAATTAAATATATGCAATTATTTCACAGTTCAAGTAAGCTTTATTTAAAGAAATACTATATTTCATATATAGATTAATTTGTTTTTAATTTAACATCAGTCACATCTCCGTTTGAAGATTAATAATTAACTCTGCACTTATACGATGTATAATGTTTTCTATCATTTTAAAGGATTGATTTATATTTTAAGGAAATGAAGCTTAGGTTTAAGGATTTGAAACATTGATTATTAAGATTTCGAAACATTGCAAGTATTAGAAATTGACAAAACTAGTAGGCTACTAAGTACAATTATTATTGACACTATTATATATATATATATATATAATTTATAATAACACATATAGTATCGCCTGACAGATATGAAAATGGTTTAATTGGTATCGAAATATTTCTTTACGTAGGTAATTTTTTAATTATGGTTATATTTAATATATACATGCTTATATATATATATATATAATATGTACTACATATTATGTAGTATATATTTATATTATTTAAATATTAATTATATTAATAATGTAATCATATAATAATAATTACAATAGAGTATTTATTAATTAATAGTTATTGTACAGTTATTGTATTATTATATAATATTTTTGTACAACTAGTTATATTATTATAACTTGGTATACTGATATCAAGGAAAGGATATTTTCTCAATATCTATGCTATGGTAACTATTTGTACTACTATATATATATATATATATATATATACCCTTTAGTGGTATATTGTATTATATTTCAATTATTTAAATTGTTTAATAAAAAATATCAGATATTTATTTGTAAATTAAAAATGCAACCAAATTTTTAAATAGGTAATATTTTATTAATAATACAAATTTATTTATGTATTCAGTTCGAATTGAAAGAAGTTTTTATATTTTATTTATGTCTTTCTAAATGATATGTGTTCCAGGAGTATGGGACGGATATTCCCAGGAGCGAGCGTTAATATAATGTAAGTCATGTATAGGAGGTAGTTGAAGTATAAACTTATTGGTGGAGCGTGCAGTGGTACTATAGTTTGTGATTTAAGTTTTATTAGGGAGGCTAGGTAGTCAGGAGAGTCATGGTGGATTGCTTTATGTGCCAGTAGTAAGGTCTTATAGAGGATTCTATGGTGTACAATGTACACTTTACATGTAGCCAGTGGAGTTTAACTAGGCATGGAGATATATGATTATGGGAATATTTTGGTATGTTGAATATACTAATAATCGTATATATTAATATTATACACCTAGCTATTGAATTTTGAAGAATTTGGAGTTTAGTAATATACGATGAGATGGTATTATAAGGAATGGAATTGCAGTAGTCGAATAGGGGTAGGCAGAAGCTATAATAATAGCGGTGGATATTAATATTGAATAACGAATAAGGAATAGTGAATGTGGTTGATAGTTTAGTAGTTTTGTTATGTGGGACAGTTGTCTATAAAAAGTAAAAATATTGTTAAATATAACACCAATATGTTTACATGGGTTGAGTACATGATGAGATGTCCATTGCTGTTAATCGGAGGGGGAGTTGGTAAAGTTTTACTTCGGAGTGGAAGGTCAAACTATAAGGGAGTTGTTAGGTATGATGGGTAGTAATAGTACAGGAAAGGATGTCAGGTACAATATTTTTATTTTCTGTACATTTTACATAAAGTTGGATGTCGTCCGCTTATGTATGGAAGCTAACTGGAGAATTTGAGATAAGGTGGAGAAGGGGAATTATGTAAATGTTAAATAGTATTGGTCCAAGGACCGATCCTTGGGTAACACCGTGTGTTACAAGACGGGGAGATGAACGGGGTGAGTGAACTACAACTGAGAAAGTTTGAATAGTTATGAATGAGGATAGCCATTTGTGTGCATTGATTTATTTATAAAATTAAAATATTTAATCCCGAACCATGATGCAATACGATAAAATCACTCAAGCATAAACTACAAATTTCACAAATTCGTTAGCAGATGCCCTATCCTAACTGATATTATTCAGTAAATGTTCAGTATATGTATGTTATCTATATAGGTATCCTATAGATCCTATAATATCTACAAATATATATATATATATATATATATATATATATATATATAATATATAATATATATATATATATATAATAAATAAATAAATACAAATTACAATACCATAACAATGTGATATTTTAAGCATTGGGATTTGTATTGGGGATTGTGAGCTACACTCTAGTACAAAGATCGTTATATACATCGCATTCAGACAAAGATAAAGATTTAGAATTGTTATTAACTTTAGATTATTACTAATAGATTTATTAGATATAACAATTAATATTATTCTTAAACAGAAAAATATTAATACTATTAATATATTATGTTTCTATAATATATTATATATATATATATAATGAAAATAGTACACAATAAATTGAAAGTACATACTAATACTATATATCTTATTGCATCATGAGAAGGTATCTCTATATTCTTACATTTAGAATTTGCACGAATTAAACCTAATATTTGAGTAAATACCTAATATTACGAATTTACATTATATCGTGCATTTTAATTTGAATAGAATTCGTGAAAATTCGTGAAAAATGCACGAATCTAGATATGCCTGATTATAATCAGTGATAATTATCAGTGATATATCAACTACATATGTACAAAGTATCATTGAGTACGGTTGTGATTTTTTTGGACAGGACAGTTGATCAGATGATCACACTCAGTTGATACATTACAGTAGATACAAGGGTAGTCTGTCCAACTTGCCATGCTACAAAGCGCTGAGATTAATGAGATTAACGATGCGATCACTGCACACTACTATCGTAAGCCTATCGCAAGCCTATCACAAGCCTATCGTAAGCCTATCGCAAGCCTATCACAAGCCTATCACAAGCCTATCACAAGCCTATCGCAAGCCTATCACAAGCCTATCGCAAGCCTATCACAAGCCTATCGCAAGCCTATCACACTACTATCACAAGCCTATCGCAAGCCTATCACAAGCCTATCGCAAGCCTATCGCAAGCCTATCACAAGCCTATCGTAAGCCTATCGCAAGCCTATCACAAGCCTATGACAAGCCTATCGCAAGCCTATCGCAAGCCTATCGCAAGCCTATCACAAGCCTATCGCAAGCCTATCCCAAGCCTATCCCAAGCCTATCACAAGCCTATCGCAAGCATATCGCAAGCCTATCACAAACCTATCACAAGCCTATCGCAAGCCTATCACAAGCCTATCACACTACTATCCCAAGCCTATCACAAGCCTATCACAAGCCTATCGCAAGCCTATCACAAGCCTATCGCAAGCCTATCGCAAGCCTATCCCAAGCCTATCCCAAGCCTATCCCAAGCCTATCCCAAGCCTATCACAAGCCTATCGCAAGCCTATCACAAGCCTATCGCAAGCCTATCGCAAGCCTATCACAAGCCTATCGCAAGCCTATCGCAAGCCTATCACAAGCCTATCGCAAGCCTATCGACTATATCAACATCCTCGTAGGGTGACCACGCTAGGTAATTATATAGTAGCGCAGCTCTTTAATGACTAGCACATGTTTACCTGTAATTCACTTAATGTTCATTATTTATATAAATTATATATAGGATGAAAAGAAATTGATTAAAATATCAATTTATTATATATTTATTAATATACATATATATATATAATATTCAAGAAGTTTCGACTATATTTATTACAAATTTTATTTAATATTTAAATATTCTCAACACTCTGGAGATATCATAATATACTAGTGTTTAAATAAATAATTTAAGGGCAGGGGGCACGGGTAAAAATCATGAAAAAAAAAATTATTTGTAATATTATTTTATTATTTATTTATAATATTTGAAATATTATCTTTAAAATGGTACCAAAATGGTTTATTTACGTAAAATAAAACTAATAAAAAGAAGCATTTTAAAACAACTATAAAGAAAAAATAATATTTGTAATAAATATTTTTATTAATAGATGTATTATTTATACTGATTTATACTGATTATATTATTATTCGTATTCATTATATATATATATTAATTTTATATAACTATACTGGTATCTATATTACATTTCATATATATATAATATTAATTTTATATAACTATACTGATATCTATATTACATTTATATATATAATATGTCATTTATATGTAAAATATCAATAAAATGTAACTTTAACTTTAAACTTGATTTATACAAAATAATTATTTTGACCAACTACGTTCACTATAATTTCAATAAGTTTAGTAATATTACTTTATTCTATTTAATTTTTTTTGTATTATATCCATAACATATGTAGCTTTATTATTCTAGTTTTTGTATTGATAAGAATTTATATTTATTTTTAAAATGATATTTTTGTAACATTTTTGTTAATATTTTGTATGTCATATACATAGATATGCATAACTCTTAGATTATTAAAAAAAAAAACTTGAAAATTATGAATAACAATTATCAGATTAATTAGTATACAACTAACAATTTTTTTTATAATTTTAATATAAATTACTTAGTGAATTAAGTTTTGAAAATGAGTCCTTTTTTGTATCTTTTACATGTAAACGAAAAACCCGTGCCCCCTGCCCTTAATAGCAATGTATACATAATATATTTCAATAGTATACAAAATGATTCTGGATTAGAAAATATCACTAAGGAAAGGTTATCATTATAAGTATTTAAACTATATTTATTGTTGTTATTTTACTTTATTTAAATATATTAATATGTAATAATCGATAAAGATATTTTATAATATATGTTATTATTTGGTAATATTTAAGTTAGAACATATATATATATATATATATATATTATCTTTATTTATATGTTAGATATTTGAATAATATCTGTATGATTTAGTCATTTTGACATTGTACACGAATAACTATAATGGTTTTAAGTACAATACAATACATGTATTGTATTACACGATTAATGATAATAATATATCATACACCATGTATATTTACAATCCAATGTATTAATCTACTTTAATACAACTTGTTGGGTAAATTAATGATCATACTATTTGTATTATGTTTCGTCCACTATTAATACATACACCTACATGTAGATATTGACTTATATAGAATACATTATATATTATATTTAGTAGCCATTTACACGGCATAACATGTATATTACTAATTTTAATCATTTTATTAGAAAAGTGAGTTATACTCCAATAACAAAGTTAGTTATTAACAGTTATATAGTATATCATTATAACATCACATTAGCTTATATCATTAAAGCATACATAGATCTATTAGCACTTTACAATTATTAGTAGCATATTCCGAAACTGTTTACAAATAATATTCACATTAGATTAAAATATAATAAAATTCAATCCAGACAAATATAATATTGTCTAGTTTTCGAAATTATATAAAATAATGAAGACATATTTATTTCCATGAGTGTTAATGTATAAATGTATATATATATATATATATATATATTCGAATAACCTTGCTTACTTGTATATTTCGAGATTCTTGTTTCTAGGACAGTGAAAGATATCCAAACATCAAGGTTCATCATAGTTACTCTCATCTCTCTCGCCAGTATACCCATATCACTCTCCAGATTCCTGATGTAACTGTCTTGTGGTCTTCCTAGTCTTCTAGTTCCACGAGTAGGTTCCCAAAGAACTAGATCCGAAACAACCTCATCATATCTCCGTTGGAAATTTCCGGCAAACTGTAAGCGCCTGTCTGATGATTATTGTAGATAATTGTCTATATCCCCATCAAGTATCTCGTTTGTAACTTTCTGAGACAAATGTTTAGTATCATTGAGTGTGTGTGCTATCTAGTTGTTTAAGTAGTATCTTTGTGAGGGCCCGCGTCTAACATCCGTACAGCTGTGGAGTGCATGAGCCTGATTGTAAATTTCCTACTAAGAGTCTATGTAACACATATTCCTCATTTGCAGACAGATTCTCCAAGCAAGCGTTTTTCTGATTTTCCAATTTTGGCACTGTTGTTTTTCCATGCCCGATGAGGTAATTGAAGTTGTCATCCATTTTCTGATTTGATCCATCTATAGCTTTGATTTCAGCCTTAATGACCTAAATGTAGATAGTGATGCATGAGAGATAATACATTATAATAATTATTATTAGAAGAAGAATTGTAGTTTTTTTTCTGTTAGTTTTCTAGTTTATAATTATATTATTTTTTTCTTCTAAAGGGCTTCAATATAATATATTATATTTTCTGTTATTATCGCCCAATTATATTATTAAAATATATGTAGTAGCCACTTCCCACGATATAACATGTATATTACTAATTTGCAATCATTTATTAGAAAATTGAGTGATTCTCCAGTAAAAAAGTAAGCTATTAACATTATAATTATTTCATATACCATTATAGCATATATCACATTAAAATATACCATTATAGCATATATTATATAGATTTATCAGTATAAAAAATACATTATTATGTAATCCTGAGATTAAAATATAATAAAACATAATTCCTTAAAATGAAATATTTTATAGTGTATAAAATTGTAATCATATAAACAAATGAAGAAATATTTCTTTGCCCCAGTGTTATACATATATATATATATAATATTTATACCCTGTAGCATATATACATACTAATATTTGATACACATTTTAACTATTCTAAAAATAATATATTTAAAAATCAATTTTAGAAAGCGAAGTAAAAGGTTAACATACTAATTAATTATAAACTGTGAATAAACTGTACATACGTGTATTATACGTGATATGTATATATAGAAATAATACATTAATATAACAAAACGTATGCACTGACATACTCTACGTAACTTAGAATATACGCAGCTCATGGAGATTCATATTCAATATAGATCATATGAATATATACACTATGTGTCTCCTATATAGTAAACAAAGATGTGTGTTAAATTAATAACGATATATATATATATAGAGCATATTATATACTTATTTAATAAATAGTATTTATCATATGTAGTAAATAAATATATATATATGTTAAATTAATAATAATATATATATATTACTGTTCATGACCAACATCATGAATACACATATTGTGGGGGTATAACAAGAATGTAAACATACTAATTTATTAATCCTAACATAAACGCTTTGTTTAATAGTTATAATATTTATATAAGTATATATATAATCGATATTATTTCACATTTAGTATGTTTAGTACACATACTGAAATTGCTCTGAAACCAAAGAAATCAAGAGCTTCAAGCAAAGTACCTGAAGGGTTGGTAACCTGTGTGTATTATAGGAATGATTGTGTGCCCGATGGGTGTGTCTATAGAGATAATTATAGAGATCATTATTATACGAGTCTTCAAACTAAATTATGATATTACATATACAGTGATGGGCACGAATTTTCACAATCGCCGATCGTCGATCACTTTCGTCGATCATTTTCTAACGATCGTCGATCGTCGATCTTTCTACTCTATCATTTTTTAACGATCGTCGATCGTGTAATTATTTTGATCGCCGATCGTGGATCTCGATCGTATTATTATATAAGCATATGAATTCCTTGCTGCTGCATGAACCACTAATGATCATCGCAGTACTCGCGAGTACTCACCCATTCACGCCGTCATATCAATATATTTATATATATATATACCAATGTATCTTTTTTACTAATGTAATCGTAATATTTTACCGCGCGAGACATGCAAGATCAAACAATACGTTTAATTATCTACTCTATTATAGAGTCTCTACGCCAAAAATGAGTCAAACTGTCAATTTCCCTGTAGGTGTATTATATAGGACTATAACTTTATTAATATTTTAGATAATTATAAGTTATAAGTTCTAAGATATACAATGTATTGGATAAATTTGCCCTTTATTAAATCAAATATTTATTTTAATGACTTAAAAATAATTAATAATAAAGTTGAAGCATCATGCAAGATTTGTAGAAAAAAAATAATAGATGGGATTTCGTCATCATCAAATTTAAGACGTCATTACAAAACTGTACATCATACTAAATTAGATGAATATGATAGAGTAAAATGTGAACACAATGAGAATAGTAAAAAAAGACAACTCCAAGAACCTTCAGAATTATCCTATACTAAAAAGATTAAACAATCTTCATTGGTTCAATTATCAATCGAGCAATCGACTACAATATCACATGTAGAAACTGACAAATTACTACTAAAATTTCTAATAAATACTATGACTCCAATTAGTATTGTTAACAATAAAGATTTCAAAGAATATGTAAGGGGTAATTACCTTAACTTAAGTTATAAATTAATTCTATCTAATATGATATTATATATATCTAATTTTTTTCACGATCGTCGATCGCGATCAGATGCTGACGATCGTCGATCATTTTACTCGATCATTTTCTAACGATCGTCGATCGTCGATCAATTTACTCAATCATTTTCAAACGATCAACGATCGTGATCGTGCCCATCACTGTACATATCATATATTGCGTAAATTAATAAATAGACAAATCTTATAACTAAATTTAATTATATATTATATATTTTATAAGCTAGATCTATATATATATATATATATATATATATATATATATATACTATAGTATATGTATATGAATTTATAGTTTACTTGAATGTATACAATTATATTAAAAATATAACTACAAATAATAAACGACTAGATATGTTTTTTTTTAAATTAACAAAAATCTTATTTAAAATTAATAAACAAAATTAATAAATTTATTTCAAATCCTTACATGTTAATTATATATTCTCATTAACAAATACATTTTCAATACATATATTTATACTTGAATACACATACCAACGGTGTAATAATCATAGATATTAGCATTACCTAATTGTAACTTCGATACCAGATTTTTATTAGTATATATCTACAAGATGAAATATGTACAATAAACGCCGGGTTTATTCAGTATAGAATGTTTATTCGTGGAGGAATATTTCCATTCCAAACATAATGTGAAATTACATTATGAATAGGGATTCTGTAATTATAAGCCTTAAATATGAGAAAGGGCATCACTATTTTGTAGGTAAATAAAATTATCTAGAGCCAGTGATATTTCTCAATATAGGTTATAAGTTATTCCGATAAAATAATTATGATTATTAGGGTTTCCTAGTACAATCTTTAGATATATCCGTAATGTTAAATATTGCCTTAGGATAATCCTACACCAATGTATGTGATCAGAACAACTAGAAACTGTTATCCGTCTCTTACTCTAATCTATTCCCTCCCAAACACTAACCCTCTACCCCTTTATCTCCCACCTTCATCGTAACCCTATCTGCTAACCCTATCTCTCGTGTTATTCATCACTAACCCTAACTGTTTCTCTTCTCTCTAATTCCCCTCGTATATCTCACCTATATTCTCTTATTCTCCGGCTCGTTCAATACTGCCGCATGCCTTGCCTTTAGAGTTTCTAATATCTGAAATATGATCATTTGTATATATGATGACGAACTTTACGGTATATGTGTATCTATAGGATATACCATATATAATTACTATAATCTATATATCTACAAGTTCACTTGGTAACATATATATATATATAATACCTTTACTGTTATATATATATACAAAACGTATGCTAAAAGAATAAAATAGATAGTAATACATGGTGAATGTATATTTAAATAGTACTACTAAAACATTCGATTGCAATTGATTTATATAAATACTGAGGAGATCATAATAGTCTGTGTATTCCTGTACTTCTTGTTCAACCTGTATACACTGTGTAGAAACATATTGAATCATCTATATGTAATTAAATATAGTTTAAACTGTTTTTTATAAATAACAATTTGTGGTGTTATATATTTTCAAAGTTAGATATTATAATTCCTATTGTAATGATGGATTCCATTAATGAATGAGCCAAATGTTCCTCTGATCAATCTATATAGAATTAAACAAGATTTTTATATGAATTTACATAACTTATACAACTGGTAATAAATTTTATAGTCGAGATTTTCTATTATATTAAGATTGTGCAAGGGTTAACCCAAGAGCTACATTTCATATTCAAATATACAACTATTTCGGAAACTTACTTATAGAAATTAAATCAATACACTAATCCAATATAGTGGCTGCCGATGTTATGATACCTCGGTTCTGTGTTGTAAACATTGAATTATTCACACACTCATGATGGAGGCTTTGTAATGATCCAAATCACCGTTATATCTGTAACTTTAATGAAGAGAATAATATTTATATAATGATTTTAACTCATATTTTCTCCTCTGTGGTAGTAAGGCAAACATTATTTATTGATTGATTATTTATTTAAGCAAATACATAGTCGAAATATATAATAAAATTATAAAGTATATATATTTTATAATGATAACATACGTTATAGAAATAAACAAAGAATAATACGAAATGAACAAAATTAAAGAAATTAAAATGTTTTACAGTTACCGTAAAAATAAACTAAATATAATGATGGTATATAGAGTTATAATGCAGCACCGATTACTATCCTTTAAGAATGGTAACTATCGGTGTATATTATAGGTGATATTTATCAGTTGTTAGTGGCATCTATGTCAAGCGATATTTGTTATCAGAAATGTTGTCTACATTAAAATTGTCGATATATTAAATAATATATATATAATTCAATAGAATTATTTATGATATAATTGCGTTTTATATAATATATAATATAAATACATATATCATAAATATTTACATATAAAAATATCTAATCATTTCTTTACTAATAAATAGTCAAGAAAAAAGCTTCGCTTTTGTACTAGATATGATGATGTAATAGAGGGCTATATTGTGTAAAGAAACACAAAGATCTACTTCGAAATACAGAGATTATTGTTATTAATAAATTTAGTTATAATTCAATGTAAATATCATGAGTACTGTAAAGTATATACTGTTCATATAATTGTTTATATATATACATAAACGTTTATATCTAGTATATAATGAATACTTAAAATTGAATGAACAATTAAAGAATTTAACATTTCTTTTTCACATCTATATTTTGGTTATATGTATGCATTTAATAAATATTTACATTTTAATAAATACATAAAAATACTATTTTATATTAAATATGTTTAATATATATCCTAATATATATGGATATATATATATATATATATATATATATATATATATATATATATCTATATTATATTAAGAGTAGATATATAGTAAAGGGGAGATATTTTCACATATTTCTCTCTCTATCTAACTAAAATGAATCTAATATTAATTTAAGAAGATGTATAATATTTTGTAATATAATTTTCTGATATATATATATTATATATTTGTATATAATAATTAATGTTTATAAATAATTTATATCATATAGAAGTATATCTATAAATATCACTAATGACCTAATATTATTTAAATAGTGTAATATAACTTATTATTTTGAGAATATTTAATATATGAGGATTTCGAAAATTTAGTATAAAAAAGTAAAAATTGACCACGACGGGACTCGAACCCGCAATCTTCTGATTCGAAGTCAGACGCCTTATCCATTAGGCCACGCGGCCGGTCTTATAATATTACTTTATTTATCCTATATAAATTCTTATCCTATATATATATATAAATATAATCGAAACATATATTTCAATTATATAATATATTGCTAATATATTGATAGTATATCTCATATATTATATATAAACTATATAATATAGATAATTATATAAATATAATAACTAATTTTAGGTTATATATTATTATAATTATATTAATTATTTAATTAAAAAAATTGAAAATATTGAGTAATGATTAATTAATACTCATATTACTATTTCATTAAATGAAATAGTAATACGAGTATAATCATATTTGTAATGTATATTTTTTATAAAAATTACTATTAATGTAATATTATTTCCCGGATTATACTTGATCCATATATTATATAATATTTTATATATATTAAATATTATTATCAACGATTTTTCTAAGGAAATATATAACACTCACTTGAAATTCTCATTGATATAAAGAATGATATATTTCTATATATTGATGGTAATTCTATTTTGTAAACAAAAACAAACATAGCCACCTATATAGGGTCAAGTTTCAGAAATATGTGTTGTTTATAATGTAAATTCGTAACAAACTATGCAATTTTAAATGACAAATAATATATTATTTTCTATATATCGCATATAATATATGATATATGCTTTAAATTATTATTTTTTAGTATGAAAACAAAGTGTTCATTACTAATGTATAACAAATCAATAGGATATATTGGTTTTAAATGCTATACATATATATGTGTCGAGTAAAAGCTAATTTATATTGCATGTAATTTAATAGAGATATGAAAACACTGTAGTATGCTAATCGCTGCAAACCTAAATCGATTTCGATTCTGCTGCTAGCAGCGGGTGTATAAATACTAATCATGTTGTGTAGATAAGGAGTGTTATATATTTGCTTCTCAAAATCTTTGTTACAATTATTATAATTATAATAATAATTATTATAATTATAATAATAATTATTATAATTATATTATTTTAAATATATATATCATATAGTTACCTATCTCTTTATCAATGTCTAAATTGTATGAATTTCTGATATTGTTTCTTTTATTATCATCTATATTAATTTGCATGTATTATTCACCTTTTATTTTCAACATCGATATAAAAAAGTGCAAAAACAATTGATGTAAAATATGTAATTTTAATGTAATGCATGTAAAAGATAGAATCGCAAATGGAACTTTTATCGATAAAGTAACAAAATGGGGGGGGGGTGTTATAGGTGTCATATGCATTATAGCACTATAGACGGTGTCATAGGATACTATAATATGTAATATTAAAAATTATAAATCCAATATTTCATCCCATCGTAAACATCGTCCACTATGGTCACCTACAAAAATAGAAATATTTCACTAAATACACATACGAATCGCTTCCAATTTAAAACACATATAACTAATATGTATATACACAAATTTGGAAAAAATCAATTTATAATTATGAATTAGAAATTATGCATTAGAAGAAAGCAATACACAAATATATAACGTAGATCGGAGATGGATTTGGAAATACCAGATTAAACGATACTAAATTAATATTTTAAAATTTTGAATCGACAGAAGTTATTATTTTTCAATTCTAAGTTTAATACAATAATATGGTATTCTAAAAATGTCTCTATGTACCATTTTAATTAAAAATATTATCATTTTCGGTTAAATATTGAATTAGTTGGAATTTGAATTTGATGCGTTTGTCGCGCGCTCGACACCCGTAGAAAGTTATAAATAGAGTATATTTTTATATTTACGCATCTAAATGCGTATGTTTTTTAATTAAAACTGTACATAGAGACATTTTTATAATTACATCTTATAGAGTATTAAACTTAGAATTGAAAAATTAGAATTATAAAAACTTAGAATTGAAAAATAATAACTTCTGTCGGAATTTTAAAATATTAATTTATTGTCGTTTAATCTGGTATTATCAAATTCATCTACGTTATACTTGATATATTTGTGTATTACTTTCTTCTAATGCAGAATTAGATGTTGATTTTTTCCACATTTGTGTATATATATTATTTATATGTGGTTTAAATGTAAAGCAAATGATATGTGTATTTAGTGAAACATCACAATTGGTGTAGTCACGAGACCACCGGGGATGATGGGGATGAAGTATTATATGATACCGGTGATTGCAAAAGGGGTGGCACTATGGGTGTTGCAATACTGTAAACTCCATATAATGGTTACAAATGTTAGTTATTTGCGTGCGTTACTCGTGTTCTATGTATAGATAGGTGGAAATAGATGGTCTTATATAAAAAGTTAATGGGCTCTGAATATCTACTATTTTTAATTAATTTTGTATATAATATATTCACAATATGTAGCTCTAATTTATTCTGGATATTATCTAAAAATAATCTACACTATAATATAAATTAGATACAGTAAGTCTTAGTAATAATCTATTTAATTTATGACAATTTTACTAATAGTTTTACGTCGAGTATCTACATTATTTAAATAAATAACATCACTTAAAAAATAAATCAAATAAAAAAGTATCACTGATATATTATGTATTAAAAATATATATATATTAAGTATATTTAATAAAATAATAATATTATGATATCGCATGTAATATTCACTGGTCTGGTTTAGTTGGTTGTGTTAGGTTTAATTTTGCTTTTTCCAGATTTGTTTAGCCGCATTACATTACAAGTGTGCCTATAAAAGCATATATATATATATATATATAAATATATACTATATATATATATATACTAATTATATTTATGTACTCTCTATATAATATTCAAATATATATATATATACATATATTATAAAGTTTGATACACAGCGTATAAACTACTAGTAACATTTTCATTAAATATACTTTTTATTACAATAATGTAAATATAAGCAGTGCATCCTAATATATTCATTCATTGTAAAGATAGATATTACTAAATAGATATTCCAATTTGACTAATTACAATTTGATACTACTTATATTTAACTTATCATATTCATAACTGTAAAATACATTATTCAAAGTAAATATTTCACACACTTTATAAAAAATCTGACTTATCCAGTATATAAATCATAAAAGTGACTATTATATATGTTTTGACTTATAAAAAAGTCCGATTTATCCAATCAGACTTATCCGATTAATTTATCATGGAACTAAATACATCTACAAACAAACCAACTAAATTTTTCTGACCTATCAGTAATCCGAGTTATTGAGAATTAACTGTACTTATATAATAGTAACTAAGTTAGCTAACTCATTTATTATATGATACTTTCTATATATATAGTTATATAGGTTGTAACTTTTGGTAAGTTGTAACTAGCAATTTAATTTAGGTATCACTATAATTTTTTTTATATGAATGAGAAATAATTATATTGATCCATAAAACGTATGTTTTTTATGTGTATGTTTCTTTCATTTATTGTTGTTTATAACATTTAATGTGAAAAGATTTGATTTTTTAATAATATAAGTATATATAGTTTGTTATTAATATATATATATATATATATATATACATTTTCTAACACAAAAATTAGTTATTAATAATAACTTATTATAGACCTATTTATTATCTATATATTCTGAAAAGTGTATTATTATATTCGAAATATTTAATACTGTAAGCATTTTTAGCTGTATGTATGTCTTAGAAAAAAATATACTGAGAAAACCAAGATCAAAGTAAATATTTAATTGAGTGGTAGGAAACAAAATAATATAATAATATAAATATAAAATTACTGATATTGAAATATACATACAGATATTTATTCTTTGTGTATATATACATATATATTATATAATTTTATTACACCAGTTATTGTAATATACTATATTTAATATAACATGTTTTATAAAACAGGATTTTTACATTTATTATATATTGAATTAAAAAATAATGTTTACATAATATGATAGATAATTGATTTATTATTGATATTATTAATAAAACATATTAAAAATTCTGATTTCAAAATTATTTCAAAAAATAATGTCGCCCTTAATGTAGTATATATAATAGTATTAAATATTACATTAATACATTATTGTAATTATAAGGTATCTAAGAATTGGATTATATACCATAAGTTATGGTATATAAAATAATATATATATATATAATATATCATATTTATTATTTCTAGTAAGAATACAATTTTAGTATACATTAATGATTATACTATAGTATAGTATAACAATTGATATGCATGTTAAACATGATGTGTAAATTAAATTATTTAGAAACTAATACAAGAACGTTGAATCTTATTTATTATGTACTAAGAATAATTGTGGAATCTCTATTTTTAGGAATAGGCGTACTATATGAATAATACCTTAAGGGAAAACATTCGTTTCATTTTTTCAAAAAATAATTTTACTTTAAAATATAGTTCTGTATCTTTAAAATTTGATTATAATAACCAAAAAAAATGTTTGAATTATCACAAAATGTATGATTTTATATTATATGTGTATCAAAGAAAATAGCTAAATATTCAAAAGTATCTTTTTAATATCTTCTATATATTATTTATAAACTCTGACATTTTTATAAAGATTTATCAAACTGTTCAATCGTTGGAAATTAGAATTAAGTTAATTCAATTAACCTGTTTAATATTTAAATTTAATATATTATTTTTCATATACCAACTCTGACAATTTTATAAAGATTTATCAAACTGTTCAATCGGTGGAAATTCAATTAACCTGTTTAATATTTAAATTGTTATATTATTTGTCATATACCAGTCTTTTAATATATGATATACATTTATATCTGAAATAATAGCATAACTACAATAACATTCCTTATTTTTATAGTATTTTATAATTCAAAATATTCTTTAATTTATATAATTTTATTAATATTTGTAATAATTTCTATATATTTTCTGCTATATATATAGAATACTACTAAAACAAAATAACACCAACAAAATATATACTTCGGAACTATTAAATAGTTATTATTTTTATAGTAAATTTTGTTTACACAATAACTCAATAACTTCAAAACTGAAAACTGTTCAAAATTATTAAATGAAAAAATCATATTTATTTGAAGTTTATATTGGAAATAACATAAATATTACATCACAATTTTATATATTTAATATTTCCATAAATATAGTCAATATTGTGTTGTAAAAAAAATTGCAAGTAAATATAGACCAAGATCTATTTTATCAAAATTTCCACAAATATTTAAAAAATAGAATAAATGAATTATTTACAAAATTTAAAATATTCATGAATCATAATTAAAATTTGGAAAATACTAGAAATGAATGTTTACCATACTATTGTATTGATTAAGCTATATGTTTTTAAACCAATATATATCATCTTAATTATCTATAAATTGGAAACCTAGGAATTTAGAGTTATATATCTATATAGGTAAGATTTTTACCAACCGATATCTTGAAAAAAGATAACTATATAATATTAAATATGATTTAAATAGTTGTACAATGGGTTGTCCTTTGGGTTTTGTCGTGGTCCATTACTCTTTATTAATATATTTGTAATGATATATACATTATATTTAATTCATGTATTTTATATTATTAACTCAATTCGATAATGCAAATATAATTTGTAAAGGTAAAGATGATAATAGCCTTAAATTAACTATATTCTACAATTTAATAAATAAGAGATTAAATATATAAGTTATCATAAAATATACAATTAATATATCCAATCGTCTTATATTTTAATGTGATAAATGTAATGAGATTAAATATATCAGTTTTTAATTTTACATATAAATATTATTAGTTGAAAATTCAAAATTGACTGGTATTAGACTAGTTGATAAATTAAATGTGAAACATATTGATTTTAGAGCTGTTTAACTTCAGTGGTTTATATTTTAAATTAAGTAATATATTTTCTTACAATAAACTCATTGTTAAGCTATAATTGTTTAATCTCATTTAAATTATTGTAATATAGTATGGCTACCATATATATATATATATATACATAATATAAAAATACTAATTTATACAAAATAATATCAGAGATATATGTATATACTATATACCAAATATGTATAATATATGATAAATATTATAAAATAAAGAATATCATGATATTTATACTCTTAAATATGTTTAGGATTATTAATAATTTTCTACCTTACAACGATAACGATAATATATTTATATCTTTGCAGATACTATAATATACAATCTACATTTGATATGTATACATTGTACAGATACATTTTACAATGTATAGTATACACAAAGATTTTGCGAAGCAAAGATATAACACTCCCTATGCATGCAACGTAATTTAGTAATATCCCTAACCGCTGCTAGCAGTAGTATCGAAATCACTGAAATAGATTTAGGTTCGGCTCTGTTTGCATACAACAATGTTTTCATTGCTCTATTAAATTACATGCAATATAAATTAGCTTTTACTAACTAAATATATACTTATAGAATTTAAAACATACATATCATATTTGTTTGTTATATATTAGTAATGAACACTTAGTTTTCATCATATAAATATTAATTTAAAGCATATTATTTAACATTTTAAAAGTATATAGTTAAATACGAATTTACATTATAAACAACACGTAGTTCCTAAAAGTAACCCGCTATAGGTGGCACCAGGGTATTTTGTATACAAATTCGAATTACACGATTTCGCGTAAGTGTTATATCTTTCCTTCGGAAAATCTTTGGTATACATATTATTAATCAATGTTGCATATTAAAATATATTATAATTTTAGCTAGTTTTCCTATTACTTTATATTTCTAAAAAATTTATCAAATTATATATATTATTGTATATATAAAAGTGCCATTCGTGTATCTATATTTTACATGCATTGCGTGCGTCAATTGATTATCCATTTTCTTTATATCAATGGATAGAACTAATAGATTTTGTTCTATCATATAGTTCTAATGTTATACATCCTTAGTTATATAAATATATATTCCTTGGTATATTATTACTATTGTATATTTATTTTAGATTTGATTTATATCCTATATTTGAATATAATTCTTATTCTATTTGTGTTTTTATAATATAGAGAAATAATATTTATAAATGTAATTTATTTGTTGTAAAAAATAATTTTTTTTTTTTTTTTTTTATAAAATAACTTAATCTTAAAGAAAAAATAACTATTTTATAAGTGATTAATTTAAAAATACAATATTAATATAATAATATATAATAAACACATATATATATATATATATATATATATATATATATTCGTTAGTATAAGAATAGATAAATCTGTACAAATGTATGATTATAAATTTAAAAAATATAATTATACAATATACAAAATAATGAATTACAACATTTGGATTATCATAATAAAGACCACAAGATATACTTTACTATTATAAAAACTAAGATTTATTTCTCTCCAACCAATCACGATGTATCTATCAACTGTTCAATGAGTCTTTATTTCACCAAATTAATAATGTATTCTATAGAATTGAACTTGTTATTTATATTAATCACAAGACCATATATGGAATGATATTAATGAATATCGAGAATATAAAATATAAATTACACTTGTTACCTTGTCTTACTATTTATCTTGTCATGTACTACATGATTTCATCATATATAAAAAAAATGTCTGGAATATATACTAAGGATCACAATTTTCTATTGGCAAATATTTCTTGAAAATTAATAAAATATTCTGAACTGACAATTTTAATTGTTAACAATATGTATATATAGTATATATAAGGAAATTATTATTTAATAATTTAATCAATAACAGATCATCTAGAAATAAATAATAAAGTCAATTTTAGTGAATTATCGTTGATTATTAAATAGATTATTTGAATAATTATTATTATATTATTAGTTGATTTTAAATTAGAATTTATTTATCGAATATAATAAATGTATATAATACATATAAACAATACTATTTTTACATTAGTATATTAAGTAATATATTTGCTACAAATGACATTTTTACATTAGTATATTAAGTAATATATTTGCTACAAATGAAATAACATTTTATAAAATAATAATATAAAATCATATCATAAATGTATAATATTGTTGTTATCATACATTGTACATAACATACAATGTTGATTGTTTATTATAAACTCTATTTAAATTATCTTTTTAAAATATAACATGTATTAATATCTATCGAATTATATCAAACATATAAGTTAATTTAATAACTGTGTAATTTAATAAATATATGTTAATAATGAAAATAACATTTTATTATATCTAATATTTATCAATTTATATCAAATATATTTAAGTTAATTTAATACATGTGTTTTATCGATGAGTTTATAAATAACAGTAATTTTCTGAATAATTATAATTATGAACATTTAAATCTGTATATTATATACAGGGTATAGCTTAAATCTAATATGATTTCTTATATAATTAAAATATCAAATTAGAAATGTATATTCAAGTTTATTATTTATTAAAATAAAATTAGAGAAATTAATATCTAATAATAAATATTATACACTTTTTATTAATATATTAATATATAATATATATATATATATATATATATATATATATATGATATATTGTATATATTCATTATTTAATGAATATTTTTATTAGAAAATAATACTTATATTTTATTACATAATTGTTCAATATATATAATATAAATAGTTATAACGTTAAATATTATGTATACACCAGACTAAATCTCTGATTTTTATTTATGAAAAGTATAGATAATAATTATAATTACTAAATCATTAATTCAATTTATTAATACATATTTTATGATTTGAAAATATTTATTCACACATATATTTAATAATTCCGAAAATATTTAATATATCTATAGATAAATAATTAAAAATAATATTAAAATAGAAGTATAATGTAAATAATATTTGAGGTTATTTATAATTTATATTTTATGATGTAATTGTAATCATTTATATACAAATATTATATAGAATGTTGAATATTTAAAAATTATAATTATACTAAATTTTATTTATATATATGTATGTAATATATATATATATATATGTTATTCAATGTTTTTGATATTATTTTTTTATAAATAATATAATATGTTTTTAATTATAATAATTATATGAGATCAATTTGGGTTTATTATTAATCAATTGTGCAAATATTAGATAACTATAAAATATTTAAATATAAAATTAACCCACAATAATCGTAATTTTAAAATCGAGATCGTTGACTTATACCATATACATTAGCTATAGCTCTATGACTTGTACAGTGTACGATGTACACTTGATCGCATATAATAATAATTATTATTATTATTAAAATATATATTATATTATTTATAAATATAAATAATATCAATACAACTATATATAACATAATATATATTTAATATAATTATAAATTAAATTTTCAACATTCAATATTAATATAATATTGGTATATAAATTATTACAATTACATTATAGAATATAATATATAAATAATATTAATAACTTCAAATTTTATTTAAAATTGGATTTAATTCTTTATCTATATATATATATTAACTCTTTTCAACATTATAAAGTATATATGCCAAATAAATGTTTTCAAATATTAAATCAAAATAATAAATAAATATAAAGAAAAGTGTGTCAAATATGATTGGACGATATGATAATATCAGATATATAAGTCTGACTTACAACAATAAAATATAAATTGTTATATTTATTTAAATATACGATACTCTACAATAAATAGAACAAATCATAGATATATCAGATTGTTGAGATAAAATCAGTTATATACAAAATAAGAGATAACAATCAGAGATTTAGTCTTTTTAGATTTGGTGTACACGTAGCTTAAGATTTATTTTAAATAATCAAGATTACATATTATAGTTAAATATTTCAAACATCCTAATATACACATTATCATTGATATATTTATATTCTGTACATTATCTCTCAATGGTATGAGATGAGACATGAGAAGTTATCTGCTAATGTATATTGTGCACAACAAAAGTACGTATGAGTGATTTCATCATTTGCATTATGATCTACGAGTACAAATGTGAATTATAAATTAATGTAAAAACTCATTTTTAATATAATGATTTCAATATGATTATATTAAAATCATAATATAATTTAATACACATTATATTATTTAGAATGATAGATAAAATAGAGAAAATATTTCAATCCAAATTGAATTTAACAATAATTCGTATTTTTAATATATTTATTTAGAAATATAAATTCATTTTTATTTTACAAATAAATATCTCGATAATTTTAATTCATAGATTGAAATAATAAAAATATAATAAAATATACCACTGAAGAGTATCTATTATGGATTATAAAAAGTTACATTTACATATATAGTGAGCAGACCACCTCCTGTCCTTGGTATAAGCTAGCTAGTAAAGCAAGAGGTTGTGCATTCGAATCCCGGAAGGGGCATGAGCTTAGAATTTATAGAAATACAAATATTTAATATTATCTATTAAAGAATTGAAATAATTTCAATAATAATAAGTATCATTAGTAGTAACTACTTTAGTATGGTAATTAATATCTAATATGGAAATAAGAACAGAAGTATAGTAAACAATATATACAAACCTATCTCGGATGTGAATTTGCTAAATATTACATTTAATTCACATAAATAAATATAGTATAAATAGTATAAATATACAGTGATGATATTTAATATTTATTTAAATTTAGATATATATAATTCATATAAATATATACATAGTTATTGTTAAACAATGGGAATATTAATGATGATAATAATCTATTCTATTACTGAGAGCCTATTCGCTAGTCATCTTCATCACATTAATTTGGCCTTCATCTATATGAATAATAAATCATTAAATAGACATATATATATATATATATATATATATTTTAATATATAATATAATAGAAATATTTACGCAATTTGTAATAATGATTACGATTAAATAGAGGCAAAAAAATAGCATACGAGTTCTCTCTAATTATCATAAGTATATATATATATATATATATATGACGATATTATCAAGATATAAATTACACTGAAGTACTATATCGCTTCGTAAATACACGCACACACACACACAAGTATTAATACCATATGTTCGCACACATAAACATTCTTCTTAATGGATAGTAGACAGTTCACTACAATCACATGATAACACAGGCTCGCATGCGATATTCCACACAAGAATACCATACATTCGTACACACACTACAATCTTCTTAATGGAAAGTAGGCGGTCTACCACTACGATCTGTTCGTTGTGACACAATCGCATGTCATATTAGGTTCACACACTCACAATCTCACACACACACACACACACACCATTACACACACACATACATACACACTCATTACTACCTTCTTAATGGAAAGTAGCCGGCCATTGAAATCAACGCGATTCAGATTTCTGATGACATCATTAACGATGAAGTCTGACTCGAGAGCAACGATCGCGTATATAGTCCCCTTCTTAGACGCTATCTTACAGTTCATTACCTGCGTGGTCAGGGGGGTGTCCAGGTAATACGCGTTAAACTATTGTTATAGGTGTACTGCATGTATGATTAGTAGATTGAATCGGTGTTATATATATGTGTGGGAGTTGTGATACTACATCGGTATGTATTCTAATAATTTAGTTATTGTCAATGATTATTAATTATATATTGAAACAATTGAAACAATGAACGAGACGTATTAATATTAAATTAGATAATCATTAATACGTACTCGTTTAAAGTTATGTGAATTTATAATACAATCAACAGTATATACTATTGTTAAAATATTCAAAAAAAGATACTGTATAATAAATATAGTATTTCTTTTATTTTTGATAAATAATCGAAAATTAATAAATAATTGATATGACTAACACTATTTAAAATATATATTAAATATTTATAAATTACACAATTAAATAGACTTAATTTGAATAAATAATAATTAGTAAGTTATTTTTAAATATAAATTAAAAAGCAAGTGTTATATATAGATTATATTCTAATAATTAATCATTAAATATTTCAAATAAATAATAATAAATATATATATATATATATATATATATATATAAATATGTGAATAATATAAATATTATAAAATTAATTATTCTGAATATTATAAGTTTGTTAAATTTAAAAATTATATATATATATATATATATATATTTATGGGATCTAGTCACATAATAACTTTTCATAAAGTTATATAAGACCTATATACCTTATATTGAATTACAATTAATAATAATTTTATTATATATTTAGTATACTTAATATTAAGTATATCTGAATTTATATATAATTAATATACAGAGTGAATTTTATTTTATAAATATACTAATCTATAATTTTTCCGTATTTATAAAACAGATAAAACTGTTTATTAATGTAACATGATGAAAAGCATGCTTTATATGATATTTTAGATAATTAACTCAAAATGCAGTTATATAATAAACTTTGTAAACACTTTTTAAATAACCCGCGAAACTTTGATTTTTTTATAATAATTCCTTTAATTAATTATTTTAAATAAGATATTCAATAATATATGATATAATATTTTTCAACTAGAATTTAAATATTGAAACAATTAATCTAGGATAGTAAAATTAATTAATTAGAATTATAATCTTAATCATAATATTAATTCTAATTAATTAATTAATTAATTAGAATTATAGATATATTCTAATGTTGTATTCAATATTAAAATACTTTTGTGGTTAAAACTCAATGTTTGGACATCGCAAACTCTAACCATCAAAGATTGTACACCACATATATATAGAACCATTGCAATACAATATCAAACCTCTTCAAAAATTGTATACAAATAATATAATGGCTATTATTTAAAGTAGATTATTAGATTCATATTATTCACAGATATATTCACAACTATTTATTGATAATATATTTATTAAACTAAAAATACATTCACTGGTTATATAACATGTATTATATGAGGACATTAACTAGAAAATGTTTCCACTGGTAGAGTTATAAAACTCATTAAATTCAACCATACATCAAAATTGAGGAAATTCATTGAAAACTGAATTATAAATTAAATGAAGGCCTATCCATGATGTGTATACCTAATTATTAATAATATATATATAGGTTATATTAAAAGTATGTGTTAACAGGTTATATTCATTATTTAACCATTACATTTATAATTGAATTATAATTAATGATATATTATATAAGGAAGGTACATTTATTTATTTATATCTAAAATTGAAATGTAACTTTTGTAATCAAAACTCATTTAAAATTGTTTGATTACTATACATATTTAACTTTCATAGTTTATTAAATATTCACTTAATAATAATTTTAAATATTACCAATATATTTATAAAAGGGAATAAATTTCAAATTTTTAAAATTATTATTCATAATGAATACACATTTGCCTATTACAATTATTTGTATAGATATATACAGAATTATACTTAAAACTATTAAATTACAAGAAATAGAAGAATGTTCATTATTTTAAATATATTAAATTAGATTTATGAATAATATAAATACTTTTAATTATTATAATATAAAATTTTAAATTAAATAATATATTCCATAACCACGGAATTGATAAATATAATATATTAAATGGTTAATAATATAAATACTTTTAATTAATATAATTTACAATTTTAAATTAAATAATATATATACCTTAACCACGGAAATGATAAATATAGTTTATATGTAATTATATAATAAAATGGTTAATTTTATAAATTATTTGTAAATACATTAAATAAACATGAATATAAGTTACATATTAATCACTTATTAGAAGCTTACCTTGCCGTAATTAGAAACTAGATCTACGACTTCTAGAGCTTTGACGCCGTCGTTTAAATTACCAATGATCACCTGATATTTCATAGCTAAACGATACGACGAATCATTGTTATTATTACAATAGGGTATAATAGATTGCATCATTAATATCAGTTTATAAGTTAGGTATTACAAAAATTGTACTTTACTAAATGGTATTCAATCTTAAAGGTTATTAGAACTTATTATTATATATGATAGTATTAAATAATGGAATATTAGTGATATTATAAGGGAATATTAGTGAATATTTAGGGAATATTAATTATATTATTAGGGAATATTAGTGATAATATTAGGGAATATTAGTGACAATAATTTAGGGAGTATTAGTGAAAATATTAGGGAGTATTAGTGATATTATTAGGGTGTATTTATAATATATGTAGGGTGTGTTAGCTTCCTTCACACAAAAAAAGTTGGCAGATATTTCATCATGGATTCGATAATGATTAAGTTTCATTCTATAGTATTTTGGTGTGAATACAAATAATAGCTCCCAGATTATCATTTGGAATTATTTAGAACTTGTTCTAAAATAATCTGCTGTTTGACGGATTTTTTTTCATATATATATAATTATTATTGAATAAATATATATATATATATATATATATACTCAGCAACAAAATCATGGTTTTAATTTTTATAAATATTACATAATATAAATTCGATTTTTTCAAAATTTAAATTAATAGATTTTGCACATTTTATAATTTGAATTGATTTTTAATAATTTAAAAAAAAACTAATTAATTGCAACATAAGATTAAAATTCAAAAGGGACATTTAATTTAAATAAATTGATTTAATTTATTTTTCTTAAAATCTATATATATATATTTAGAATATTATAAAATAAGATATATGAAAAATAAAAATTTCAAATTAAAACAACATATATTTAATTTAATTTAATAATACTATTTTATATCTAGTAATTTACAATATTATCATGTTGTATTAAAATATCCATCATATGTTCTTAATAAATAAAATCAGACAAAAATCATTTTCATATCCATTAAGAAATATCAGCTAAATACTTTTTTATTGTGAAGCCAGCTTAGGTGATATTATTAGTGAGTTTTAGTGATATTATTTAGGAATATTGTTGATATTATTAGTGAATATTGGTGATATTATTAATGAAAATATCATGAAGTTTTAATGATATTATTAGGGAGTATTGGTATATATTGGATAATATCAGGTATAATTAATACACTACTCTCTACGACTACTATTACTACTACTAATACTACTACTACTAATTCTACTACTACTACTACTACTACTGGGTGAGCACTAACTACTATCCACTTCGTTAAGTCGTTGCTGTTTCTTGATGAGTTCCATCTGTTTCTTTTCCCGTCTACGTTGAGCCTCAGCCTCCTCCTCCACAGATGATGGAATGAACGGGGTTTCTATTACTATACGCGATCCGGATATCTTGGAGTTCTAATGGAGAATAGTGTGTTGTACGTATGGTGTACGCGGTCTCGCATTAATAATGTAAAGTAAATGCTGTATTACTTACTGATATATTGAATAACTATTGTAAGAGGGTACTGAGTTTATTAAAATATTCTCGATTATTATAATTATACAAATCTGAAAAATATAAACAAGATATTATGAATGCAATAGAATTTTAATTAAATGGATATGAAATTTTAATTGTAATATACTCCTTTAATATTAGTAATAATATATTGAATTGACCATATGGACATTGATGAGAGGATGTTTGTATTCAAAATGTAGGTACAATATAATAACCTAAGTAAATATGCTAAATGAATGTATTACATAGTAAATTAGAACAATGATACAATAGTTATAATGACTATTTTTCATTAATTCACTAAATAAATAGAACTGAAATACACTATTTCGTTAGTGATAACTAAATTGTACTTTTAAATATGGAGATTTAATGATTTAACATTACAATATGGTATAAAGAAGTATATAAAGTTTATACCATAAACATATTTAAATTAATAATCATAATAATCAATTATTTACATTGCGTATCACTATGAGATAGTAATAATACTGTGATGCCTCACTAGGTGGCAGTACTTACCTGTAGCCCCGTCTTAGCTATGAGTGCTGCCTGAGCTGTGTTCATAGTAACGATGGCTAGCCTGCGTCCTATAAGCTTGGTGTCGGCGAATATGTCCACATCTTCTACCTGCGATACGTGTATGCGCGTGTGTGTATGTAATTGTTTGAGAGGTTTTAACTTGGTTGAGGTTTAACATGTTAATATGTCTGGACGTATATCAGTATTTGTGTGTATTTATATTTTTAATTATAATATCTATAAAACAACATATTATTGAGTGCACTAATACGTATGAGAAAACAGCCTACAAATTAATTTATATATAGTCAAATGTTATTATAATTTAAATATTATTAATTAAGAATTGGTAGGAATAAATTTTAGAATTAGATTTACTATATATTAATAATGTATTATTAACTAGAAATAGAGAAACATATATATATATATATATTAGAAATTTTAGGATGAATTCTTCAATATTAAAACTTGTGATCTATTTTGAACATAAGTAGATAGAGATAAATAATGATACCGAGTTCAAGCATATCCTTACACAACTAGAACCTATGCATTCTAAGCGATACTTTACACAAAGGTATACGACGATGTATTTATCTTGTGTTTATAAAGAACTTAATAAATATTAAATCAAAACGCAAGAAATAAATGTTACTATTAGTTTTTCATTGTCCTGGGCCTCTCACAGTTATTTACACTGTGTACGAATTCTCGAGCGGTCCATTTGTATCAGCTATTAGTATTCACGTGATATAATGAATAAATAGTATTACGACGATGAGGAGCAAGAGAGGGTACTAACGCTTCCGAAGAACTCAAACTTCCTCTTCAACATGGTGACTGTGACCTCCCTACTGAGATTACTGACGTTCAGACGTTTACGTAGGGTGGCCGTACATACTGAAGGTGAGGTAGGCGGTGGGGTAAAGGGGGGCGATAGATAGGTAGTGGTAGAGGGGGCGGGATATACTGAAGGTGGTGGTAGGCGGTACGGGGTAAAGGGGTAAAGGGGGGCGATAGATAGGTAGTGGTAGAGGGGGCGGGATATAAGTGGAGATAAAGGGGGCGGGATATATGCGGTGATAATTGATGGTGATATGTGTGATGGGATCTGGTTTCTATTATTTTGGACAAAAACATATCTCTACCATGTTAATTTATGGTAAAAACATAGTACTCATAAAATATAATACCTTTAAAAAAATGTATATTGAAATTTAAAGTAATATTGATTCATTTATATAAATATATAAATGTTATGGCTAATTAATCTAGCAGCTTTATTTGAAAATGTGACCAAACATTTTATCACTCTGCTTTAAGTATGCTATTTATAGTAAATTTATTAAAAAATTGAAACCCATATTTATATTGTAAAATTAACAAATTAATGTAATTAGATAAATGAAATAAAATCATACTGTGCTATATAAAATTACACAATGAAAATATTACTAAATAGTTATACAGTATTGTAAAAATGTTATTTTAACTATATTTAATTTCATATATATAAAAATAAATATTCTATTCAGTATTTATATTTATGTATATACAGTAAAACCTCTCTATAAGAAACCTCTTTATAAGAAAATAGTTCACACATTTGGTTGGAATTCAACCTTTTCCACATTAAAAAAACCTCTTTATAAGAAAATCTTATAAGAAAAATATAAGAAAAACCTCTTTATAAGAAACTTATTGTATACAAAA
Organism: Osedax fenrisi; assembly: GCA_964019155.1. Lineage (NCBI taxonomy): Eukaryota > Metazoa > Annelida > Polychaeta > Sabellida > Siboglinidae > Osedax > Osedax fenrisi. The sequence goes on from OZ025244.1 coordinate 38,385,587, forward strand.
TATAATTATATATATAAAAGTATTGTATATTGATAACAATTATAGAAATTAATTATTATATAAGATATTTTTTTTCTTATTTATTTTTACAAATATATTATATTACCTAAATAGCTCAAAATGAATTAAAATTAATTAATAAATGTTATTGTATAATATACAATGTATATCCATAAATTTATTAAAATTAATTAATAAATGTTATTATATCATTAAATGTATTGATGATACAATGTATTATATTATACAATTAATTGTTAAATAATAGATTATTATAATATTCATTATATTATATTCATCAATGATGATTCATAATTTATAATTGCTAATGTAAATCTAATAAAATGTAATTATGTATTAACATGTCTAAGCTCAAACAATACAGTATACATTTTAAATCTAATATAATTAAAGAAGTTGATGAAGTTTACTGAACAATCAAGAATTATATAAATATACTATATATATATAACCTATAGGTTATATAATGCATTTTAAATTATAAATTAATTCTTAAAATTATTGGAAAAGTAAAAACCTCTTTATAAGAAAACCTCTCTATAAGAAAAAAATTACTGAAAAAAAATAGTTTCTTATAGAGAGGTTTTACTGTATATATATATACAGAGAAGGGCCTGGCCAATCCCAGGATTGTCTGTATAGGCATATGGAGTATCGTTTTCTGAAAGATCGATATGGAGTAATGGGATGGATTCAGAGAAGAACATTTAATATGTCAGGATAATTTCAGATGCTTAAAAAATTCATGAGGGAAGATATAGCACAATTTAAAAACTATGTACGTGTTGATGTACACACATTTAAATTTGTGTTCAAAAAATTAACTCCATATATATCTAAAAAAACACAAATTATGGAAAGTGTATTTCAGTTGCTGATAGATTGGCCACACTTTATTGTCGCCGATAGTGCATTCCCATTAAAATACCACATTATGAAGCCATACCCCAGATAAATTTAAACATAAAGAAAAGAATATACAATTATCGTTTAAATAGAGCCAGAAGAATTGTTGAAAATTCATTTGGAATTATGTCTGCAAGATTTATATTATTTATACACCTACGTATATCCATAAATTGTCATCCAAACACGGTTGAATTATTCGTTTATACCATATGTCTTTTACACAATACATTAACAATACCGAATGAAAGAAATAATGATATAGAATATAATGTAGACTAGAAATGACCGAATTATCTTCTTTCAGTTGTAAAGAAAGTACGGATAACGCAAGAGAGATTAGCGATGAAGTTAATGAATTTTATTTAAATGAAGGCGCTGTTGATTGGTAGTTAGAAAAATTATAATTGTTTTTAATTTTATAACACTTTTATTAACATATATATTTTTATTACCTCATTATATTTGTATACATTACAATAATATATATATATATTTATTACATGTCAAATATATACAATTTTATTTATTTTCATTTTCTTGTTTCTCGAGGTATTTTATTACAACTTCTTGTAATTCTTGCTGACATTTCATGATTCGTATTCTAGTTTCTAATCCTATTAATTTTAAATAAATGAAATAAATAAACGATGACAATTATTTATATATATATATATATATTAAATCTGCACTAATGAATTAAATAGTGATCTAAAATTTATATATATAGGCAATCACATACATATATAAACACACACACACACACACACACACACACATACACACACACACATACACACATACATATACACATACACACATATATATATATATATATATATATATATATATATATACATATATATATATATATCATATATTTATATATATATCATATATTATATGTATATATATATATTATATTTATACATCACAAGTATAATAATACATACTATAATCATATACAAAAGTACATATATATTATATATCATCATGGGTATATAATCATTATCATGTTATCAATAGTATTGTACATTGTATGATTCATACAGTGTATGCATTGATATGTGAATAATATTCACTGAATATAAACATCTACTCTATATATAACTTATAAAACTATTTATAACTGTCGCGCGCTCGCCGCCCGCCTAATTTGCTGGTAACATTTTGAAAACCGTTCCCAACTCTATTATTTATCTAGTGTATTTCATTTTAAAGTATTGAATCTATACATATTATATAATATATAATTTATATATCAATTTATGAAATATTCTTTTCATATTATAATAATAGTACCATTGGATAAATTATCAAAACTCGACTCGATCGACGTACGGCGTACGCAAATATAATTTATTTTAAAATATATTTATAATATTTACGATTTTACATAGTAAATATACCCCAAACTAAATATATTAGTAATGAATAATTATTATAAATATATCTTATTTGAAATATATGTTATAATATAATATATATTCAATATAATATTCAATTTTATATTCAATATTATATTGTAAATATTTTAAAATAACAAACCATTTAAATTCAATTCTCCTGCTATCGTATCCATAACTGCAGTTCTTTTGTTATTTTACCAGTCTATACTATATGTATCCCATAAACATTTATTATCTCTATATTTACTTATTATGTTATGTAATAATGTATCCATAATGTAAATAAAATAAAATGTATATAATAATTTGAAAATAACAAATACAAATTTAAATAATAAATTATGTCAAAGTTTATTCAAGTATAAAATACCCGGATGATTATCATTTCCATCGGAAATTCACAAATAAATTCAACATGTTGAGTTTCATTTCCGATGGAATTTCCGACGGAAATTCCATCGGAAATTGAGTCGTTCACACCTATTTCCATCAGATATTTCCTCTATACCCATTTCCGCCGGAAATTTCCAGCGGAAATTTTTGGTGTGAACGCACCTTAAGATATTTTTTTTACTTACAAATATTTTATATTACATAAATAGCTCGAAATTAATTAAAATTAATTAATAAATATTATTATATCCTTAAATGTATTGATGATACAATTTATTATATTATACAATTAATTGTTAAATAATAGATTATTATTATATTCATTATATTATATTCATCAATGATGATTCGTAATTTATAATTGCTAATATAAATCTAATAAAATTTCATTTGTATACATAATATATTAACATGTCTAAACACAAACAATACAGTATACATTTAAAAACATTATATAAAATAAATATACAATATATATATATATATAACCTATAGGTTATATAATGCATTTTAAATTATAAATTAATTCTTAAAATCATTGGAAAAGTAAAAACCTCTTTATAAGAAAACCTCTCTATAAGAAAAAAAGTACTGACAAAAAATAGTTTCTTATAGAGAGGTACCTATTATTGACTTATTTACTCATTTATTTAAATTTCAATATCATATTATTTATTTTTTAAAATTGTTCTTTTTATAAAAGTCAAATTAATAAAGGTTGTTTTAAAAAAAATATAAAAAAATTTATAATTATGATTTTAATATATTATTGTTTTATAACTTTATAATTGTATATTATAATATAAATAATTATCTAAACATATAATATCTATAAATAATATATAATTGTAAATTATATAGACAATAGTAGGCTTAATAATATAGATAATATTGTATTTAATTATATAGACAAAACTAGGTTTTTACCATGGCAAAAACCGGTTTTTACCGGAAATGTTATTACCGCAGTTATTACCATAGGCGTTAAAAACCTATGGAACACTGGGTGGGATATAATCAATATTAAAGGTAACAATATATATGATGATATAGGTTATTTATTTGTATAGTTAGCATAGTAACAGCTGGTAATATAATACTATTGAATATCTATACGTAAACTGAATCATATAATGTTGATTTAAGAACAGAATAACTTATATAATCGTTTATAAATAAATGATCGGCTCTCGTTTAAACCACGGATGCCTTAACATGAGAGCAGCTTCGAAGGGATATGTTAGAGCCATATGTTTATATGTGAAAACTTCATCTAAGTTCCTGGATGGGATGAAACGACTCCACCGAAATAACAATAACATTACCAATGTTAGGTATAGGTGAATATTATTTAGGGTACCGGAGTTGTAGATTTATGATTGTAGCTTAATAGCTTTAGCAGAGAGCGAGGTACATGAATATGTAGACATCATGAATGCAATATGCATAGGTACATGGGTGTATGCAGGAATAGCATGTAATCAGATAACAGGGCTGAACGATTACACCATTTATATTACATCAAATGCATTGTATAATACGTCATACATGTTATGCAATATACGTATTACATCATACGTGTAACGTGATATATTTGCCAGCACGTTATACAATGTTAGTAGAGAAACATGCAGTGGTATGGGTATGAGATAATGAATGCTTACCGTCATTGTCTACCTTGGGCTTCTTAATTATCGAAGACGGAACCACGCTTTGTTCCTGAAAGTATTCAAGTTTCAATTGAATGTTTGTACCGATGCAGTGAATTATAACGACGATGATGATGAAGATAAAGATAAAGATGATGATGATAATGATGATGATGGTGCTTATGATGGTGATGATAATGATGATGATGATGATGGTGATGATGGTGATGATGATGATGATGATGAATGATGATGATAATGATGATTATATAAACATTTTCAAGACTCTTCTGCGAGAGTCTTGCTTCAGTCTCGAGGACGGCATCGATGTCAGTCTCTTCGCAGTCTTTCTGCGAAGAGTTCAGTCGTTGGGCAGCTATAAGCCAAGCGTTACCGGTCTTCTCGGCAGGCGTGTTGTCGAAGAATGCGTAAGATTTAGGATCATCCGCTTGTGCCTAGTAGTAGGCCATGTGGTGTGTAATATTAAAGTAGGTCATGTGCGTGTGTAATATTAAAGTAGGTCATGTTCGTGTGTAATATTAAAGTAGGGCATGTGCGTGTGTAATATTAAAGTAGGTTATGCGGTGTGTAATATTAAAGTAGGTTATGCGGTGTGTTATATTAAAGTAGGTCATGTTCGTGTGTTATATTAAAGTAGGTCATGTGCGTGTGTAATATTAAAGTAGGTCATGTGCGTGTGTAATATTAAAGTAGGTCATGTGCGTGTGTAATATTAAAGTAGGGCATGTCGAGTATGGCCCAACAACGTTATAGGGTTATCGTAGTGATGAAGCCAATGGGTGTGATAACACTTCATGGGTTCAATAATACTGTTCTGCGGTGTGTTGTTTAGTATATTTTGAAGCATGACTAAATAAAACAGTCTAGAAATTGTACAATAGAATCAATAGTTTAGAGAAAGATTATAAAATATAAATAATAAAGAACTATATACAATTATTTATAATATTTAGAAGTTGTTTTATAACTATAGTAAATAGTGCAACTAAGTTAGCACTGCTAACATAAATCACTATTTGCTAGTGATCATTATTAATATATTTACTTAGTAAATTACAAATTATATAATAAACAATTTAGTTACATGATATGAATATTTAAATTGATGTATATATAAAATATTCTAAGAGTTATTAATACTCTAGATTCTGATTAAATTATGAAATTAATCGTAACTATTTATACTAATATAGGTGTGATATAAATGTTTAATACAACATAAATATGTGTACTATTATAGGTGTGATGTAAATGCTTGAAGACAACAACAATATATCTACTGATATACGTGTATTATAAATTCTAAAATGACATAAATATTTATACTAATTCGCGTGCGATAAAAACATTAAAGCTGGCATTCTACAATCGCACCAAGCACTATGGAAACCTTATCGTCTTTGTTGAGCGCGAGATCAGCGTGCGTCGGAACCATGGATCCGCTGGGGTAGACCTTAGGTACGGGGCTATCTGTGGGCTGAGGGGGTTGAGCCCCGCTTACGTTGTTCTGTTGATAGCCTGTGCCGTAGTCTATACCCCCGTTGTTGTAGTTAGGCGGGGGGTAGTTAGTGTTCTGGGGCGGTCCGTAATCGGGGTAACCTCCGTACTGAGGGGGCGGGTAGCTAGTGTTCTGGGGGTAGCCGTTCTGAGGTGGAGGTCCTCCGTAGTTTAATGGGGGAGGGCCTTGATTGAATGTGGGAGGTCCTTGATTAAATGGGGGAGGGCCTTGATTGAATGTAGGAGGGCCTTGATTAAATGGGGGAGGGCCTTGATTGAATGGGGGAGGTCCTTGATTAAATGGGGGAGGTCCTTGATTTGGGGGAGGGCCTTGATTAAATTGGGGGCCTTGGTTAGTGGGTGGGGCTTGATTAAAAGGGGTGCTATGATTAGGTGGAGGACCTTGATTTTGAGGAAATCCTTGATTCTGATTAGATCCCTGATTTGAATAAGGGCCTTGATTTTGAGAAGGGCCTTGATTCTGATTAGGTCCCTGATTTGAAGGAGGGCCTTGATTTTGAGGAGGGCCTTGATTCTGATTAGATCCCTGATTTGAAGGAGGGCCTTGATTTTGAGGAAATCCTTGATTCTGAGTAGGTCCCTGATTTGAAGAAGGGCCTTGATTCTGATTAGGTCCTTGATTTGAAGAAGGGCCTTGATTTTGAGGAAATCCTTGATTCTGATTAGGTCCCTGATTTGAAGAAGGGCCTTGATTTTGGGGAGGTCCTTGATTCTGATTAGGTCCCTGATTTGAAGAAGGGCCTTGATTTTGGGGAGGTCCTTGATTCTGATTAGGTCCCTGATTTGAAGAAGGGCCTTGATTTTGAGGAAATCCTTGATTCTGATTAGGTCCCTGATTTGAAGAAGGGCCTTGATTTTGAGGAAATCCTTGATTCTGATTAGGTCCCTGATTTGAAGAAGGGCCTTGATTTTGAGGAAATCCTTGATTCTTATTAGGTCCCTGATTTGAAGAAGGGCCTTGATTTTGAGGAAATCCTTGATTTTGATTAGGTCCCTGATTTGAAGAAGGGCCTTGATTTTGAGGAAATCCTTGATTCTGATTAGGTCCCTGATTTGAAGGAGGGCCTTGATTTTGAGGAAATCCTTGATTCTGATTAGGTCCCTGATTTGAAGAAGGGCCTTGATTTTGAGGAAATCCTTGATTCTGATTAGGTCCCTGATTTGAAGAAGGGCCTTGATTTTGATGAGGTCCTTGATTTTGAGAAGGCGGGCCTTGGTTATGAATTGGTCCTTGACTTTGAGATGGACCTTGATTTTTAGAAGGGCCTTGGTTTTGAGGCATACCTTTATTTGGAGGCGGGCCTTGGTTCATAGGTCCTTGATTTGGAGGCGGGCCTTGGTTCATAGGGCCTTGATTCATAGGTCCTTGATTTGGAGGCGGGCCTTGATTCATAGGTCCTTGATTTGGAGGCGGGCCTTGATTCATAGGTCCTTGATTTGGAGGCGGGCCTTGGTTCATAGGGCCTTGATTCATAGGGCCTTGATTTGGAGGCGGGCCTTGGTTCATAGGGCCTTGATTTTGAGGAGGGCCTTGATTCATAGGGCCTTGATTTTGAGGAGGGCCTTGATTCATGGGTCCTTGATTTGGAGGAGGGCCTTGGTTCGGTGGGGGTCCGTTAAATCGGGGCGGTCCTTGATTGCGAAGGGGAAAGCCTTGGTTCGGAAATCTTTGATTGGGGCCCGGTCTAGGTCCCATTAAAGGCGGTCGTTGATTTCTGGGAGCATTTGCGCGAGGCGGTCGATTAAAGCGAGGAGTCATGCTACGAGGCTGTTGCTGCGGCGACGGCGGGGGCTCATTGGGCGGGGTTTGGGGGCCCTTACGTCTAGGTTGGCCGGTGGGGGTAACACCCGCCATCCTAACTTTGGATTGCGCGGCTGGATCTTTAACGGGAGTAGTGGCACCGATTATGGGTTTATTGAAAGAGGGGCTAACATTTGGACCCGTAACTCTTGCGGAGAACTGGGGTGGCGGGGGTCTGGGGTGGTTAGACAATAGGGGTTTGTTGGGTCTAGGTTGGGTGGCTGGGATGATGACGACGGTAGGGGCTGCCTCGGCGGCTGCCATTTTCCTGCTCTTTTGGCTGTTCTTCTTCTTCGGCAGTTCAGTTCTCAGATCCTTGTACTGTTCGTCGATTGATTTTATTTATGCAAATATATCATCGAAAATATAAAGTTTAAATATTTGTCGCCGATAACAAACGTTATTGAAAACAACGAATAATATATATATAAATAAACATATTTAAATATATGTATTGGAGGGTACCCTCGTTGTGAGTATAGATTACAAGATAATCTCTGGTATTCTCCTTTTAGCAGAAATTGTATATACTGTATTATATTTTATTTCTTCTCAATAAACCATATTCAATTCTATTCAATTCAATTCAATATATATATATATATATATATATATATATATATATAAATACTACATAATAATATAATAATAATATATATAAAATATAAAATAAATATATAATAATATATATGATATATAAAAAAATATATAAAATATTATATATATATATATATATATATAAATATATAAAAAAATATATATTATTATTATTTTTTAATTATTACTATATATATAAAGAATATGAAATGCGTGATGAACCTTAATGAGCTTGTCGACGTTGTCTTTGAATGATTTGCTGGCCGTCAGCGTGGCGTTAACGAGATGAGTTGAGGTGGCGTTCTTGAACGTAAACATCTTCAACAGTTTCGCCTTCTTCTTGATATTGTTGTGTCCGATGAGGCAGTCGTTCATCTTACGTTTGAGGTTGGCGGTGGTGATGGAAGGAGTCAACAGCGAGGTGCCGGTGCCGGCGCGGTGCTTCACTAGCTGGGAGCCATCGGTGCCCGGGGCTAGCGGTTCTCCGCATCGGCTCTTCTCGAAGCCGGACCAACAAGTCGACTGTTTCAGGCGTCGAGCTTTCTCCTCGCTAGTCCTGTGTGTGCGCGATAATGGCGTAGTCGTTATCCATGCATACTTTATTTACACAAATATATAGTCGAAATATATAATCGAGTGTATAAAATATGAATATTTACCAACTATAACGCGTACGTGATTGAATTAATCAAAGAATAATACGAAATTAAAGCGTTTTACAGTTACTGTAACCTATTATGGACTGGCGTTATTGTTACCGATATGATAAACACTATATAATAAGCATACCTGCGTATAGATATCATTATAGATGTCACGAGTTTGAAACTCTATGTAATACATATTATGTATGTGAAATTATATGTAAAGAAGTATATTTTGTTATTTAATATAATACTTTATCCTATATTGGTGATTATTTTCAACGAGTAGGCAAAATAGTAGGCAGAATAATAATTTAGAAGTGAGTAATTATTATTATACATGTATCAAAAGGTTTCGAAATATTATAAATTCAATTATTCAATTATTATTTTCTGATATATTGCTAAATTAATATTTTATATTTTATAACTACAGTATTAAATTAGCTAATATTTGTCAATAATAAATTATCATAGATTATAATTTTAAATTAGAGAATCACAGTTGATTTCCTATTTAATAATGCAACAAATATGGAACGGGGGATGGAAGGAAGGATAGAAGAATAGAGGGAGGGTTAATTATCTAATGAAGGGGGGGGTTTCCTAACCTAGTGTGTACAACAACAAGCAAAAAAACCACAACAACAACAACAACAACAACAACAACATATCAGCTAGGCTTACCTCTTAATATCTTCTAGTAGGGCGGGAGTGTCGTAATCGTGAAGGTAGCGCAGGTCTCCCTCAGAACTCAGTCTGTCTACTATTATGTTCAATTGCTGTAGTAGGTGCAGGTGAGTGTTGATTAAGTAAGCAGCAGAAAGGGGGCCAATATCATGTAATAATACCGCAATCAATAGAATAGTAAACATTCTATCCACTCTATAATATCATATAGAAAATAATACTATAATACATAATACTTTAATTGAGTTATAATATTGTTAATTTTTAATTTACATTAATCCATTCATATAGGATTTTTGTCGAAATAGATGAAAATGAATTCTATATATCTATCTATGGATTTAGATTATATAAGTCAATTAAATGCTATGATATCTTCAATTAAAATACATTAAATACAAATGTTGAGGAATGTTGATATGTTGTATTATATATATATATATATATATATGTTATTATTTTTAGTACATATTGTACATTATACTTGATCCTAATATAAATATAAATAAATAATAATAATTTGAAAATTTGTAGCAGGTTTAACTAAATCACATCTATCATAAAGTTCCATACACTACATTCAACTGCTTAACCACTTTCTTTATATTGATGATTGCACCTAGTTAATTGAATATACATGACAGTGTTCCACTGATACGATTTGGAAACTTAGATTCTATAACATAAGTCACATTTGAGTTTATAAAAACAAACATATTTTCATTTATTTAAATCACTTGCCTTATTAAATTTTTCTAATGATTGTATTTATATTACAAATTCATCAATATAAAAATCTCTCTTTCATATTATATATTCGATGTTTAAAAGTGGTTAATAATTAAGCAAGTTTTTCATTAAATTATATGAAAATTCTAATCAGTATTTATTATAATTTAAAAATAGTAATAATTTAATTAAAATAAGATCGTTTTAGTATGTCATACTCTATTATTGATAGAATATATAATGATATGTTTCCTAATATGTATGTATATATATATATATATATATATATATATATATATATATATATATATATACTATATAGTTTATAATATATAGTATATAGTATATATTTATATAGTATATATCATATATATTATTTTTTTTCGTATTTTTTTTCGTATTTTTTTACATATATATATTAGGGATGTAAATATTTCAAAATTATGATGTTTCGAAACTAATTAAACATTAAATTGTTACATACAAAATATTTTTTAAAACAAATGAAACATCAAAATAAAAAGTTTCGAATCAAATATATCAAAACATTTTTATAATAAAAATATGTTTAGAAATAAATAAAAAAAAAGATTATAATATAGAAATATAGATTATAATTGATATCTACGAGGTATAATAAAAAAAAAATTTATTTTTCTAACAAAAAATTTTTTACAACTAGTTTATCCCAAATTTATTTGTTGTAAAAATGCTCAATAAAAGTCATTTTTTGAATAAATATATGCTATTTTTGTACTTATTGTAGCAATACTTATAATTTTATATTCATATAATGATGATAAACATATATAATATATATTTTTTTTTTATTATTCCATTGATAATTTTTTTTTTCGATTTAGAATAAATTTAAAAATTAAAATTTCCGTGGATCGATTTAATTATTTTAAAAAAAATTTATCAATATTTGTAAGGAGGTTTTATATATTACATATGCTAAAGGGCAATTTTTAGTTGTAAACATTTTTGTCTTTCATATATCTATTTTTGAATATAGTTTCGCTTTCTGAATTTTTGTCAGTTTTCAATTATTATTTTTTTATTATATCTGGAATAATTAAAAGGAGTTATTCCGAGCGAGATGGCACTTTTATATGAAGGGAACTAAAAAAATTACCAAAACGGGCTACCCTAATGTGCAGTGTTTATAATGTAAAACTAGGTTATATATCATATAATGCTAATTATTAATATATTATATAATACTACTAATTCACAATAACACATGTGTTGTGCATTCATATTTCCTTTTATTCTCATGTTCACTGAAAGTTAATTTCTGAGATACACATAGCATATTTTGTAGTTTTTATTTTTGTGTACTATTTTGTTGTTGTACAATTTATTATACAATCCAAATATAAATAATATATAATTACATAACATAAGTCTTTATTCTATTCAATATGTATAATAGTTTAATTAATTTATTCTTTGATCTTTTAATAATTATAATTTATTATTAATACTAACTTATTGATTTACATTAAATAAATAATACTTCTATATTATAGATCTTCATAATATCCTTAATATTGTTAAATAATGTACAGATTTTACAAATAAGTAGACCACCCTTTTCCATATTAAACACATGTAAAAATCTAATTATAACTACCATTGACCTACCCTTTAATTCATATAGGATATTATATATATATATATATATATATATATATCACTAATATTTTATCGGTGATACATTCTATCAATGAATACAATATATTTTGGAAATAATTCAATAATATGTTTTAAAGGGTTAAATAGTACAAGTTCATTAAGTTAAAATTTGAACAAATATGGCTCAAGTTTACGTTCGATAGATCTTATTATGAGTTCGAATTTGAGGTTCAATGGCAAGGATTTTATGTGAAGTAGCAACAACAAAATAGAAAACTACAAAATATGTGGCAGGTGTGTCTCAGAATTGACATTTCAGTGAACGCGAGAACAAAAGTAGGAAATATGAATACATGCACATGTTATTGTGAATTAGTAGTATTATATAATTTACTAATAATAATTAGTAATAATTAGATTTACATGATATATGACCTAGTTTTATATTTTGCACACTGTACACTAGGGGAGCCCGTTTTTGAAAGTTTTTCTCTATCAGTTACAGTAGGTCATACATGTCATAATAAACATATTTGGAAAGTTTCAACATCACAAAATATGTAATATTGGTAAAGCGAAGTGTACTTTAATGAAGAAATATTTCATTTATTTTACAATGTAAATTTCTATAAATAGACATTTTTTCTTATGTATTTTATATATTTGTGCAAGTGCGCGGTGTCATAAATAAAATATTTGGCAAATACGTGTATAAATATATTATAATATTAATAAAGTAAACAATTATTTAAAAATAAAAAATTTAATTTTGTTTAAATTTTAATTAATGTAATTTATTCGATTATTTTTTTGATAAATTATTTTAATTAAGGATCAAACTTTGTTGTGAGCCTATAATTGATATTTACGAGGTATAATAAAAAAAAAAAATTAATTTTCTGACAAAAAATTTGTTACGACTATTTTACCCCAAAATTAATTTTTTGTTAGAATGCTCAATAAAAGATATTTTTTTAATAAATATATGCTATTTTTATAACAATACTTATAATTTTATATTCATATAATGATGATAGACATATAAAATATATATATTTTTTTTTATTATTCCATTGCTAATTTTTTTTTTCAATTTAGAAAAAATTTAAAAATCAAATTAAAATTTCCGTAGATCGATTTAATTATTTTTAAAAAATATTTTAAAATATTTTTTAAGGAGGTTGTTATATACTACATATGCTAATATGCAATTTTTACTTGTAAATAATTTTGTCTTTCATATATGTGTAATTTAAATTTTTTCATAAATTTTCAATGTAAATTCCTATCTATTTTTGAATATGGTTTCGCTTTCTGAATTTTTATCAGATTTCAATTATTATTTTTATATTATATATGTAATGATTAAAAGGAGTTATTCTGAGCGAGAGAGCAATTTTATATGAAGGGAACTAAAAAAGTTACTAAAACGGGCTCCACTACTGTACAGTGTACACTAAGCCGGAGTGGCTCGGTAATTTTTTTTTGAAAATTGCTGCACTTTTTTTTATATTAACTAGATAACATATTAAATTGAATACAAAAAAAAAAAATTAAAAAAATTAATTATTGGAGGTGCGCCACCTCATTAAAGTTCAACATGAAGAGATAGGAAGTTTAACATGGAGGAGATAGGAAATATTTGAAACTTCGATTTAACATCATTAAAAATTTTGTTTGTAGTTTTATCTGCAATTATAGTTTGAATTATATATTTTTGTATAAGATAATATTTGTACAATATTTTTTTTCGATTTTCCAGGAAATTTCCAGGAAATTTTGGAAAAATACAAAATATTTTAATTTTAATTAAAAAAAAATTATTTATAAAAAAATATAAACATAAATATATATACATAAGTATATGAGTGTACTATTACATGAAATTAATTTTAAAACAATAATGTATAGTATAAAATATGGTTATTTATTCACTATTTTAATGTAAAAATATGATAAATTTTATATTTGAAAAAAAAAAGTTTACACACTATTACAAAAATTTTTTTTCAATCGACTGGATTAATAATAGGGTTTTTTTAAAGAATTTAAATCGTTAGAAATTTTTTAAAATATATTTTACTTTTTATCTTATTTTTTTATAAATTTTAAATTATTAGTTTGCTCTATCATTTTTTTTCTTTTGTAAATTTGTAAAAATCAAGATACAACTTATATTATAGAATTTAAAGAGCTTTGTAAAAATATAAATTATATTAATTTTAGATAAAAAAAATATTATTAAAAAAAAAAATCCCAATTTTCCCCATATTGGTCAGAAATGCTGATATTTTTTTTATTTCTATAAATATTTAGATAGCTATATTTATAATATATATATTATGTTAATTTCATTATATAATATTCATTATTGAATGAGTTATGTTATAATATGTATTATAAATAAATTAATACATTCATAATTTCTATCTACAAAATTAAACATTTTTACTAATTTTTTTTTCACAATTGTGGTCATAACTTTTTTTTAAATAAAAATTTAAAAAAACTAAGATATGACTTCTATTATAGAATTTGATAAGCATTCCAACTATACAAATTTTATTATAATAGCATAAATATATAAAATCTCATTTTAGTACCAATATCCCATATTCGAATATCTTTATAGTTATTATTTATACAGTAAGATTAGCCGATTATATCCATATATGTTGTTATTTGTCATTTAGTAAATGGTTTGGGGTTATATAAAATATAAAAAGGTGTATTAGTAAGAAGGTTCGTGGTTAAAGAGTATAATAAAATGAATATAAATTTGAAAATTAGTTGTTTATAAGGGTTTATAATGTAATTGTCATGTGATTTCAATATAGGTAATAGCGGTATTTTTTCTATAGAAAAATATTTATAGGTATTTTTAAAAGCTCTGGCGCACGGCGAATACTACATGTAAAAAAAAAAAAAGTATACCATTGTGACAGAAATACTCCAAACATAAAATGCTAGAAGGTGCAGCAATTTTCAACAAAAAAAGTCCGAGCCGCTCCGGCTTAGTGTACACTGTAGTGCATAGAGCTATTATTACACAGCTATACATGTGTAATTCGGGAACAAAGAAATATAAAAAAATATATATATATACATATATACACACACATATACATACACACATATGTATATTATTGATATACAGATTTCTTTAGAACATTTTCTTTATATAGATGATATATATATGTGTGTGTGTGTGTGTATATGTGTGCTTGTGTGTATGTATATATGTGTGTGTGTGTGTATGTGCTTGTATGTATGTATATGTATATATATTGTTTCTTTGTCTCCGAATTACACATGTATAGCTGTGTAATAATAACATGTGTATTCATATTTCCTACTTTAGTTCTCACATTCACTGAAATGTAATTTTTGAGACACAACATATATTTTGTAGTTTTCTATTTTTGTTACCCCCAATGATAATACTACTATATATATATATATATATATATATATATATATATATATATATATATATAATAAATAATAGAATAAATAATAGATTAAAATAATAAATATATATATTTATTATTTTAATCTAATGAGTAGTATATATATATATATATATATATATATATGTATATATTACAGATTTATAAATTATATCAGGTGATAATATAATTAAAAATATCTTCGTATAAACGATACATTTGTGCACGTATAAACACATTGAGAAATACGGAGAGCGGTGATGAGAGTGATAGAGTGTGTGAAGGGGTCTGACCATGGAGTTGATCTTATTGGTGCGGGAGCTATGCTTAGACGACACGCTGTAGCGGTCAAACTTGGGCGCCCCCTCTACCCCCGGGGGACATAGCTCCTTGACTAGTTGAAGGTCGTTCAGGTAGATCGAATAGTAGAATGTCTCCTCGACATACGGGTAGGCAGTCGTAATCTTCTCTAAACTGGTGGAGATAGGGAGATAGGTTAATGTGATACTGTGACTTATTATTAATGGGTGGTTTTTTTAAAATAATTTTATTAAAATATAAATATTTATCATCAAAATTATGTCATTCAAAACTAATTATAAGTTCTATAAATATGCATTATAAACATACGCCTGTAAAAAAAATGATGTGAAATATTTGAAAAATGTGCTTTTTTTCCATTTTTATGTTATACCTAAAACCAATTTACTTTATCTACTTTTTATTATCTTATACTGATATACGAGAATCATCAAGGACTAATAGTCATAGATATGAATGTTATCTACGTAATAACAATAATTATAGTTTACACAATCTCAAAAGCTATCCGTATTCTATTATTGTGCCCTCATCTTTTACACATAACCCCGCGAGCACCAGCCCTTAACGGGGTACACTATTCGGTATCATCTCTAGACTGGTAGTTACCGTGGCGATGGTGGTGGCTTAACGATGAGTTCAATGTGACATGTGCTATCTATTAAAATGTACTCTAGCACACGTTATCGTTCAGTGGGGATCTCAGCCTACATGTGTACGTAATGGTATATGTACGGCTTACTTCGTAATCACTAGTAATGGCTGATAATGGCTGATAATAGTGACCGTCGTGAGGCGGTACTAACTCTTTAACAAACTCCTGTATTATTCCGTATTCCGCGAGATGTTGGTATGTGAGCAGGTAATCTTCGTAAGCCTATGAGTGAATGTGCAATAGTTACAGCGGTCTAATGTGTAATTAAGGGAGGAGGAGGAGCAGCAGCAGGAGGAGGATAAGGATGAGCTAAAGGATAAGGAGTAGAAGGGGACGCACGCTTACATTACATACATCAACATGATGTAAGTGATCGTACCTAAAGTATATGTCAGTATATAGCACCATTGCCCTTATAACTATAACTCTATTTCATATTGATCAATATGAGTTCCTTTTTAAAGCGGTATTTCGTGCCTATTTACTAACCAATTTTAATTTTTGCCTCCACAAAAAATAAGATTTTTACATAATATTATTTAGTATAATTAAATAAAAGTATAATTAAACCAGATGTATTTTATTAGATTGTTTTTCATATACAATTTAAAACATAATAGTTATTTTTGGATTTTGCCTCCAAATTTTCCAATCCTTAAAAAAGCACTTATATTGTAAAGGCACTGAATGTTTTAGTGAATGCTTTAAAAAGTATGAGATACTAGGTTTACATCGGAACACCCTTACATATCAAGTCATGCACATCGGAACCCCAATCAGGCAATACAGACACAATTAGGATGGTAGTGAAACCACTCGTTTACATCAGGCACCTGACATAAGCAGTCGTTTACATCGAATGAAGGAACTAATGTAGGAGCATGTAGGACACAATTAGGTAGTCAGTGAAACCACTCGCTGATATCGCTACAACTACTACTACGCAGTGATTACCTTATCGCTGAGTTGCGGTTCATCGTCGACTTTCAGCACTGCGGCTTGTTGAAGTTCAAACGGAAGCGTTATCACCTGCCCGATTGCTGAAACAACGCCCGCACATGTTATAGAAATTATACACATGTGTGTGTGCTATGCGTTATAACATACATATAATGGATACATATGATCGACGTAGTGTGATAAAAGTTGTCTCTTTATTAAATTGAAATAATTATTGATGAAACTCTATTCCCTACCATATTGTATTATTCTATATATATATATATTGAATAAATAGTTATATAAAGAGAAAAGAGTAATATAATAAATAATATTATATGTAGATCTGAATATACAAAACTCTATATATATATATATATATATATATATATTGTGGGTGGATATATAATTGTTATTATAATAATATAATATTAACCATATTAATGTATTATATGCTATTGAATTGAATTTAATTGTTGTATTTAAATTGTCTATTAATAATAAATTATATATATATATATTGAATAAAGTATTGATATTTTATTAGAGAATTTTACTACAAATAATTATTCAGTATAATAGATTTACAATATAATTATAGTAATTAATTTGTTATTTTATATTAATAAATATTGTATTCATATAATATTTTAAAAATGTACATGTTAATATAATAGATTTTATATACATGAATAGATTTTGTAAAATTTATATTAATTCAAATATAGCATATTGTATAATTTAAAATTTTTAAAAAAATATAATATATAAATGACATACATTTATATATAAATAGTAAGGGGGGAATATACTTTGCCCCATCACAATTTTGACTGAGGGCCCCTCACTGAGGGGGTCGATACCCCCACCTCCCTGTTCTGATGGCCCTATACACGCATCTTACTTTTTGGCATATAATATGTATAAATTATATATTAAATTTCATAAATATTAAAATATATATATTTTTTTCTAATGATGATGTAAAACTAATAATAATTATTAGTATTAACGAGAATTATTATTATAATATACTTTTACTAAATATTATATAATAAACTAGAAAAAATTGCTATTGTTATAGAGTTTATCATATAAACTACTACCAAAGCTAATTATAATTATTAGTATTGCAATCATTATATTTTATGGTAAACGTAAAATTTTTGAATTTCTTTAAATTTAAATTTTGAATTATTCTTTGATTAATTCCATAACGTATGTTAATGTTAGCAAATATTTATACTTTATACTTTCGACTATATATTTCGAGTATATATTTGCTTAGTATGAAGCCTCAATGAATGATGTTAGCCGGCGGTACTAACAGTTATGGGGAGTGAGGCATATCTTCTCAGCCTCGGTGAAGATGTTGAGGTTACAGATGCTGTGCAGATGTGTGAGGTAGATACGCTGCTTACAGGACACCTTCGCGTCGTACACTATCGGGTAGGAGCCGTCGAAGTAGGTGTCAGGCACTGTCAACGCTTTGAACGGCTTGTGCTATGCGGTGGGGGTGAGGGAGGTGTAGGGTGGGGGGTATAGGTGTAGGGGGGTATGGGGTTGTGCTGTAAGGTAGGAGGTAGGGTGTAAGGGTGTAGGGATTATGATGCGTAGTAGGTAGGGATGTAAGGATTGAGGTGTTAGGTAAGTATAGGTGAACAGGTCGTTATGCGTGGTAGGAGGTAGAGGTGTAGGGGTTGTGCTCTATATTATTAGATAGAGGTGTAGGGAGGTGTATGTATAAGGGTTAGACTTTTAGTAGGAGATGAAGATGTAGGTATATGTAGTTATTATGCGGTAGAGTATATGTACTGGAAGAGATGTAGGTGGAGGTTTAGTTGTTGTGTAGAGGCAGAGGTGAAGTAAATGTACTATGTAGTAGATAGATGTGTAGAGGTTATTCCGTGAGGTAAGTAGAAGTGAAAAGGTTGTGCTGTGGGTAATAACTTAGATGTGATGGGATTGTACTATGTGTAGTAAGTGAAGGTGGTGGTGGTGGTGGTGGCGGTAGTGGTGGTATGAGTGTAGTAGAGCTTACGTTGCCATAGAGACTCTATGATAGAGTAGGTATAGGTTATGGGCTAGTCGTTCAAGTGAACATGCTATTAATAAGTTAAATGTAATACTGCTAAGGAATAGGTATGCTATTATAGTATAAGATATGTGAGTGTGCTTCAAATAGGCATTGATGACTAAATATAATTATTATGATAAATAATGTTGTTATTTTTATCAGATGAAAAAATGTAAACATCTATAATTTAAAATAGATAAAATTCTCTAATAGTAATAGTTAATATTTTTTAGTAGTGAAAGGTATATCTTACAATTAAATATATTAATTTTATGAAAATTATTAATATACCTATTATACTATATTATATATAGAGTGAAGAATTTATTATTGAATATAACTAATATAATCTCATATAATAAGTTATACTATTACAGAATTATATCTACAATTCACCGACTGATTATATTTAATACAGTATTTAATCAAATAATTCTGATAGTGTAATTTAATATTATATTACATTTTCACAATTATTTGTACGTTTAGTTTTGATTTAGTACATGGTATACAGTGAAACGCAGATTACAAAACTGACACATATGACTCCCACTTCCTTGTTGTTTTTCTATTCAGTGTTTCATATATTTTATTAATATTTATAGATATATATATTCAAAATAGATCAAATTCTCTATTAGTGATAGTTAATATTGTTTAGTATATACTCTATGAATTGTAATATAAAATAGTTAAATTAATAAAATAAATACGTAGTAAAGTAATAATTGTATTTATAAAAGCCATAAATTGAAACTTATAAAAACAGTGTATATAAATAACCGAATTAGAGCGGGCATCAAACGGGTGCCAATGAGTAGTATTTTGTAAACATCACATCGCTTTAAAGTTTAAACCATAATAATGTTGCTTTATTTATAAATATTATAATAAATAATATAGGCATAACAATGAGATTATTAAAAATTCAGATCTTTCACATAGGATTTACATGTATATTTATTTTTAATTTTTGAAAATGTATCAATTAAAATGTTTTAAAATAATTATTGCGGTTAGCTGCTTATGTCTGAATGAATGGAGGCCTCTAAAGCTGCTTTCACACCAAAAAAACAGCCCGATATCAGGCCGATTTTTATAGCCTGTTATAGTCAAACATCGAGTAATTTCAGTGTGAATGGCTTTATTGATATAGGGCATTGACATTGATATAAGGTATTGATATAGGTCAACGCACGTATTATGCCTACATTTATATATAAATTACCTATTAAATCTTTGATTTGCCTATATCTAAAATATGTTTTAAAACAAATATAATAAATTATTTTAATAGTTTTTTTTTGGTATGCTAATAAAGTTATGATATGATGGTATTAAAAAATCATTTTAGGTTGCCTAAATAATATTTATTGCAAAACCATCTAATCATCATAGAGTATAAGTTTCATATATACTACAATCATATAATTATTAAATTCTTATATTGAAAAATCATTTAAAAAACTATTATCTTTTTTAATTTATTTTGAATATAATTTAAATACTTATATCAGGTTGGCGGTTTTTTAATAATTAAATGTTAAGATTATTAATTAGAAAATATTATATATAACTAGATCGATTATTAAATGTCTGTGCAAAACATACATATATAGAGTAAGTATAAAATATACAACACTAATGAATATTATTTATATATATTAATTATATATATATATATATATTATTAAATTTTCAATAATATATTATTAATATTAAATGTTAATAAAATTATGTTATAAAAATATATTTATTATAAAAATAAATAAAATATAATAAAAAAAATAGTTACAAATTGTAACAAAATAATAATTTGAAAAAATAACAATACAGTAATTAGAAATATAATCAATTTAATTCTCGAAATAAAAAAACAAGTTTTGCAGCCTTATCATTGCCTAATCGATTCCTTATTTTTGATTGCACGCTTTTATAATGTTAAAAAAAACAAAAAAACCAAATAAACCAAAAAAAACGTTAAAAAAACCGACCAAACCTGACTTATATTGTACATAATTATTTAACTATTATTCATGAATATATTCATGAAATTAAATGAATTTAATTTTATACAAAATTATTTATTTAGTTATTTTATGGAAATAATTTGCGCAAATTAATTTATATTAATATATTAAATATAATTTGTTGAACAAAATTTATGAAAACTATTTTGAAAATGTAATATAATTTGTAGAACATATTTTATAAGATGACTAATAATAATTAAGAACAATATAATTAAAAAATAAATGAGAAATTGAAAATTGACCATTTTTAAAAAATAATATAACTTTTAAAAATCAATTTTATAAAATATATTAAAATAAATAAAGTGTGACAAAATTAATATCAAATATTAATTTAAAAATTCTGTACATTAAATTTTGTTTTCATGACCAAACACATGTATATACTTTACATGGGTACCGGTTTGAAATCCGCACATTAAAAAGCAAACATCGTAAATTGAAAATCCATACAAGTGTCGTAATCATATTAAATATTATTTGCATATAATATTTATGATATTAGTATAATTACTTCCCATATTTTGTACATTATATTTCAAACTAATTATTCAACTATTAAAAAATGATTTACTATATAATAAGGTAATAATGTAATTATTAGTTATTAATAATGTAGTTATTAAATAGTTCATAGTATAAATTTATACTACGAATAGATATTGATAAACTATATTATATTGGGTTGTTATCAGGGTTGGCCGAGATTGGGTTTTTGGGTTTTTGGTTTTTGGGTTTTTGGGTTTAAACCTATTGATATTTTTTGTGGTTTTTGTGGTTTTTCGATTTTTTATATTAATAAATTATACATTTAATAATTTTAATTCTAATAGATAAGATATATTACATTATGTAACTAATTCTAGATTTTAAGAAAATATATAAATAATGTTATAAAATTTATATAATATTAAAATATGAATATAATAAATAGTATTACCTCCCTTGTATTACTATTATAAATCAAATTCTATAGAATAAATGTAATATTTTTCATGACATTTTAATTTATTGAAAATAATTAAAATTCAATAAAAATACAATTTCATAGAAATTGATTCAATAAAAAATATTTTATTACAATTCTATAGAATAAAATGATATAAAAAATAATACAATAGAAAATATTAAAAAATTATATAAAAAATAAGGTATTTTTATGATTTTGATATCCCTGTTTTTATATATTAAATTAATATACTTCATTCTTATGTATTATACAATAAATTAATAATAAACTATACTTTTATCAATTTGTATAATAAACTATACTTTTATTAATCATTTTTAAAATTAAAAGGATAAAATGATTTTATACCTTTAAATTGTTTATGAAAAACACCAAAAACCACAAAAACCTCAGTAAAACACCAAAAACCACAGTAAAACCCAAAAACCACAGCAACATATTTTGGATTTTTGGGGTTTTTGCCATCCCTGGTTGTTATGCACTAGAGGCGCTATATTTATATGATTAATACGATAACGATGTGCACGCTTTCGGAGTAGATATGCATGTGTCTAGATATGTGTGATACTCTAGACCAGCGATGAGTCATAGCTAGTTATGTAAATGATGCCGCAATTTTTGATACCGAGCCGAGACTTTCATTTTCTGAAAAAAAAACGAGCCTGAGCCTATATGAGACTAGCCAAACGATCAGAGACTCCAGCCAAATGATCCCGAGCCTAGTTGAGACTCTTACAAAACATAACCGAGTCGAAATGATGCTTTTTTGAAATTATATTTTAATACTAATTTTTATATATTTCACATTTACATTTAAATTTTTTTTTAATTAACTTTGCGATTCGGTGAATAATAATGTACATTTGATCTAGTGATGAAAATAATACTGAGCTTTTGGATGCCGAGACTTTGATTTTCATAACAAAAAACGAGCCCTAGCCGATATGAGACTCAAGCCAAGCGAGTCTGAGCTGAGACTCTAACAAAACGAGCCTGAGCCGAATTGAGACTTTAGGTAACTGAGACTGCATCGATGCTTTAAGAGCATCATTTACATCACTAGTCATAGGCTATGAGTCATAGCTAAGTTTTGTGTATTTGTTAAATCAGCATATTTAATACGTAATATTATATTACGTGTAACACGGTGTTACACTTTTATCACATACACATATAAATATACATACATGCATATATACATTATGTTTTATACAAATTTTTATTTTTCTGATTAAAAAATGAATATATGACTCTTATATTACTTTTGGATCAGTACCAAAAGATGTATGACGGTCAATTCGAAGTTCTTCAAAATTAAAATAATAAAATAACAATATAAAACTAATATATAGTAAATGATACATGTTGTATTTGTTATAATGTGAGATAAAACTAAGACAAAAACACACTATAATATACTTATTATACGGAATGACAATCGATTTAGAGTCGAACTTCGCATTGACATTCGAATTTACCGGCGTATAGCTTGTTGGATTGATCCTTACTCTGTCATTCTATTTACAATGTTACTGATTATTGTATTCTAACATATATAAAATAAACATCATTGTTCAAATTAAATAATATTTAATATTATTATATTATTAAAAAAATTTTAAAAATATAATAAAAAAGTTATTATTTTTTACTCGCGATCGCACTTTTTATACATATAAATTAAGTTCATTTAAAAACTAGTATATGATTTAAATTCAAATTAATTTATAAATAAATAAATATTCGTAAAAATCACTAAAAATTCGTATTAATTGCGTACTGGTATATATATACAATATTTAATTATTATACTAATTATAATAATAATTTGACATTATATCTTTACAGAAAATATATCAATTATAATTGTTATGGATTAAATCATATATTTTTTCATTTAATTTTAATTGTAATACAATGTTTATTATAATAATGGTCAAGACGATATTTAATAATATGATATTAAATATCATATAACATCAAATGGAATATACTTACTTTACTAATATTTTCATCCATTTTAACTATATATAATACTTTTAACCTATAAATACTATATTTGTATTATTCTTAAAATTAGACAAATAATAATAGTTTAATTTAGAAAATAATATTTTCATAATATAAATTTATTTTATTTATTTACATATATAGTAGAGACACCTATAAATAATTTATTGTAAACAAAGAAAATAAATTCGTTAAATCTTTATAAAATATTCACCCTTATTTTTACTTCTGAGAACATGGCTTCAAGTTTATTCAGACAAGTGTTTAAATCACAAAAGTCCATCGTTAGATTCAGGAAATGCATCAATGTTGAATTAAATTGTAATAGAACGTTAACGGTGTCATCATATCGTTTAGCAGGTATTTATTTTTAATATTTAAAAATATATTTCAAACCAAATTATTTAAGTTCAATATAATATTGAATATTTGATATTATATATTCAATATTATATTCAATATAATATTGATACGTGATTTTAATATTAAATTATTAACGATATATTATTGATATATTTCATAACTTTATTACACTATACTATATGTATAATACATTTTTAATATATCATTATATTTATAATAAAACATATATTTATATAATAAATTAATTTCACATTTAATTATTCTATTTTTAAATGATTATAGAGAAAAGTTATCATGATAACTTTATATTATATAATATGTTTTCATTGTGTTTATATTTATGCAATTATTGAATTACTGAAGATTACTGAAAGTACTGCAGATTTATAATCTTAATTTATATACAATTTAATTTTATAATTTACAAATTTTCAAAAAAATGTACAAAACTTCTATAAATATTATTTCTATATTATATAGAATATCATGACATATAATATTCATCGACGTATACGAATATTTAGTGATTAAGAATATATTTTATATTAAGTATTTATAATATATTTAACTAGAATATATTTCAATAATAAAGGTCAACATTTCTAGGAAATTCTTGGGAAGTTTAAATTAATTTACTAAATTATGTTATAAAATTTAAAAATGTCAATAACATATTTATAAAACCGTTTATGTATTACCTATGGTGTACTGTAGATTTATAATCATATAATTTATATTTAATATAATATTATTTTTTATTTAATAATTACATTTACAAAATTGTTATATATATAATTTCTATATTATATAGGATATCATGACATATAATATTCCTCAGTATTTATAATATATTTTTTAATTCTAGTTAAAACTAGAATACATCTCAATAAATAAAGTTCAACATTTCTAGGACATTCTTGGGAAGTTTAACTTAATTTACTAAATTATTTATCTATTTAAATAATGTTAGAAAAATTTAAAAATTCAGGAAAAATATTTATAAAATATATTATTTATTACCTATTGAATAAAGTTAATTTACTTTAATAATTATTAAAATGATTAAAAACTAGTTTTAATAGCCATTACTCCATTAGCCTATTAGTAGCCTAGAAGTATAGATATATAAGTAATACAATTTATATTATATATATTAATAACATTATTTAATAAATACACTGAACAGGTATAAAAATATCATATATACATCGATTATAAAAAAAGTAAAACAAACATTTAATAATAACCATAGTAATATCCAAGTATAGTACCAAATTATAATTAAAATTTATAATACATATAATTAAAAAAATGTAATAAAATCCACATGAAAATATTAGGCTACCTAAAATTTAATTAAAATATCATATATAAATATAGATTTAAAAAAAAGTTAAATAAACATATGATTTAATCCAAGTGAAAATAAACTTATACTATCAGATCATAAAAATTAAAAGAGTAACCTACCATGGACCTATCATGCCGGGATCATACCGCCTAGTATATATATATAATGGGATTGATATTTTGGATTTATTTGATTTCATTGGTTTGGTTTTGTGGTTTTTTCTATCGGCATTGCATCCAGATGTGAGCCTATAAAAGCTTATACTAAATATAAAGCTTACATAGAATTTATAATAATATTAATTGTTGTAATTAATCTATAATTCTATAATCATTAATCTATAATTAATAAAATAGTAATTATAACTTTTAATAACAAATTATAATAAACAAATTATTTATTAAAATTAATATATATTGTTTGTAACATAATAATCTAATAAACTAAATACCTATCTAATTATTAGAAAACCATATATATTAACAAAAACTCAAAAACTTTTCTTTCATGTCTTTTTTATTTTTAGTTCAAACATAGAAAAACTTAAAAATCCAACCTGAATAACCCTGTTCACATTTCAAACTATAGAAAATACAATACATTGTTTTAAATTGGTGTTGACAAATTATCAATTAAAAGTAGTACTTTTTAAATGTACTATGATTTACATTTACTGTTTAAAATACGATTTAAGTTTAAAATTTTAATATGAATAAAAATTCATATCATATATAATATTTCCCAAATAATATCTGCATTATCTTTTACTAAATTCATTATTTGTTGATCCATTTTTTAATATATAATTATTATTAATAATTATTAGTTTTAGTCAACTTCATTTAGAAATATATAATAAATATTTAAACATTTAAAATATATATTTAATATATATATTTTTATATAATATAGAATTTTATATTTAATAAATTGTTTCCAAATAGTATATATTTATTTAAAGAATTGAATAAATTTGTGTATAATTTATGATAATAAATGATAATATTTTATAAAATAAAATATATATTCCCACATATTTTATTTATTTTATATTACTTTTATTTAAATTATAAATTCACAATTTATTGTTATAATTAATTATTTGCAAATATAAAAATAATACACCATGATATATGAAACATGTATTTAAGTGTTTTAAAATAATTGTGCATATTTTCTTCACTATAAATACTATCGATGCGCACACAAATGTACACACACACACACACATTTAAATACTTCACATCAACATTAACTGCTAGACAAGCACTCGACCTGACTGCATGGCACTAAGCGAACAGCGAGTACAATTCAAACTTTGTTGAGTTCATGACACACGTGCTTCTGTCTCTCTCTCCGTCTCTCTCCATCTCATGTGTTTATCTGTGTCACCGTTGAGAGACGTACAAGCATGCATGTATAGTACCTTTGTACCCATTCACTCAAGTACCCTACACGAGTAGTGTAACACACCCAACCCATCGCTGCGGCTATATATATATATTCCTTAGTTACCTCTCCACATTTTATAATTATAGTGTCCGTTCTGTAAAGAATTATTAATAATACCACTTTAGTTTGCAACATTTTCATATATATATATTATTTTATAGTATGCATAGATATATGTATATATTTTATAAATTATTTATTATTTATTTATCTCAACATATTTAATATATATTATATTAGTTATTTGTATATACATATATTATCCTTAAATAAGTGTATATTTTAAATTTATAATTTACTATTTTATAATATATATATATTCATTTATTATCAATGTTAATTATATTATATACACATCACAATAACTGATTCAAATGGAATTGAAAATACAAACTTTTACATGTTATCTGAGAGGATAAACCTGATATAATATAATATACAGTTTATTATCAATGCTGAATATACAAATATGAAGTATATAAAATTCACATTATTATTATTATATCAGTAAATTAAATATTTTACATTTAAACTGAATTAAAATAAAACAAATTAAAAATATATATATAGATATTATATTATATAAATTATAGGTAAACAAGGTAACAAGGTTACCAAGGTAAACCAAACATAGATTAAAATGATGAGTATTATTAGCTATTGCATGAAAGAAATTAATAAATGCTTTACTATGAAAAGTCAATATAATTTATATACTTGACTTATATACAATGACTTGTCACATACATTTATTAGCATTCTTCCATGTATTATTGATGATTATACATACTAAGTCTATAGTTGTTCTATTTTTTTTAATAATACTTGATTTTAATATACTAATTCAGAGTGTATTTACATTATATTAATAATATGCATTTATATACTGAATATATTAAAACCTCATATTCACCTCTCTCCTACAATAGTAATAAGTAACAAATATCATATTATACAAGTTTTGATATATATACAAGAAAATATAAAAACTACCTTGCATCTAACAAAGATATCTTGATCTGTAATACAATGACTTTATGTAGGTGCTCAATAATAGTATATTTAATAAAAGTATATGCATAAGAATATCTATTAATATATGCACTTAAATGATAAATATCATTTAAGTCATTTAAAATTATCAATATTGATAATTAACAGTTTGTTTGCCTACTAATTACAGATAGGCTGTTCACAGAGAAACATGAATGGGTGAAAGTTGAAGGTAACCTGGCCACAATAGGAATCAGTGATTATGCACAGGTACACCTTACTACATCACTCTATATCACTACACCTATACCTCTACTTACACCATTATACCACTATTTACACTATACCACTATACCTCTACTTATACCCCATGATGTAGTTCACCACTACATCTCTACCACTTTACACAACTGAACCACTTGTTACACTAATATACCACTATCTATTACACTACTTACGACATTACTTACACCACTATTTAGTGTACTGATTGTTGTGTAGATTTGTTTAAATGATGTACTCTTTTTTAAAATATTATGTAAATATATCTCATTTGTAATAAGTTATTTCTATATCATTAACATATATTAACACATAACTATAACACTATATAAACTACGTATGCAAATAAACTTGATGCAAACTCTATGATCTATTTCAGGAACAATTAGGAGATATAGTGTATGCCCAGCCCCCTGAAGCAGGCACTGAATTAGATAGAGAAGGTTTCTTGACAATATGTTATATATATTTATATAAGTTTATTTGATCAAACAATGTATACGTGGCAAAGGTATGATAACAATAATTATACTATTATAATGATAAGATGAAGAAGATAAATTAAAGTCTAGTAGATATATTAATAACTATCATGCAATCATTAGTCTAATACACATATAATGTATTCTATCACCCTACTATCATGTATATTAGATTACCTTACCACCCTACTAATATGTATATCATATAGATTACGTTATCATATAATGACCCCTGTGGTTACCTAGATGAATGTGGAGCTCTCGAGAGTGTGAAGGCTGCAAGTGAACTGTATTCCCCAGTGTCTGGTACCGTAACCGAAGGCAACCAAGCTATCGTCGATAAACCTGCTCTCATCAACTCTTCACCTTATGACAAAGGTCATACAAATTTCTCCAATTTATATCACAAAAGTCATAATAATCATAATATATTTGCATTACTGCATAGTTGATGAATGCATTAATTTTAACTACCAAACTAACTTCTCTTTAACTTCTGGAGGTAATTAACTATATACTTACTTACTTTTGGCGAATTTTCGTTCGACCTTGCCTTGCAATCTCCCCCTTGTCGATCATTACTTTCCGGATCTCATCAATATCCTTTAGATCGGTGACTTCCTTTAGATTGTCTATGTAAGAATACTTTTATCTTCCACGATTTTCCTGCCAAACTTTGGTTCCTATAAGATTAGATTATGAGCTATTTCATCATTGTGGCGTAAACAGTGACCAGTAATTCTCATTCGTCAACTAGCAATAACATCAGTGATTAAAGGCATTCCGTTAGAGTATTTTATTTGATATCTTATCATGCAAAATACATTTAACACCATTCTCAGTAACTTAGTGTAGAAACTGTCTATTTTTCTTTGTAGCTTTTTATCGATAGTCTAGATTTCAGTTCCGTATAAGAGGATTGTCTCTATGATTACCTTCAATATCCTGATCTTTAAATTGTTATCAAGTGTAGAGTTCCAAAACCTTTTAATTGTATGACAAGCCCGCCATGCCATTGCATTTCTTATACATCCATGAGCCTAGATATTTAAAGTTATCAACAACTTTTAGAGCTGTATTGAGAATATTTAAACTGGAATGGGATGATTGAACATCATAACTTCTGTTTTATTTGAGTTTAGCCTCAGTCCAATTTTATCTGTTTCGATTTCAATACTTGTAAGAAATTCCTGTGCTTACTCACTGATTTGATTCGTAATAATAGCAATGTGATCTGCATAGCTTAAATCTGTGATTATTACAGCTGGATTTCTTCTGCTTAGTCTTTTAGTTAGCATGAAACTGAGCTCTTCTTTTTCTTTTAAAGCAGTTCTCATAGCATAATTGAGTACGATTACAAAAAGGAATGGTATAACCTTGTAAATCACCCGCTGTAATTTTAAAAGAGCCATCAGGTGTTAATACTCTAATATTTGTGTTCTTATGGAGTATGGAATTGCGGATATTATTGATTGTGGAATTCCATAGGCATATATAATTTTGAGCATTCTATATCAGTTGATACTGTCAAAAGCCTTTCTGAAAAATATGAATATGATTATTGATGATAAATTGATTGCTTTCACTTCTTCAATTAATCTTCTCAGTGCAAGTATATGAGTTTTCGTGGATCTTCCTAGTCGGTAATTAACTATATACTACACTTATAATAAGTAGCATGTATGTAAAGTAGAGTAACCGCTACCTTTGTTTATGAATTAATTTATTACAGCCATTTCTACGATACAATTTTTAATTTATAAAAACTATATATCTTGAACCATTTAACAATAATTTATAATATAACCAATATATATATATATACATATATGGGACCAATATTAATTTATATTAATTCAAAATCATTTAATCATTTAATATAAAAAATGTTATAGTGTATAATATAGAATTATGTTAATTATTATAAATTTTAACAAATTCAAAAGGAATAAAAATATTGTAAAAGAATATTAACATATTTTTTTTATTATTTCAAAATTATTATCAATCTTTGTAAATTAATTTGTTTAGAAATTATTCTGTATAGTTCATATTTTAATTAACATTTTTTATTTAGGTTGGTTATACAAATTGGAATTATCAAAGAAGGAAGAACTGGACAGCCTGATGTCTGAGGATTCTTATAATAAATTTGTTAAGGACCAGGAATGATCGCCATAGATAAGATATATTGTTATTTGCCATTACATTTGCATTCAAACATTGATTCAAATTATTAGACTGTTTTATTTTTGTTGAATATATTTTAAGAAAAATAATAATAAATAAATATTTAATATTTAATTGACATTTGAGTTTCTATTATGTATAATGTATAATGTATTGTTTATGAATATGATTATAAATATAAATATATATATATACAAAGATATCATTTGAAATAGACAAATTATTAAACATTACAAAGATATAATTTGAAATAGACAAATTATTAAACATTATTTTATTCAATTTAAACAATATATTTTTTCAATATATTAATATAGTATATGAATAAATAATTAATTTCAATTATTATTACCTCATATTTTTTTCTATTTAAGGGTATTTTTACTACTAAAAATTATAAAAAAAATATTAAATATCATTTAGATATATATTCTATAATTTCTGAAAGTTTCAAATATTTATATTGATCATTAACTACTGAAATTCAATTTGTTATAGATATCCCTAATAGTAATTAATATTAAGGATATACAATGGTTATTGTTTTCAATGTAATTAGATAGACTTTTGTTTTGAAAATTCAAAATTTCATACAATAAAGATTTTTACATAATTTAAATTTTATTATATTAATATTATAATTTAAATTGTATTATATTAATATTCACAATTGTAATATATATAATGAATATTGTACTAATAATATTTCTATATTTGAAAATATTTATATTTTAAAAAAGGGCAATACAATTTATAAAGACTAATTAATATTTGTTAAATATATAATAATCTTTTATCTAATAGTAAATATTTTATTATATATAATAATAGCATAAATACTGTCAAAATGTGACTAAGATTCATTGATTACACTGGCCTGCATTTTTTAACTTTTTTCAATAGGATGACATTCTGTCAATTGATTCTAGACTTATTTTTGACACTGATCTCAAATCTGAAAACCGTTTTCTTAATCACGTCTAGTTTTTTTTTTAATTCGACTTTCTAATATTTTCCAAAAAGTGGGATTTCTAGAAAAAAAAAAATTATAATTTTTAAAACCTTAATTATTAGTATAATATTTTATAAAATCATATAAATATGCCTGAATATATTTTATATATATATATTCAAGTATAGAGTATACCTTTAAAACATTATAAATTATGTACAAGTTGTATAAATAAATGATTTTTAAACTATGTACCCCAAAAATATTGGATTATTTTCAAAAAAAATGTATAGCTCAATATATGACGACAACAATTATAGGATACATATGTAATATATTTTTTAGATAGATGTTTAACGCTCCTTCCAGATATATTTTTAGTTTTTACATACCGGATTTAGTTTTTTTTTTGTTCAATTTAAAATATTTTTTTTTGCCTTTTTTCTTAATTTTTTTAAGTTTTTATGCTATTCAATTTAATAGTACTCAATTTATAACTATATTATATTATTATCCATATATTATACTTATTTATATATTCTATATTATTATTTTATATATTAAATTAATATATTTATTTATGAATAAAATAAAAATTAAGTAGTTATATAAGTATATATGTAGTTAATTGACTGTGATAGTGATTTAGTCGGAATGTGAAATTGTAGTGTTAGGTCGATTAATATACCAATAGTTTTTACTTTATTAGCATTAGAAATACTCAAATAGTTAATGGTAATTTGTGGTGGAAGGAATATACACAGCTAACAGTAAGAGCAGCATAATAGCAAATCTGATAATAATAGCAGCATAATAGAATTGCAAATTAATAGCAGCATAATATACATACTACAGCAGCATAATATACACAAAAACAAACTTTATAATAGCAGCATAATATACATACTACAGCAGCATAATATACACAAAAACAAAATTTATAATAGCAGCATAATATACACAAAAACAAACATTATAATAAGTTAAATTTTGAATTTAAACCTTGACCTAAGTTTAATAATACTAATCCTTTGTAATAATCTTAGAGAGCCAATAATATTATGTATTATTTATGTGACGATATATATTTATCGTCCCAATTTACTCGTTTTACTTATATAATATATATTCTTCTATTAAATAATTAAGATTATGAGGAGAGTAAGGAGAGTACATTGCTACAAGGTTATAATTAATTATATTTAATAGTATATATTGTAGCATGATATAAGATAAATAATGTAACTTAATATTTAAATATATATTTTTAATATATATATAAGTTATAATAAGTTAATATTAATTTATAATACAAATTTATAATTACAATTTTAAAATAATACTTTTAATTTTTTTTAATTTTACTTTAAATAGGTTAATATATTAAAAATAATATTAATTAGAGTGCTTTATATTATTAATTAATATTATTTTTCTATGGAATACAATAACTTGTAAGGAAAATGTGTAGCATTACATTAATGAATAATATATATATATATGTAAATGATATGTATATATATATAATCTATATATATATATATATATATAATATATTACAATTTATATATGCATGTATAATATCAATATTACAATTTACAAAATCCTTATAATCCTTATAAAATTAACTTATATGGAAAAAGTATGTAATAGTTATAATACACTATTTTATATAAATATATTTATTATATAAGTTATGTGGATTCAATTAATTTGAATTGATTTTTATTAATTCATTTTATTTCATTTGAATTTAATTTTATTATTCCATTTGAATTGTTTTTATGTAATTTGAATTGATTTTTATTAATTCATTTGAAAATAATTTATTTCATTTGAATTTAATTTAATTTGTTGTAATATCTAGTATACTTTTTCACTGATCTGCATATAAATATATAGCAGTGTAATTTACCCTCAGGCCTCATATTTAGATCATATGCTCCTCCCACATAATTATTCTATAATTTCTAATATTATTATGTCTCGATTTTTGATTGTTTGCCTATTAGATCTATTATTTATTAATTATAGATATTCATTATACTACATTGCTAGTATATATATAAAATAAATTATAGCTAAAATACAAAAAAATTTAGAAAATTATTATGCAAATTTAATAATATTTAGTAATATTTTATTTATTTTTATTATTTTTTAATTAATAATACAATTTAAGTGTCAAAATAATAATTTTGTTAGAATTAGCTTTATTGGTAGTATTAATATTATAACGCACGCGATTTTTATATAAATCAGAATTGTTCATACGCTGCGCACTGATTGGTTATAGGGTGTCCGTATTAAGACATTTAGAGTGTCCGTATTAGGAACTTATATGACATCTAGATATATGTTTATAACTTAATGAATATTTGATAAATTATATAGAAATTAAAAATACAATTTTTAGAATGCTTTATTATTTAATAATATAGTACTATATTTTATATCGATATATTTGTATATTCATGAGAAGGTTTTAAGTTGACATTTTTTTTCATAAATTTAAAAACGTAATAAAAAAATCAGTTTATTGGATATATTAGCAATATTTTGAATAATTAAAAAATAAAAAATACTTTTTTAGACTAGTTTTATAATTATTAATATTTTATTCATTACAATTTTTTTTGTAGGATTTATGGTTTCTGAGATACCGAGAGTGTCCGTATTCGGGCACTGTCCGTATTCGGTTACTTTCCCCTACATATATATGTTAGTAGCATGATTCCATATTCAACCTTATATTATATTGTGTGGTAATTAGAACAGGATTATAACGTGTTATAATATATAAATATATATATATATATCGGACTAAATATCCCGCTTGAAGGAATATAATGTAGAAATGTAGAAATGAAAATAAAATGTAGAAATGTCGACTTTTACTTTGGGACATTATATTGTCTGTCGACGATGCAAGCAGATGTGTTTAAAATTTCTCAGCTGTGATGGAGGAAATTATAATTATCATAACTATTATTGATTTTTTTTATATATAGGAAACACTACACATTCGAGTGTGATTATATACATTCACTCATACCTATATAATAGATATATATATATATATATATATATATATATATATATATATATATATATATATATATTAAAACTATTACTAGAATATATATAGGAGATTGACCTAGATATAAAAGATTTTTCTTAGAAAAATCTTTATAGATCTCCTACTATATATATAGGTCCGCAGTTACAGGGGGGTCGTGGGTGTCCGGACCCCCCCAATTTATAAATAGGTGGGGTCCGGATATCGACCCCCCCTGTTTTGAGTCAATTTTAAAAATAATTTAATAATTTGTTAATAATTTAGATAATGTTAATTAATGTTAGTAGCGATTATTAGTAAAATACACATTATAATATTTTAGTTTTAATAGTATTTTAGTCACGATATTATAAATACCTTATATAATGATATAAAAAATGTTGATAAACCCTTCCAGCCATATATAAGATGTATTAAAATATATGTTTATAGTCGTTATAGCAAAGATCAAACTTTATTATTCCAGAAAAACTGGTAGCTACCTAGGTTACTACTAATTGCAATGGATGTTTTGTCTTGTAGTGAAAGGAAGCGGTATTTTTATACTATTATATTCAACATTATAAAAAAACCAAGTGTTATAATATCACATAGGGGAAAGTCTCTGAATACCGACCCCTAAATGATTATTTGTAATTAATTATTCAATATTAAATATATTTATTTGAAATTTTGTAATTAGGGTAATATTATGGCAATGAATAATGTGGCTATTTTAAATTGTTGGTATCATTAATTATATTTACAATAATAAACAGGGGGTAGGTAATCGGATACATGTACATCCTACCTAATACCGACCCCCTTATCCTGTTAACGACCCCCTAATCGTGAAATAAATAATTGTAGTATTATAATATCCAATAAAAACAGTAGATATACATAAATATAATTAATTATAACATTCACGCATTTATTTTTTATTGAATTTATGTTTTAATTGTAATATTAAATTTAAATTTAAACTTTATAGTAATTGTATTAAAATAGTGTATATTATTATTTAATATTTATTTATTAATCAGTATGTATATATAATCAACTGGAATCATGAATCCTAAATATATATATAAATGATACACAAAAAACTTACGATATATTTTAAAGTAAAATATGGATCTATTTTTATTGAATATTATAAATCACATGGGGTCAGTAGGGTAATTTAGGGTAATTTAGGGGGTCCGTAATAGGAAAATAATATGGGTTTCTATAATTAAGATATATTGGTTAATAGTTATTAAAATTAAATTATTTTAATAATAGTTATAAACATTTTATTGATCTACAATATTAAAAATCGAAACACAACTGAACACATTATTAACTGCAGACTCAGTCAAGTTTATCATAATTTCATTGACTACAAGAAAGCCTTTGATAGAGTATGGCATGAGGGTTTATGACACGTGACGTCTTTTTTTGGAATATGCAATGTATTAAATCACTCTATAATTCTTCTAAAAGCAGCGTACTGTTAAATAATAATACTGGAACAAAGTGTAATACAACAGTAGGTGTGAGGCAAGGATGCTTATTATCACCTGTTCTGTTCAATATATTCCTGGAAAAAATAATGCTGGACTCTGTAACAAACCAACCATCTAGTATATCTATAGGATGCAGACAATTAAATAACCTGAGATTTGCAGACGATATTTATCTTATAGCAGGTTCCGAAAGTGAACTACAAACTATAACTGTTGTACTAGAAAAAACATCGACAGCATGTGGCATGGAAATTAATCATGATAAATGCAACATTATTGTCAATGTAGAAGGTCCAACACCACTGATTTATATATATACGATAAACAGATTGAAAATATGGAACATTTAAATACCTCGGAGCAATGCTTACTAATTACGGCAACTCAAAATATGAAATTCGTATAAGATTAGCTACGGCAGTTTCAGCACTAGTAAAACAGGAAAATATCTGGCATAGCGGAGAAATCGAATTCAAACTTAAATTTAGATTATATAACACAATAGTTCTTTCAACATTGCTTTATGGCTGTGAAACATGGACTCTGCTAGACGAATCAAAGAATAATATCCGAGGGTTTGAATCAAAAGCTCACAGGCTTCTCCTGAATATAAGCTACAAAGAAATAAATCCGAATAATTGGTCAATAATTTAATAAATAAGAAAATTGGCTCGTATGTACGTCTTCTTGATATAAGTATGCGAAGAAAAATGACTAAATTCGGACATATAACTCGACACGATTCCATGTCCAAAACAATTCGTAAATGCTATGTCGAAGGTAATAGAAAAAGAGGAAGACCAAAGAAAAATTGGTTAAATGATATTTTTGAATACTCTAATCTCACTCATCATCAACTTTTAGTTATTGCAAAAGATCATTATAAATGGAGAAAGTTGTTAAAATACTGTCATGTTCTCCCCCTACGATGCCAACTTCACGGGACTAAGTAAGTAATGATTATACATAATACAAATGATATACAAAATAATAAAATTGTTCTGATAGATATATTTACTTCTATAAGATAACTAGGTCAAGAAAAAGTAACTTTCAGTGGTAAATACGATTTTGAGGGTAAATTCCTCAAACTATTAAATAAGGAAAAATTAATTATCAATTAACGCATACATGGTTAACTCTAAATATGATAACTAAAATACTATATCTATTATCATGATAAATTAGATTCTTGAATTAATTGCACATGTACTATTAATAGATATTATTAAACAAATATAGTCTGCTATAAGAACATGTGTGACGGAACATATGATATTTCAGGTAATTAGTTATAATTATAACTGTGTTTAAACACACACACATATATATATATATATATATAACATTACCAAAATACAATAACATATGTAATATTACCATTTATGTTCTTACTTTAATTATAGTAGCCTACAAATATATTTCTTATATTGATTAATATTAACTAATAAGTACATATATATATAACTTATAAAATGTATTACTTAGTTATATATATATATATACCCCTAGTAATATATTGGGGGTGGAGGTGCACCTCCACCCATGGGGCGATGGGTTTAGCCATGTATCATTATAGTAGCTTTCTCATACTATGTGAATGATTATGAACATGGTACCCAATAAATCCTACCAATCTCTCAAGTATTAGCTCCTCGAGCTACACCCTGTTAACGCCTTCTACTGGTCGGCTAAACTAAATGAGGGTACTTTAGCCAGAGAGGAAATGGATCCGCTGCACCTACCAATCCCAATAAAAGCATCATGAACAACAAAACAAATATAGCCTACTCATACCGGTTGGTTGTCGCCAGGGTTAAAAAGTACCGCGCACATCGTTAACGATCAAGACGAATGTGATAAATGGACTACTGATAAAAACGAAAATATTCTAGTAACAACGCTGTAATAGGAACATGGAATGTGAATAGGTAGCATACAAGAACTAGAAAATTAAATGAAGAGATAAAGATGGAAAATACTCGGACTTTGCGAAACAAGATGGAAAGATAATGGTAATACTATTATTGATGATGGTCATCAATTCTTCTAGAGTGGTGAAACCAAATACCACAGAAACGGTGTTGGATTTATGATACACAAAAGTATCACAGAAACTGTAATTTAATTCACCCCTATTTCAAGTAGAATTTTCACTATAAGAATAACAAAAAAGTTAAACTTCTTAATATATTTATAATACAGATATATTCACCTACTTCAGATTACACTGATGACCAAATGGACAATTTCTACTCATCAAAGTACAATTGATAGTATGAAAAAGAAAGATATGCTAATAGTTCAGGGGGACTGGAACGCAAAAATTGGGAAGGATTCAATTAATGACTGGAGTGATTACTGTGGAACCGCATGTAACACCGCTACTAATGACAGAGGGTCAAGAATCTTAGAATTTGCAAGCTATAATGATGTAATCGTGGCAAATATATTAGGGAAACATAAACAATCGAGACTATCTACATGGCATTCACCAAATGGTAAGATACATTGATTATATCCTGATAAAGAGACGTTTTAGATCAGGTATTAATTTTGCTAAAACTAGAGTAGGGGAGAGCGGGGCAGGTAAACCATAGGGGCAGGTTGAGTCATCTCAATTATTTCTGCTATTAATAAATATCTTAATGTAATTTTTAATACATGTATACACAATTATATTTAGCATTAGTATAACAACTCAAAAATTATTTAATTTAACTAATTAAAATATTATTTAATTATTAATATTTTATGAAAATCTCGTTAGTGGGACAGTAAGTTTAAATTTGATATTATTAATATATTTTGTAATAATATAGTAGTATTAATGGTATATTAATAAAGTATATTTAATATACTATATATAATAAAATTAAAAATTAAAAAATTATCACTCACAAATTAATTAGATTACTTTTATATATACTAGTGATATGGGGCAGGTTGACCATAGTAAAACGGGGCAGGTTGACCATAGGGTCAATCTGCCCCGTTTATCATTAAACATATTTATCCATTAATTTATTTAATTAATTAATGACTTATTTAAATAATAATAATAATCTAATTAATTAAATATATAATTGAATAATTATTTTAAATAATTAAATGATTTGTTTATATTCTGGATTAAAACATAGAAAATCTAACCTCTCTCCTAATCTAACCTCTCGCCTTAAAATTTTCATTATTTTTGATATTAATATTGGTGCATATACTTGTTAATATACTAATACATATAAATATATAACTTTAACTATGTTTATTTTTTAAATATATCTTTAATTTTGCATTTTTTCTACCTGGCTCAACCTGCCCCATTAGACGGGGCAGGTTGAGCCAATTAAAAAAAAAATTAAAATGTAATTATATAATTAATTATTTATCATTACACTGATTTATGAATGTTTTTAATTGATCATAAACTATATATATCTTATGCACTTTATTTTATTAAAATATATTCATAACATTATAAGATACATGTGTTTTTATAAAAACTGGCTCAACCTGCCCCGCTCTCCCCTATACAATAAAGCAGATATAGGCAGTGATCACGATCTAGTAATGATTTCTTTTAAACAAAAACTTAAATCTCAACGAAAACTAAAGAGTACCAGAATTAACTACAACATGGATAGAATAACAAATAAATCCACTCAGGTTGATTATAAAGAATATATTGAGGAAAAGTTAGTTGGAGAACTAACAAATAATGAAAATGAAAATATCAAGAGCACGATAACAGCCCTAAATCGAATAATACACCAAGCAGTAATGGAAAAATTAGGATTCAGTAGAACAAAGAATAAACCTTGGATAGCAGACGACATACTTGAACTATGTGATGAACGCCGAAAACTAAAACCTCAACAAAATGAACGTAGAAGGGAATACAATCTACTCAACAAAAATATAAAAACTGCATGAGGGAAGCGAAGCAAACATGGATAAACGAACGATGTGAAAGTATTGATGGTTCACTTGTAAGTAATAACTCCAAAAAAGCATATACTATTGTAAAGGTACTCACAAAGAATATACAGGAAAGTCACAACACAATTCAAAATAAAAACGGAAAATTACTGACTGAAGAAGGTGACATATTAAAGGATGGACTGAATATTGTACTGAACCATATAACTTCGAATCGAACGAGACGAAAATTTGACAAATAACCACCAACAATGTGAAGAAGAAGAAAATGAAGTCAACATCGGAAACGGTATTCTAAGAAAAGAAGTTGTTGCAGCTATAAAGTCATTAAAGAAAGGTAAATCGGCTCGTCTAGAAAATATTCCATCTGAACTAATAGTAAACGGTGGCAATTCAATTATTGATTTAATGCACAGAATATATTCTATTATCTATGATATAAGTATTTCTTGTTATTTATCAACTTCATTTGGTAGTTCCTATAGGATATATATAATTTTTATTTTAGGTTGGTTAGTCCTTTCATCCCATACAGGAGATTAGATGGAGTATTCACTTATAACCATATAAGGCTATAATATCACTTTGAAGCCGCTCTCATGTTAAGGTAGCCATGATTTTAAGGAGAACCGATCATTATTTTATACACAATTATATAAGATCACTTCTAAATATTATTTTAAGACATATTTTATAGGTCTAGGGTTTGAATCCACATCTTCTTGCCCGTGTGTCTGACGCCTTAGCTAATCTAGCCACACAGACAGTATGAAGAATTGTATATATATACATAATAAATAAATAACATGTTTGTTTACATATAAATATATTGATTAACATGGTAAAGACGGTGATAATAAAGGTGTTACGCAACGTGTGAAGTGTGCTAACACCTGTTCACCTCGCACCTAATAGCCGTATCATCGGTGACCGCGCACACACGCACGTCTCAATATACCCTGAAGAGTAGAGTATCACGGTAGTAGTGGTAGTAGTTATGATGATGATGATGATGATGATGATGATAGTGCGGCAGATAAGGGTACGAAAACGAACATGAAATCGCCTCATCAATAGATGAACCACCCACGAGAGTGAAATACTAGTAGCGTCAGATCACGATGCTGAGAGAGTTGCGTCGGAAAAGGTAACACCGCATATATATATACATAGCGTCGTAGTGTAATATAAAATACTCGTCGACGAGTCTCTCACGCGTTGCGAACTATCGAATAGCGTCTGACGAGTATGACGTAATAGTCGTGATCGTGAGAGAGAGTTGAACTCCGACCTCTATGTTCACCGGTGTAGAGGTATCGCGTCACGGTTGGCTTCACTAGAGGTGTGATATCATCACTTCATCACGATAAGAGATGAGATATAGATCCGGGAGACTGCCGATATTATCAACATCGCAGTGTTGGCAAAAAACTCTCCCGTCTCAGATAAAAATCATGGATAATATATATATATATATATATATATATATATATATATATATATATATGTGTGCATACATACTAGATTTATAGTATGTAGAGATAGACGAAAATATAATATTAACGAGTAAGGTATAAAACAATAATTTCATAATAATTACATAATATTGATATAATACAACAGTAATACGATTTTAATAAAGTATACGAATTTTACCAGAGTACAAATATAGTATGGAATCATATAAATTATAATATATATATATATGTATGTATGTATATAACTAATAATTAATGACCTATATGGGTTATAGTTCCCTCGGTACGCGAATTGTTAGTAGGAGGGTAATGATTTCTGTTATCGATATTTCGATAGGTTAACAAATAAATTGATTATCTAAATTGTGTCGTAGTCGTTGTTCAGTATTGCCTAATAGTCGGTACAGTCGAAACAATGAACTTTACATAATAATATATACGCGTAGATAATGCATACGAATATAAATGAATTTGATTACGCGGGTGGGTAGTTCCTCTCCCGTGGCTTATAGGACGAGTTCGTTTAGATAATTCATAATATAATAATATATAAATATATTATATATGTACGATTATTCTCGATAACGGGGTAGGGTGGAGGGGTGGAGGGCTTAAGATCTAAACGGGCGGGGGTAACTCAACTTCGGCGCGACGTCGAAGGCGACATACTGGACGAAGCTGATCGGTCTCTATCGCGACGCGTCGACTTCGCGGGCTTCGAAGTAGGCGTGGCCGAGGAGTGGGTGTGGCGGGTGGGCGTGTCCGCAGAGGGCGTGGCGGACGGTAGGAACACCAGTTGACGATTGACCACGTCGCTACGACACAGAGGACATAGGTCAAGTTGACCGGCGCACGTCAAACAACAGGCTACGTGTCCGCAAGGACAGAAAGCGCAGTCTATCCGACGATCCATGCATACCCGACACGTCATCGAGTCCTCCTCCTGTTGCTGCTGCTGCTGCTGGTCGCAGCTCTGTTGCAAGTCGTTGCGGTTCTGTTCAAGGGCAGGGGAGAAGGGGTTATTTATGTGGAACGTTTATATATAGATATGAGAGTATAAATTTGTATATGATTAAATGAGTCTATAGATATATCATTGATGTAAAATATTCTTTCTTTACATAAATGATATATATATATATATATATATATATGAGTACATGTGAGGCTATCATCAAGAGAAAAGTGAGTATTATAAAATAAATTACTATTTAATTATTATTAATGTTGTTCTATATATATATATTGTTTGTAAAAAGAAAAGTTATACGGCGAGGGCTTGGGAGATGTTTCAAACATGCTTGACTACACCGGTTGCTACCTTATCCGAGGAGGAGGAGGAGGAGTTTCGTTTACTGTCCGCCCCCATAGCAGATGGACACGCCCCGTCGAAGGCAGTCTCCCTGCTCTGTAGCTCGACCAGTCTGTGCTGACCTCTCTTCAGTTCAGCCTTGTACAGATTCCTGCGGGCGTGGTCGTACGCCTCGCGGAACGTGCGCCTGATGTCGAATATGTAGGATTTACCTGTCGGGGGGCGTGGCTTATAGTAAAAGGCGTGGTTTTGATTGTAGATGAGAAAGGGGCAGGCGTAAATATATGAACTAACATAGTATGACTTACAGGTAAGTACAAGGCGTGTTTAATGTGAAGAGTAAAAAGAATCGGGTATAACTTATAGGTATGAATAAGTGTAGATGTATATTAATAATGTGAATATTTATGTTTATGGAAATATGTTTGATTGACAGTCTGATTTACATACATTAGGTTCAAGTCACTTTTTATATAATCATAATTTTGAAATATTCTACTTTGATATAAATATTTAATAATATGTTTTTGTTTTCATGTTTTTATACATATATATCTAAAATGACATTATAACTCACAATATTAGTTGCAAATATATATTAATATATATATATATATATATATATATATATATATTGTTATTTTTATTTGGTGGAGTCCTTCCCCATCCAGAAACTTAGATGAAGTTTTCACTTATAACCATATATGGCTCTAATGTCCCTTCGAAGCCGCTCTCATGTTAAGGCATCCATGGTTTTAACAAGAGCTGATCATTTATTTATACACAATTATATAAGATCACTTCTAAATAATATTTTAAGACCCATTTTATAAAATTAATTAATGGTCCGGACGAGGCTCGAACCCGTTTCCTACTGCTTGTGTGTCAGACGCCTTAGCCACTGAGCCACACAGGCAGTTATAAATATATATATATACATATATAAATATATACATCCATCATACACACATATACTAACAAGAACAAATACTCTTACACATAAACCCTCATACATTATTCCCCACATACACAAGGTAATATTGCAGACAGGAAGTGCATACCTAGCGA
The DNA here is from genome assembly GCA_964019155.1 of Osedax fenrisi. Taxonomy (NCBI): domain Eukaryota; kingdom Metazoa; phylum Annelida; class Polychaeta; order Sabellida; family Siboglinidae; genus Osedax; species Osedax fenrisi. Next base: position 38,430,491 of record OZ025244.1, read on the forward strand.
GGTGTTTTCATTGAACAATGCCGCCAGTGTTCCCTTCAGATCTCTGCTGTACTGAGAGGCTACGGAGGAGCGCACCGTGTCGCACAGGTAGAACGAATACATCTCGGTGACGCACCTGTGTGCGGTGCGGTTAACATGGTGCGCCGGTGTGTGCGGTTAGGGTGAGCGATAATACGCGATGTAGTATATTGATTGTATATGCATTATATATATATATGTATACATCTCGGTGTAAAACAAATGTATGTGTGAGGTGCAGTGCGGTGTGTGCGGTTATAGAAATGATTTAGTTAAGACAAAATATATTTATAGAACATATTATCCTAGAAAATGTTGTTATTATAGTTTGTAATAATAGGGAATCATGAATTTTGTATACGTTATACAACCGGGCAACGCACCTAAGTGTGCGGTTATGTGTGCGTATAATAGTACGAGATTTAGGATAAGTAAATTCGCACACGATGCCTTACTATAGCATGTGATATATACATACATGAATGAGAGCGTGTTCTAGTACATTATACATAAGTGTAATTCCGCACCGCACAGCACGAAGGTGCGTAATACATCATAATGTGCGGAATAAGCTCCTTCGTATGCGATCATCGTGTGCGATATTACGAGAGTTATGAATCGTGCACTGGAACACGTGTGTGCGATTATGAAATATATATATATATATATATATATATATATATATATATATATAGATCTATATATATAGATCTATAGTATCTATAGATAGTTGGAGAGAGGGATCTACTAGCTATGCAATACATAGTTAACGCACCGGTGTGCGATATAATGTGCGATGTATGTAGAATCGCACTATATTATACGCACACACACACACACGCACGTGACACTAATAGATTATTACTATCATTAGTTAACTACCTACCACAAACAATCAGATGTAAACAACCTAGATTTATTACATGTTAATTTAGTTGACCAATGAACGATCGATTGTGTGTGTATGTATGTATATATATATATATATATATATATATATATATAAATTATGTATACACATAGAAATAGGGCCCGCGCTAGTATACATATCCAGCGACTCTAACCTGTAGAGTGCGCCCGCCGACCTTTGAGAGGTCAAGGTCAGGTCGAGTATAGTGGTAGTACCGTTATCGCAGACGATTTCGAGGAACAGACACTTCCGAGTCAAGGTCGCCATGTGTATAGCCGAGTAGACAACCCTGTGTGTGTATAGATAGGCTAGAGGCTATAGGCTACATAAGACTAATATGTACTAGTTGTATACCTATATATGGGTGTCTACATGTGAATATCCACAGTTACACCACCTCTGTTATACCACCCCTATTATACATCTACAGTTAGACAATCAGATATCACGAATGGAGGAATCTAGAATAGATAGAAGCGTAACTCTACCAAATATTGCATTTACTTCTAGAAGCTACAACTTGTGAATATATGTAGTGTGTGTGTGCGTGCTTGTGTGTATGTATGTGTATGTGTGTGTGTATTTATGTATGTATACATAGTTGTTATTTATACAAATGATGAATATATATATTATAGCAGATAAAATATAAAATAATGACTATAGATACTTATAATAATAATCCTAATACCATGGTGATGCGTCGTAATTAATTACTGAAGTGGTCATTAAGTGGTCATTATGCATTACGTAATGTAACTGTATGAAAACCAATACGCTATTGTTGAAGGAATAGTGATGTAATAATATTGATTATAATATAATTATATACATATACTCAATTATATATATATATTATAATATGTAATATAATATATATATATATATATATATATATATATATATTAGCATATATAATATACCGTGGTGATATTCTCCTACTAATATATTAGCAATATCCTTGATATTAGGAATATCGAATACAATATTATTATATGGGTTAAAGGTTATAGGTTACGAATGTTCATGTTAGCAGTTTAAATATATCATTATACCGCGCGAACAAAGCGAATAAAGAGGATGAGGATGAGGAGGAAGCTGAGGGTATCATCGCCAGCATCACGTGATAAGCTCAGCGTGTATAGGTTACATTAGGTGTGCACGTCTGCCTATACAAACAGCGAGAGGTGAGTCACCTCGGCTGATTGAGAGTGAGGGGTGACTCATCGTCCGGTGAATCACCGCCGCCGTAGCGCCGCCTAGCGTGCGTAACTAATGCGCTACCGGATAGTCACGTGACTGCGGCTCCTCAAAATCACGTGATCTCGTTAGCGAATATCTCTCTCTCGTTATCGTTGTAGACTAGGCAAGCGACGATAACAGAAAATCGCTACATACAAATGTGTATATATATATATAGAAATCTGATACATAATTGCCAACACACACGCTCACGATCATCTTCGTACGCATAACAAAGATAATAGAGGACCCGCCCTATATTCATTGCTAATAATGGGTACGTGGATCGGCTCGTCTGCTATCGTAAAACCGGAATAACTACCGATCTATTGTCCATATATGGAGTTATGGCTTATTGTAATGCAACAATACAATAACTAATAATATATATTCACTTAATTTAAACATTAACACAATCAATACCATATTGTATAGGATAAGTATATTATCCCTACATGTAATCCCTACACGCGTATATATATATATATATATATATATATATATATATATTGTATACAATTTAAAAATATCTATAGCTATAGATCCCCATAGGGGTCTTATACGACATCAGGTATCCAGGTATGGTCTAACACACACACGTACATATATGTATACATATTATTACAGTATACTGTAATAATTGACAAGTACTTTATAAGTAGCTGTGCATGTAGGTGTTAACGGGGTACTTAAGTAGATGTGTACTAAGTAGACGTTCGTACGGAGCGTAGTACCCAAGTATGCTAATGAGTACAATTACCCGGATCTTGTGAATACATACTATTTATAATTATTATCTATATTTAGACGTATGTATGTATATGTGAGCGTATGCGCGTTAATCGATAATATGCTTAATTAGAATACATAACATAATGCATATATATATATAAATATATATAAATAAATATATCTAGGACTTATTGTATGACGTATACGACGAGTACAATGTACATTGTACGTATTACGTCATGTATTACTTAATATATTCACGGGTTATATCAATAGTATAAATATATATATGATGATGAATGATGATGAAATATAGTTTATTAGGCACCGTTACAAAGTGATAACACTCCTCGTAAGTGCACGTAAAATAAATAATACAAATAAAATACAACAACCACAACTATACATATATATATATATATATATATATATATATAATTATACATATATATATAAGCATATATATCTATATAAGCAGACTATAGTCTTCATAGATATAACTATATATAGTCTGATATTTCAAACGAGGAAGATGAGGAATAATATATATATATATATATATATATATATATATATATATATATATGATGTACATTGTACGACGTAAGGGTGAGTGTACTACAATGTACGAAGTATACCTTTAAGATTGACATGCGCGGCACAAGTTCAACATGTATACATGGTATACCAGTGCATCGCCACCTTTAACAATACCGAACTATATAATAACACACAACCACAATCAATTATTGCACGAAATCACAGATTATATTCGATAGTACCAAAGCCCGGGGGGGCTTTACGGGCTTTGATAGTATTATGTGTAGTCTATATATAGCCTATAGGCTATAGTACTATAGTACTATATATAGTACTATAGTACATTGTGTATACACTTTTTGCGTTTACATTAGTTAATTGATATATTATCCGCATCGATATACAGATTTCTTTCTTTATATCGATGATTATCCGTCCGGAATACCCTATAATTATTGGCACTGCACTGCAGTCATGACTCATATCATTGATTGTTGACATGCGGCTCATGACATGAGCTAACTTCCTTATAAAACTAGTCATATCGTCTGTGGTTACCAAGTGCGTTTATAAACTAGCTTCGAGGATAGCAAAGATGTTGATAAACATACACGCATCCTGCACCGATATAATAGTCAGTGTAGTTATTTATAAACTCAGGAAGTAAAGTTAATTTTTAAAAGCAGACTATATATAGTATATATATATATATATATATATATATAGTAGATAGATATATATATATATATTTATTATTATTGATTTCCTACGGTGTTAATGCTTACAATTAAATCAATAATAATGCATATATCTTTGGGCGATATAAACATCCGTGTAGTTTGATAGTAAGACAGTGATGCATTACAAACATATTGTTTACGAGGGGGAGGGGAGGGGGGAGAGGGTGTTATTGATGGGGTGGATCTAGTGTATCCATTGTTCGACAACATCCTGTATTATGCGAACGTTTTCCATCATTAGCCAATTCATCACTTCTAATAATAGATATTTAGACGCAAACATACACTCACACACACACACACACACACACACACACAAACACACACATATACACATTCACTGCTACTATAGCCTATATGATTTATAATATCATAGTTATATAGTAATCATCATCATCATCATATTATATACAATGTATAAGCCTATTTCACTATACATAATTATGATTATCGATTATGTCCCTGTGTCTACTGGCTCTAAGCCATTGTGGTATTAATGTTGCTGCCACAGCTCCACCTCTTCTATGACCATTGTACTGTGGGCATTGTACTCTGTCTATACACATCATCACAGTGGCAGTGTGTTTGTATTGCTCTAGGTTAATCTAAACATACACACGCACAAACACGCACAGTGTCGCACACACACATACACACACGCATACACATACACACAACACACACGCACACACAACACACACACATACACTCACATATACGATACACATGTGTATATGTGTACCTCTCAGAACAATAACATTGTATTATTTATAATTATAGATTGCTCATGAATATACCTCGCGTAATAATCACACGGTAACCTGTTGGAAATACTATTATTTACTATAGTATCTAGCATACTATTATTTACTATAGTATCTAGCATACTATTATTTACTATAGTATCTAGCATACTATTATTTACTATAGTATCTAGCATACTATTATTTACTATAGTATCTAGCATACTATTATTTACTATAGTATCTAGCATACTATTATACCTATATATACTGCGTTATAATTATACGAGGTAAATATATTCATGTCATACATATATTTAATTATAGATTATTTGAACAATAACAAATATAAATAACTATATATATATAACGTATACGTTATATATAAACATCTTATATATATATATATGTCAGCCAGTAACATTGAAAATAATTTTTATAATTAATTATCTCTATTTATAAATAGTGTGAATTATGTCGGATCAATGGCGGGTGATGTAACGCCGCAGTCTATTTATAGCCTGGTTGGCGGTGTTCATCACCAGAGCATCATCTTACGACGCGCGCGCGCCTACACGGATAAGCCACGCCCCCTACCGAACGCGCCTAATTATCGGCCGAAACCGACAGGCACCAATTAATTGATCGGTTAGCACGGGCCGTACTTAGCACGAACCGTACTATCAACGCTATGTGTATATTATGACATGCGCGGCGCTCTCGTGTATGTTTGCACCTTGGTTAGCGCCACTATTCTGAATATATTAATATATATATATACGCAGGTGGTGTAAGTATACGTATAATATATTATTAATAATTCGACCGGAAATACGACCACGACTTATAATAACCGCATTAAAACTTCACACCTCAGTACAGTGACCGCGCGACGCGTGTGTGACTTATGACGTCATCGGGTTACGTCATCCGGTTACGTAATATGGTTACGTAATATGGCTATTCAACTGTAGCGCGATATAAGGAGGTGGATAGTAGCTGTGGTGAGCCCCGATAGTATACCTACAGATTATTCTAATGAATTTAGCTTTTTAGAATAGTGCTTCGCAAAATCGTTGGTATACTATAGAGTATACTATAGTTTAATATACTATAGTATACTATAGACTATAGTCTATAGTATATATACACAAGTATAATATAGTGACCCTGAGGTATTGAAAGCGAACTGCGTGCGTCGGTATACATAATACAATGTGCGGCGCACACTGAACTGAGAGAGACGTGATTCTCGGTATCCGCGCTCTACGCTATTCAGTGAATCGTGGCCAGGTATCGCACCCTGGCGTTAATCGGATCCTTATTTCTAGGTAACGCCCCTCCCGCTGGGTATTAAGCGAACACTAATACATCCCTCATATGTATACAGCGACGCCGTGTTATCGTGCTCGAAGGTCAAACTCGGTCGTTTGAAGGTCATCGTACTATAGTATAAGGCATCCGTATAGAGGCGTTTCCGCGGATAAGATTACCGTTATCTGTGTATCTATTATCTCGGAGCCGCCACCTATCGCCAGATGTTCGCAAGTATAAGGGATAGGGGCGTGTATTGTAGGGGCGTGTCCTAGCACTGATCACTGTTAGTAAAGGACAATGTCCTTCTTTCGGGGATAACTATATTATATAGTGTATTAAAGTTTCTATGGAATACTGATTAATATATTCATATATATATATATAAATTATAATAATATTTTCAGTTGAATGTACACACATAGGCTATAATAATACACAAATATTTCATTTGTTAGTTTAATATATATATATATATATATATATATATATATATATATATATATACATATATATATATATATATATATATATATATATATATATATATATATACCATTTGATATACCATAAAATGAATAAATAAATATGAAATATATCGCATATTAATGTATATATTTAGTTACTGCCAATTTCGGTGTGATATTATTTGTCACGATAGGAGAGGCTTGTGTTAAAATATGTTTAATATTATTATTTTAACAATAATTTGTTATTATATATTTTAAATGTTTAGTAACTTATTTATAAATTTGTAAAATTTCTCAAATTATTTGCAGATATTTATATCACTATAAAGTATTTTATGAGCGTAATCGATAAAATTATTTGAAATTTATAGGAAATTGTAAGAGATGGAAATATTTATTTAAATTTTATATATTAAAATTTGAATGTCATTTTCTCAAGTTTTTACTTTTTAATTTAGTAACTAACTGTAAATGTCTACTACTTTTTTTTTTTAATTATTTGTATCTGACATTTTTACTATATATGTATAACATATAATATTATATGAATAGTCAATTATGTATCATTATTCTTTATATTTAACAAAAAATCGTGATAAACATAACATATTTATAATAACAAAATATTCATCATTTTTAAAATGTTTTTTTTTATACTTTTAAATTAATGATGTTTATGAAAAAGCAATCCATGTGAATTAGGATAGTATCTACAAAGATTTTCCGAAGGAAAGATATAACACTTACGCGAAATCGTGTAATTCTAATTTGTATACAAAATACCCTGGTGCCACCTATAGCGGGTTACTTTTAGGAACTATGCGTTGTTTATAATGTAAATTCGTATTTAACTATACACTTTTAAAATTTTAAATAATATGCTTTAAATTAATATTTATATGATGAAAACTAAGTGTTCATTACTAATAATTAACAAACAAATATGATATTTATGTTTTAAATGCTATAAGTATATATTTAGTGAGTAAAAGCTAATTTATATTGCATGTAATTTAATAGAGCAATGAAAACATTGTTGTATGCAAACAGAGCCGAACCTAAATCTATTTCAGTGATTTCGATACTACTGCTAGCAGCGGTTGGGACTATTACTAAATTACGTTGCATGCATAGGGAGTGTTATATCTTTGCTTCGCAAAATCTTTGGTATCTAGTTATTTAGAATGTTTAGATATATCTACAATATCATTGTTTGATTGAATGTCACCCTTTACCATACACGTCTTTATATTAATATCATATATGATATATATGTGTGTGTGTAATATTTCGTTTGTTCGGTTAATTAATATTCACAGAAATAGTAATACATACTGAATAGCGGTCAATACATTGCCGCACACTACGGTAGCAAGCTGTACAGTGTAAATCTTATACACGTATACCGTATACATTAGTGTTATATTAATAATATCAATATATTATTAATATAACACTAATGTATGTTATCGATATATATAGAGTTATAACTATATATAGTATACTATATATATATATATATATATATATATATATATATATATATATATATAAATATATATATATATATATATATATATATATAAAGAGTCGAGTACAGTTGTTATTTTGTAATAGCTCATCAACATATCTCTCACATCTTTCTTCTCGCCTATCTATAATTAAACTAAGCGGAAGTGTGTATCTTATTTCGATGAAACAAAAGAACTAAGGAAATACCATATCGCCTACTTTATTCAAGCGGCAGGTATTCATGCCTCTATAGAGCAGGAAGTAACGGGTATTGTTTCTTATTTATGTATTTTATTAATAATACATATATTCATACCTATATTATACCTAGAGGTAGACATACCTGTTGCCAGTACGTATATATATATATATATATATATATATATATATATATATATATATATATATAAATGTAATAATGTATTACAAATATTAATTAATTAAATTATGTTAATTATATTATTAAATTCGACTAGATAACTCGCTTATAAATGAATAATAGAAACAATAAATATACTTTGATACCGATATAGAATATATCAACTATTTATATATATAGTGTATACCCTATATATGTATACAATATACTTATTTAAAGGACATATAGTTGAACATATGTGTCCTAATATACGTCGCATTACGATAAGGGGATAATTAAGTTCACATTTAGATGCGCACTTCTACCCCTAGTGTGAGTGTCGCTCACTAGGTGTCGCTTGCGCATGCGTAGTCCTAATCACAATAGAACTATTACGTAGCGTACTTATCACGTGACCACCGGCTAGCGATGACCTCTGTCGCCGTACGATGACCCCTGCGACCCCTAAACATTAAGCGGCCTACATTATCACCTACTACTATACTATACTAGAGTATACTACTAATTATACTACTATAGTAGTTTCCTACTGTTGTTGTTATCGTATGCGTATGTGTGTGTGTGTGCGCGTGTATATATGTGTGTGTGTGGGTGTGTGTATGTATGTGTGCGTGTGTGTGTGGGTGTGTATGGGTGTGTGTAATGGACCCGCCAACACCGCCCTTAGGACATAACCCGAGGACATGTCGTATATGACAAGCTGGCCGCGACAATTAGCATGACTGAGCCGTGACCTTCGTGACCTTTGTTAACATCTACGACACACGTATTTATTTAATTATTGTATAATTTATACACATTACATACACGTCTGTAGACGTAGGGTAAGGCTATATATGTATTGATCTAGTAGGGCGGTCGTAATGATGCTTATTTTCCTCGCCATGTGGTGATAATGGTGATGCTGGTGGTGATGATGATGATGATGATGATGACGATAGTGATGATAATAGCAGCGGTGATAATTGTGATGTATTCGTCCATACTCATTAATAACGATAAGTCGTCGACTTCAACGTTTTAATTGTTACAATAGCGAATCGCTAACGTGAATATTTAAAATCATATATTAAAATCATATATATATAAATAGATATAATTTATTAGTTTGTACATACGATAGTATATGATTTCTATTGTATTCAGAACCGATGTAGGTTACCTAAAGCCATAGAGCTAAAGAGAAACTCTCTTTAGCTCTATGCCTAAAGCGTACACAGTTGTAACCAAACCCCGCTATAACTCTACGGCGCCACCACACGATTAACTACGGTACTAGCACACCTATCTCCCCTATCCACCACCTCCGCTAGGTAGCGCTACTAACGCTTTAATGAGAGATCCGTCCGCACGGTGGAGACTGATACCCAGAGGCCCCACCCCCAACGACTTCGCCTGCTCCACGGGCACCGCGGGAGAGCTACTACACACGCTTCCGCTAGCAGCCTTAATGTAGTGATAGGCTACCCCGTAGCAAGGCCACGTCGATACCTGCGCATGCGTCACGTGGGGGGTGTTACGTCAGAGAGAGAGGGGGAGGGAGGGTTGCGTAATAGAGCGCCACGGTACCCGATGTAGCTTATTATCGCTATTATTAAATGTCGGCGTCATCAATATATATTATTGTTTTGTTGATTGTTATTGTTATTAACCACGTGTGGCATTTTATAGGGGGTTAGCGGATGATCATCGCAGCCATTACTGGCGGTTAAACGAGGGTTACGTCACAGCGAGGCTACGAAAAATATGTATGTGTATATACTATAGAAAAGAAATATCTGTGTGTATATTATACACTGTATACTATAATATCTATATAGAATGGTATAAATTAACTATTATAGTTAAGCTATAGTATATATTATGTAATTAATCCATCGACAAACACCGATAGCTCCAGCTATGTGTTTACGCACAATAACTTCAGTGTGTATTGCATAACAGTGAACATTACGTAATCGCGGCGGCAGTGCTACTGACCTCTTTGAAGAGTTTGTATTCTGAGACCACTCTGGTCATTCCTCGAAGTCTGGCGTGTTCCCTGGTCACGTCCAGCGAGTCGCAGTCCAGTAAACAACCGTATCTAGGGGGTGGGTTGGGGTAAACAACGGGGTGGTTATCGCGGGTAAACAAGGGATTACGGCGGGGGTAAACTATAGCGTGGTTATTGTTGCGTTATTGTTCAATAGTAAGCCCATTGTAATACGCATACTGACACCCACACACGTTCTCTTATACATACACATTATACAGTGTATATACGACCTTGATATACCTCCCAGATCTACAGAGTGTCTTCTTTGTGCATTAATGATGGCGGTACATCAAGGGGGCGGTATAGCGAGGGTGAACTGTATACACACATATATATATAAATCTGTTTGATATATAAATACGATGTCCGGTGTGTTTATTAATGCCAAGGATTAAAGATGTATCTAATTATAGATCAAAGATTAAAGAACATTTGCTTGAATAATTTGCGGACGTCTGCTAATTAATAATCATATGTTGGTTTAATTAAAACTCCAATCTTCCCTGACCGCTAACGTGACTGTTTCGACATTCAATAACATCAAAGTATAGATGTTATCAAAGGTTTATGTAGTCAACTGCACAGTGAATGCTGATAGAGGCTTAATTTGCAAGTATCGCTCTATAATACTGTGTGCAATAGTTCTAGTGCAAATATTTGTGAATTATTAATATAATCATACATTATATATATATATATATATATATATATATATATTGATTACATATATTCGGAGATAGTTTTTATAACATAATTACTGAACCGGTAAAAATAGTCTATTAAAATCAATACAAACTAAATTGATTATCAGTACTTATATACATATATATGTTATACTAGCGCCTCGTGTGTAAATATGTGTATAAGTAGCCTCACGTGTTTGTACGGTGTACAATGGACAGTGTACAATGTACCAGGAAGTAGTCACGTGTATACACAATAACACAACGAATGCGTATACTATATACTCAAGTATACGTGAGTCATAGTGATATGAAGTTGCATGAGTCATAGTAACGCGATATACACTACAGTGTACCCTATACCCTGTATAGAGTTACCCTATACAGACACTATACGTACATATGAAATTCTATAGTTATATATATCGTATTTCGGCAATAATTCTTAATTAACTAATTTCAAATATTAGAGTTAATCTATAATTGAAAATTAAATATACACGTAAATGGTATACGACGACGCTATAACGTCAACAATAATACATATTAATTAAATAATAAATGTTGTAATGTACAATAATAATATATTAATTATTAGTATTTAGTAAATAATATTTACATGTTGCATCACGATGTAAATGTAAATCTAAATCTAATATATATATATATATATATATATATATATATATATATATATATGCACACGCGCATGCATCGCAGGCACATACGTACACATGCACGTGATATTGTTATTCTACCGTCAGAAAACTATCGGGAAGGAAACCCGACGCCCGATACCGAGACAGCTACGACGTATTCTATAGGGGTGTACACCGCGTGTGCGATATCACTTATTTATATTTCACACCTCCGCCGACAGGGGTCGCTGTTCACCGTTACACTGACGGCATCACGTCGTGCACCTAACTATAGTCTCGCCACCTCGCTCGGTAAAGCACGAGATAATCGTCCCCTTTACCAGCCCGCATCATTCCTTTACCACCCCTTTACCAGCCTGTTACCTCTATTTAAAATGTACGTCGTACAGTGATATACGCATGCGTATACGATATACTTACCTATATATACTGATACACTATAAGAAATAATTGTGCGTAATTAAAGTATTTTTCTTAGAAAAATCTTGACTATAGGTATATGGATACGCCGTAATTACCTATGCATACAGTATAGGTATCCATACACACGGTATCTATAGCTAAACTCACGCCTGCACTGAGGTATCCCTCTATATACCGCCACCCCGCCCTCCCGCCTCTACTGCATGACTCACGCTAGAGGGCAGCACGTAGCACACACACACACACGCGTAGAGAATGCATACAGTAGTACGAGGTAGTCGTGTGGCCACATCTGTTCCGGTGTATCTGTAACACACCCACACACACGTCTTTATTCCCCTCACACGGCGATATATATATGTATATATATATATATATATATATACACAATGTACGATGATAATGAGATGTGAATTGTTTAGATACTTACGAGATAACTACACTAACACACTAACGCGTAATTGCCGTACACGCACACATTCATTCGCACCTAAAACCGCACACACACACGCGCGCACACACACTCTCGCACCCATACCCCGTTACCGCCGCTTCGTACAAAGGTTAAAGGTTAATAGGTCGGCCGACAGATGACGTCATCGCTTTACGATTACGTAATCGACTAGGTCGGGTTTTCGGTCTGGATTGTGATACTTGTGGCCGCACTATTGTACACAATGTTTACTATAGTATACCACTACCTATACTGCTACTACTACTACTACTACTACTACTACTACTACTACTACTACTACTACTACTACTACTACTACTACTACTACTACTACTACTACTACTACTACTACTACTACTACTACTACTACTACTACTACTACTACTACTACTACTACTACTACTACTACTACTACTACTACTACTACTACTACTACTACTACTACTACTACTACTACTACTACTACTACTACTACTACTACTACTACTACTACTACTACTACTACTACTACTACTACTACTACTACTACTACTACTACTACTACTACTACTACTACTACTACTACTACTACTACTACTACTACTACTACTACTACTACTACTACTACTACTACTACTACTACTACTACTACTACTACTACTACTACTACTACTACTACTACTACTACTACTACTACTACTACTACTACTACTACTACTACTACTACTACTACTACTACTACTACTACTACTACTACTACTACTACTACTACTACTACTACTACTACTACTACTACTATGAGACATGCTGTCCGAAACATAAATTATTCATATTGGTGATCACGTGGTACGCATTTAATATCACGTGATTACCGCCCGGTCCGCACGTGACTCGTGTGTTGATTGTAATCAATATAAGTCAATAACCGCTGACGATAGTGTTACGACTACCGTTATATGTAACCCCTATATGGTGGGTACAGGGGTACATATGGGTGATTGACCCCCTCCACAGAATGTGTATACACATCTAATATCTTCTTGCACATATATTCACATGTATTACTATATATAGTATATACAATAGTAACTATGCTAGAGTATATACATATAACTATTTGTACATAGCATGTTTGTCTTCTCCATGATAATATATTCATGGAAGGGCTCGTAGTATAATATAACTACACATATTGTGCCACTACACTTACAGTGGTAGCAGTATATATATACTCTGATATATCAGACGAAAGGGGGGGGGGCGTGTCTATGTGTGTCGGCATCAGGAGTAAATGGGGGCGTGTGCTAACCTAGGGGGCGGGTTCTTGAAGCTGACATCTTCCGGCAGGTCTCCGAATTCGGCCTGAGCGAGGAGAGCGGCGGCTTCGGCTGTTTCCTGTGACGTCAGAGAGGCGGGTGCATGTAGACGACCTTCAACTATGTCGTCGCGGATGTTCAAATAGAACTGATGTCTGTTGTGCAGTAGCGTGTGGTTAGTGGTGTGGTGTTGGTGGTGATTATAGTTGTGGCGATGGTAATGTTGTTGGTGATGTTGATGGTAATGTTGTTGGTGATGATGTTGATACTGCTAACGTTGTTGATGATGATGATAATGATTATTCTGGCTATGATGATGCTAGATATGATGTTGGCTATGTATATAATGGTGATGATGATGGTGTTAATGATAATATTGATAATGGTGATGATGGTAATGCTGATGGTGATGATGATGATGATGATGATGATGTTATCGATGGTGCTGATAATGATGATAATTACATTGATGTTACTAATGAGGAATAGTCTAGCCTTTACATAAATACAATTGATTTTAACAGAACTAGATTTGGGTTGTTATATAAAAGACAGGTACAGGTTAACAAACACACAGATAATATTAACGTACAATAATTGTTATATCAAAATTCATCATCATAAATAATAATATATTAAATATGAATGTGGTCGCTGGATAAGGGTTATTCTAGTACACAACCTATGATCTAGGCCTATGATTAACACGTGACCTATGCATGTAATTAACACGTGATTTATACACACGTGACCTCGATACTTTCTATGGGTGTGGTCAAGTTATCGAATGAAGATGCAATGATTAAGGGAATAACACAATATAACATAATATATACAACCATAGATTTATAGTTTACCTTTAGGTAAACGATAAATACGTACAACATACGTTATTATGGTTTAATATTCATTTACCTAAAGGTAAACTATATATATATTAAACTATATATATTATATATACATATAAATATATACATTAATATTTAAACTCACTTAATGTATTAATATTAATATTAAATAATCGTATTATATATTATTTTGTACACAAATATATGCCTTACAACGCATTCATAATATCGTACACTGCAGTTCATACCCTATACGTACCCCTATACCCTATATGTACAGATGTCGACATCGGACACCCGGGTAACACCCATAATAAGTGTACGCGCGCCGCACATTTAATGTATTATTGATGGCCGCATTCACACGGGTGTATTATTTATCTATCTGATAAAGAAGCGTAACCGTGACCTATAGGTTAATGTTACTTAGGTTACCAGCTTGAGTTTATCCCACATATCCGCCTACCTCTATAATACTACGGTATATATATGCGTGTGGGGGTGCGTTTATGTATGTGTGTGTGTGTGTCTATGTGTGTGTACTTGATATCATATCATATTGCATTACTTATTAGCGGAGATCGCTATACCAGTTTGCAGTTTGTGTTGTATCGTGTGTATTTCGAGAACGAATTTTTTAAATTTATAATATCGCTATTCAATATACTATTATAAAAATTATATATATATATATATATATAAATGTATATATTAGAAATGTACTATAATTATATCATGTACACTATATATAGCTGTATTTTATTGTTTCTTTTTACTAATCTATATACATATACATATATATATATATATATATATATAGATTTATGTGAATATTAAATCATATATTATAACATTATTTATATTAGTATTGTGACATTACAGTACTGAATATAAATAGCCCATTAGTCACCAATAATAACTAACCGTGAATTACGTAATCATTACGTAATAGGCACGTCATTTCCATATTAAATAGTACACACATACACACACACTCGTATGCACACCCAATCTGACACACACACACATACACACACACATATATACACACACTCTTATGCACACCCAATCTGGCACACACACACATTCTCTCACACACACACACTATTATGAACACCCAATCTGGCACACACACACTCTCACACACACACATTCTCTCATACATAAATGTAGTCTGACACACGTGATACGTGTTACGCAATAGAGAGCTATCACGTGATGTTTACGTCTCGCGAGATCGCGTCGTAATCTACAGAAACATAGTATACTCGGTATGGTACTCGTGTAGCCAGCTATTGCATACACGTATACTGCTAGCGTAGCTATGCTACTACCTCTACTATATGTGTACATATCCACATACAGCTACACAATCACACATACTATATAAGTATATGTACAATACTGCGCACTAATCTATAAGCATTATAAAGGTCATGTCCTTGATAGGAGTATGCCTCACATAACGGCAGGTATAGTGGCTATAGTCATGTCCTCTCTATAGGGGAGACAACCACGGGGGTGCCCCCTATAGAGGCGGACCTTTATGAATGTGTCATCAGACTATTACATCATACTATTACATCATACGGTTACAGCATACTATTACATCATACTATTACATCATACGGTTACAGCATACTATTACATCATACGGTTACAGCATACGGTTACAGCATACTATTACATCATACTATTACATCATACGGTTACAGCATACTATTACATCATACTATTACATCATACGGTTACAGCATACTATTACATCATACGGTTACAGCATACGGTTACAGCATACTATTACATCATACTATTACAGCATACGGTTTCAGCATACTATTACATCATACTGTTACATCATACGGTTACAGCATACTATTACATCATATTGTTACATCATACGGTTACAGCATACTATTACATCATACGGTTACAGCATACGGTTACAGCATACTATTACATCATACTATTACAGCATACGGTTACAGCATACTATTACATCATACGGTTACAGCATACGGTCGTGCGTGAGGTATTCGAGCGTCTATCGCTGTGTACAGGTGTTACGTATGCGGGCGATGAATCACTCCGCTATATGAGTCATAGGCTACTGGTGAGTCATAGGCTACTGGTGAGTCATAGGCTACTGGTGAGTCATAGTCTACTGGTGAGTCATAGGCTACTGGTGAGTCATAGGCTACTGGTGAGTCATAGGCTACTGGTGCATCATAGGCTCCGTATTGTTATGCGGATATATGGTAACTCACCATCTCTATAGCGCTAGATTTCTCTATAGCTCTATGATAGAGACGGCGACATAGATATATAGTTTGTGATATAAGACATGAAAACAAAGACACGTGTCACACGATATATCACGTGTCACACGATATATCACGTGCAACGTGTACAGTGTATACACTCTAGTGAATTATACATATAAACGCTGTAACATTTACATAGCCGAATACACAGCCTTACCACATGCCCTAAGGCGTAGAGCGGGGGCGTGCTATTATTACGTAAGAACAGTGCATTAGAAACATGTGTTAATTACAGGCAAGTGGCTGATAGCTTGGGCTAGCGATGATGATGATGATGATGGTGATGATGGTAGTGATGATGATGATGGTGATGGTGATGGTAGTGATGATGATGATGATGATGATGATGATGATGGTGATGATGATGGTGATGGTGATGGTAGTGATGATGATGGTAGTGATGATGATGATGATGGTGATGGTGATGGTGGTGGTGGTGGTGGTGATGATGGTTGTGATGATGATGATGGTGATGATGATGGTGATGATGATGGTGGTGATATATAGTATGATAACTTACCTAGTAGCTTCCTGAAGGAGATAGTGAGGCTCAAGATAGAACTTCACTCGCAATTTTAATCTGAACGGAGGCGTCACCTAGTAATTAAATGTATATATATATATAACTATAATACCTAATACATGCAAGTCGTGGGTCGCACGAGGATCAAATTGCTTATCGTATGCTAAACGTGTATCAACGCACAATAGCGTGTCACCGATTACTAGTGCCCCCTACGACTACTACTAGTGCTCCCTATAACTACTACTAGCGCCACCTACGACTACTACTAGCGCCACCTAGCGGTGAGGGTGTTAACCTGGCGGGTGATATCGTTCCTGAGGTTCAGCCACAGTTGTTCACCCTTATCGTTCGTGTACTGTAGCCCGAAGTAGTCGCATTCCACTATACCTAGTTGTCGGCATACCTACGCGGGGTCAAGGTAAATGGGTCAAGGTCAATGGGTCAAGGTCAATACGTAAGTGTCGGGTGTTACGTGGAGTTACAGCGGAGGATAGCGCGAGCTACATGTAGCGATCAGGAGTTATAACGTAACATATGTCACGGTCACTATCAAGGTCGCTACAAGTTTTATAAAGTTCACTCTATAGAGTACTATAAAGGTACTTATATATATATATATATATATATATATATATATATATATATATATATATATATATATATATATATACTTATATAGAGTACTATAGTACTATGAAGGTCGCTACAAGTTCTATCAAGTTCACTATAGGTACTGTCAAGGTCGCTACAAGTACTATCAAGTTCACTATAGGTACTGTGAAGGTCGCTACAAGTTCTATCAAGTTCACTATAGGTACTGTCAAGGTCGCTACAAGTACTATCAAGTTCACTATAGTACTATAAAGGTCGCTATAAGTTATATCAAGTTCACTGTAGGTACTGTCAAGGTCACAATATGTACTAATTAGTCATTAGTGTCCCCCCTCCGGTACACATGCGCAATAGATCATCACAGTAACAATAGCCGACGTAGCTGATCTATTAACCACGTAGTATCTTTAGTACTAACAATTTGTTAGTGCTATACATTACATCTTGATTATGTCTATTTATAGATAAATACATATCACCCACCCACACACAGACACACGCATATACATATATAATATATATTATATATATATATATATATATATATATATATATATATGTTTAGTCACATCAATGCATACATCAATCTATGTTCACATTTAATGTCTATATATAACCTTTTATGTATGCGAACCTATTTATATACTTATAAGTTATAACCTATATATATATATATATATATATATATATATATATATATGTGTGTGTGTGTGAGTATGTGTGTGTGTGAGTGTGCGTGTGTGTATGTGTATGTGTGTATACTATGCATAATACAATAAAGAATACATTCTAGGCGTTATAAGGCCCCCCCCTCCCCCCGATATCGACTTCACTCGCCGTATAGCTTATGATTCATAACGACTTAAGTTCAACGCATTACGAGATCGCCACTCGACAGGGGCACCCTATAGGGTACGGGTTAGGTCTACTTCCGGTAGTCTAGTATCGGCCACTATAACGTATCTCTATTGTCTCTCTCTCTGCGTGCGTGCGTAACAATATATTGTTATGCGGTATATCGATCACCCCACCTGGTGGACGGCTGCGGCGGAGGCTAATCTTATTATCGGTGGGCTCTTTGGTGTCCGGTGACTTCCGGTTATCTAGGTCACCGCCACCACCACCTAGTGGCCGATAGACAAACTATACAGTCGGTGTACCGAGAGAGTGGTCTAGATAGTAAGTAGATTACAGGGCCGGGCTATACTATCGCCGACCCGGCAGAACACGTGGTATAGGTGGTCAACGTGTACCTTGGCCTAGTTGTTGTGCGGAGGCCACGCTAACGCTATTATCGGTGGGCATAATTCTATTATCTTTGACGATCGTACTAATTATGACGTCTACCTTTCCTGGTAATACAGTAATCGAATAACAGTGAACGCTATTCACTGAACGGTGTTCACTGTACACTGTACACTGTACAGTACTGTACTGTACAGTATACAGGTATAGTAGCGGTACATTTAGGATACCCTTGGTGTACATGTAATATAATACTGCATATATATATATATATATATATATATCATAGTAAACGACTAAATAAGAATCACGATTCTTCGTTTATAGTCATGCTTACATTCTGATATATATATATATATATATATATATATATATTATATCTGCAACATATGCGATATATTCATACGTACCTATACACGCATGTACAGTATACACTGTACACATATACTGCACCACGTGACCACCTATCGGTACTACACGATACTACAATGCCGCACCACTATATCAGTAAAGGTGACTCATGTCTGGGTGACTCATCAGTAGTGACTCATCAGGAGTGACTCATCCCCCCCATCGTCGTCACTATTGTCAGAGTTATCTATACGTCTGTTGATTGTTATTCGTATACTTGTCGTTTTCACGAATGATACACACTCTACTTTATCACGATATTATAGTATAATATTACATCCGAATAGCTCATGTATAACACGTAATACATATAAGCTATTTAGTAAATATAGATTGTATTTAATTTAATTATTATACACACATATATATGTATATATAAATGCTAAATTATTTTTAAATATATTGATACGTCATATGTGTGGGCGAGTGGCACCTGGACGACGTGCCTCGATGTAATATAATGTAGGAATTGTACTTAAACCGTACCTTGACCCATTAGTTTCGCGTCCAATCTATTAATTATGTATTAAGCATACACGAATATCCATTAAGAATCATGTATCTATTAGTAGTTATCAATCTAGCATCCACATATCTTTATCGTCCCCTGTCTCTATCGCCCATCCTCTTTATCCCTCTATATCGGTCAATATTGCTAGACAGACGCACTGAGTCATAAATTATGACTCATACATATATTATGACTCATACATATATTATGATTCATATCCAATAAATCGTTTATTATGCGTTACGCGTAATGTGTCTGTGTCTATGTGTGTGTCTGTGTGTGTGTGTATTTGAGTGTGTGTGTGTTTGTGTCGTAAGTTTGTGTGGGTGTTTCTGTGTGTATGTGTGTATGTGGGTGTGTGTCTGTGTGTGTCTGTGTGTGTATGTGTGCGTATGGGTGTGTGTGTGTGTGTGTGTGTTTATTACATAACTATATGAGGTAAACGTGTACGAATCATCACACATCAGCATCCGTACATAACTATTCACACACACACACACACACACACACACACACACACACACACACACACACACACACGTACACTGTACGTCGTACACACATACGAACACACACACAAAGCAGGCGTCGCAGTCTCGATCAATCGTATACAATTTATCGTGATAGATCGTACCACGTATACCAAAGGGCTTTGGATATACTATACCCTATACACTATACCCGGGGTATACTATAGCCGGGGTAAAGACACCCTATAGAGTTGCGTGTGTCGGATATTACGTACTGCAGCCCTAGACGTAACGCACGCATGATTACGTAATAGTCAACAGAGCAAGGACGGTACGCGCGATGTCCTCGATATCACGTGATTCACTCTCTAGTGGAGTGATGTTATTCTAAATGATATCACGCGTGACCATGTATACATGGCGATAACACATTAGGCTCGGGTTTACTATTGTTGTAACTTGTTTCATTTGCAGTTATGCAGTTTTTGTCAAATTGAATATGAGCTGATATACATATATATTAATACAGTATTACTTATAAAATATATATATATATATATATATATATATATATGAATACGTATATATATATATATGTATCTTAATAAAACTTCCCTACATTATAAATATTTTAAAAACTGCGGTCCCACCCTATGGAATTCCCTTCTCTTACCATTCGTTCTATTAGATATCACAAAATAGTTTATCATTAATCATCCAACTTATTATTTTTGTCTCGTGTTACATTCAACGTATTATTATATTAAATTGTTATCGTATTATTATTATCTATTTATTATTTTATTCCCGCACGAGCGAAGTGGTCTACATTACCCTATTTTTGTAACTATAGGACCTATAGTATAGGTCTATTTTAGGCCTATTACAATAAACTGTATATCATCATATATATGTATATATATATATATATATATATATATATATATTTGCATTGTATTGCCCAGGGCCCCTCATAGCTATTTATAACATGTATAAGTCTACGACTTCTTGAGATGTACATTATTTGTAGTGTATTCTATATATATATATATATACGTGATTCTATGAATACATATTATTATTATATATATATATATATATATGCATGCTTATGTGAACATATTTGATTACAAATGACATAACGCAGTAGTGACGTGACTACATGTATTACGCAACGTGTTAGATATGACGCAACATCGATATTGCGTCATCACCCAGGCACCCGTAAGCAATATATTTATATAATTAGTTCTTTTTATCTTATTAATATTTCATAATAATAATAATGATGATATAAGCTATATATATATATATATATATATATATATAT
Source organism: Osedax fenrisi (assembly GCA_964019155.1). Classification (NCBI taxonomy): domain Eukaryota; kingdom Metazoa; phylum Annelida; class Polychaeta; order Sabellida; family Siboglinidae; genus Osedax; species Osedax fenrisi. The sequence continues at coordinate 38,452,917 of OZ025244.1, forward strand.
ATATATATATATATATATAAGTATATGTGAGTCTATATATAAAAATAATATCAGCTGACATAATACACTATAGGTCTATATATAGACATACAATAAATCATGATATTATCGCACATTATCTAAATATGTTTAAAAACAATAACATTTTTGTTTATATTCGAGAACATTAGATAATTACTTATCACACATCATCACGAATGCTCGCGCGTTGGTATGCCTGTGTTTATAGTATACATAATATACGCGTCAACAATATATGAGAGAGAGAAAGAGAATTTATGTGTGAAAGGATAATATAAATTCGTGACTGCAGTTATTGTGGTGATTGTGTGTGTGTGTGTGTGTGTGTGTGTGTGTGTGTGTTGTTTATAGTGATTAAGGGCTGAGGAGGATGTGACAGTGATAGTAGAGGTCACCACAGGGGTCACGACCTGTCACGTGGATCGGGCGGTAATACAACAACGATACTGCGCTCATTCTGCGGTGTACATTGTGCGATACAAAGTGTGCATAAAGTGTGCATTGTACAGTGTACAATATGCATTATACAGTGTGCATTGTACAATGTACAATATGCATTATACAGTGTGCATTGTACAATGTACAATATGCATTATACAGTGTGCATTGTACAATGTACAATATGCATTATACAGTGTGCATTGTACAATGTACAATATGCATTATACAGTGTGCATTGTACAATGTACAATATGCATTATACAGTGTGCATTGTACAATGTACAATGTGTATTATACAGTGTATATAGTAATGTATGTATATTGAATGTAATAAATTATTCGTATTCGAATACGTTATAGAAAACAGGCCTATGGGATAGCTAGCCCATAGGCTTCAGGGTTGTTATAAAGGGGTTATCCCACTTCCAGTATTTCCGAAATAATGTCCGGAAATTCTTGCTAGAAAATGATTTTCTAGCAAGTTGTAGTGAGATATCCTCTTTAAAGTTTTTAAAGTTACTATATTTCCGGCAAGTTGCCGGAAAATAAGGGGGTATCCCACTACAATTTTAGTTAAAATCTTGCTATAAAATCACATATTAGAAAATATTTCCGGACATTTTTTCGGAAATACTGGTAGTGGGATACCCCTTAAGGGGACCAGTTACTTATAAACAGTATACATGTAAAAGATAGGGAAAATAGCATGTTTTAAAAATGTATAAACTCTTATAATATTAAAGTTTTTGTAATAATTTTTTAACAATCTTATCATAAACATATAGCTTTATCATATGGTTGAATATATTTTAATAATTATTAACATAAATAATATAAAAATGATTAATTATAAAAAAAAATAATTAATTAAGATATTTATCACAAATTATCACTAAATTTACAATTTATATAAATTTACATATATTATATATATAGAATAATTAATCATACTGTTCATTTATATATTATATATAATATTGTGAAAATTTGAAGAAAAAATATTCAATATTGAATAAGAAGAGACATTAATTGGAGATATACAAAATGCAAAATAATTATTCTGAGTAAATCAAGTTTCAAATATAATATATGAATATAAACAATATGATTATATAGGTACAAATAATATAATATAAACAAAATGAATAATGTAATGAACATAATTTAAACACGATTTTAAAGATAATATTTGAAATATTATAATTTTACATTAAAAAAAAATTTGAAATTAAATTTTTTTCCGAAAAAATCAATGGTATCTCGTCCCCTTAAGGTGTCGGTTATACAGTATGTACAATGTACAATATAGAATGTACAATGTCCGTAAATGTGCATGCAACATTGTGGTACATGTATACGCTAATGGTGAGTATTGTGTTATACGGTGCGGTGTGTGCTTAGTTCGCAGTAGCACACCGCACACTGTATAGAGGTGGTGCGATAACCAGACATTAAACACACACACGCACTATCTCTTTCTCGCACACTCTCTATATAGCGCACTCTATCTCGAACACTGCATAGAACAATCTCTCTACAGTAAGCCCTTATAGATATCTCGTAAGCCCGTAATGACGTCATATAGTGACGTAATAACGTGCATGACGTAATTACGAGTGAATACATCACGTGTGATGAGGTCATGCATTCACTTACATTCACACTGAGTGTAAGCAGCTATTATGGAAGGAGGTGGGGCCTAACACGGGGAAGGGAGGCCCTATAAGGGAAGGGGGTGGGGCCTAACACGGGGATGGAAGGCCCTATAAGGGAAGGGGGTGGGGCCTAACACGGGAATGGAAGGCCCTATAATGGAAGGTGGTGGGGACTAACTCGGGGGGGGGGGGCGGGGTTCCCCATTGCTGGAGGAAATGTATATGTAGAAATATACCGTTACCAGGTTACCCGTGTTATTTCAGCGTGTCTTATTGTCATATTATTCTGTGTGATAAAAACAATAAAATACACATATCCTCTCCATAACAAATGTAATGATAAAGGTCACGATACTATATATATATATATATATATATATATATATATATATATGTATATTGTTTGTTTTTGTTTCATTTCATGATTAATATTTGGTAATAAAGCAATCATAAATAATTATATTACCATTGTAATTATGAATACACAAATACACGGCCCCGTTGAAATACGTTTACGGAGATAGTGACTACCAGTTCTACATATCACCGGCGCACAGTGCTGGATAACAATGGATAAGTGATAACAAACACACACACACGGAGTGGAGTGTATTGTTCAAACAACAATAGAGCGGAGAGGGGGGAAACCACGAGGGTCTCGCCCGATATCGCGGCGTCTCGTCCTATCGCGCTATATATCGTCACGAAGTAAACAATCTCTAGCCGTCGTGTTTACTCGAGATATGGCGAGATAGATATCTAGGTCGCGGGGGGGGGGGGCGCGCACACATTTGTGCCTAATATCAATATTGACAACGCGCACCACGACTACCGTGTGCGATAGAGAGCGAGAGAGAGAGAGTGAGAGAGCGAGAGTGCGATAGATAGCGAGAGAGCGGTGCGCACACACCGGAACGCGCACAGTGTGCGCCGCACACGATGATGATAAACAGGTGTCTAGTTAGACTATTCGGCTATATCCGGGGGCACCCGGTTCTGTTTTAGCGATTACTTACGTACGAATTGCTCTCTACATGATGATGATGATGATGAAGATGTTGATGTTGATGTCGATGTTGATGTTGTTGATGTTGATGAGTAATGGTGTATTAGTACTATAAGTCTGCCCATCGATCGTGCCGGAGAAAATAATAATAACATGAAATAAAAAAAATATATATGTAATAGTTGTACGTGTATGCGTTTATTTGTACGTGTGTGTATTTTGATGTATATACATATGTATCTGTTATATTATATATCTTATATATATATATATATATATATATATATATATATATATATATATATATATATATAAGTTATATAAGAGAGCCTATACGTATTCCATAACGAACACAGTTACACGTGATCACGATCTATTGATGTACACACGTGAAGAGTGCAGCGAATATTTCTATTGTATTCGGGTCTATTGTGTGCACTGATGTACATTGTATATGTATGTGTATTGTCGCAGTGAGTGGGTGTATTCGTTTTTAAATTGTATTTCAACGAACAATTCTATATATATATATGTATATATATAGCAATGATTTTTCTAATCCTTAGAAAAATATTTGTATATAGTGTATATTTACGTAATATATATATATATATATATGTGTGTCATAGTCTTAATATTAATATATTATTGTATTTCAAATAAAAAACATTAATATAATTTACCTAAACGTTCACACATATAACGCACAGTGTGCGTCGCACACATATGTGTGTGTGTTATGCAAACCATCGGTAGGGATACTAATTAAACACGTGTTTAGATAACAGAAGTAAGTCACGTGACCGAGATAACATATGACCACGTGACTAATATGACGGTCATGCGCGCGCCGTATTATTTACCATAACCATTACATAATCACAATACCGCCCTGTCACTATGACATCATCACAAGCGTTATTAGTATAGTGATGTAATAGTTCATTGTTTGAATCTACATTTATTTGTATATAATAATAGTTATTAATAGTTATATATATATATATATATATATATATGTTTTAACTATGTTATATTAATATGTTTTTATAAAATATAGATCGTAAAGTAAACACTAGTAATGACATAATATATGTATTATTATATCAACACAACACAACATCGATATTTTAATATAAATTCGTGTATTCGAAAGAAACACCTATAATACACCTATAATACACCTATTATACACTTATACAATATATAGGACGCCGTGTTAAGGGTATCAATGTAAGGGTATATATCGAGTTACGGAGCTACGGTGTTATTATACCTATTCACTTAGTGTATATTATAGGGTATCTACACTATATACTATATACTGTAGATACCCTATAGGTATGAATCTACGTTATAAGCTGTGCGTATACGTGTAGAGTCTAGACTGTAGACGTATTAGGTGTAAGGGTATATCACAGTATATATATACCCTAGGCGCTGGTATACCCATATTATAGTATACTATAGGGTCCCGTAGGCCCTACTAAGCAGGGGTCCCTTACGCTGTAGGGCATAGGTTGTTTACACTGTGTAATCAGTATAATCGTGGTCTATATTTATAAATAATTAATAGAATTTATATATATATAAGTAAAGTAATCCTATATATATATATATAGGAGTACTTAGAATACATACACAGATAACTACTGATAACAGATAACGTGCACATCATTAGATAACTGATGATACTATCTACTAATGTTTATCGCATTGCATGACAACGGATAAAGTTTCCATAGGATATTCCCACGCATGGAAATATCCGAATATAAGAATCTAATATAAACATCTAAAAAGCGCGCGAGCCGCATTCATACGTATAATTAGATTATCGATGTAATGATTATTTATGTGGTGTGTGTGTGTACACAGAGATGTGCGTGTGTGTGTGTGTGTGTGCGCGCGCTCGTGTGTACAGTGTTGTATTAACGGTGTTAACCTCTAACCTAAATGTGTTAACCTCTAACCTAAAGGTGTTAACCTCTAACCTAAAGGTGTTAACCTCTAACCTAAATGTGTTAACCTCTAACCTAAAGGTGTTAACCTCTAACCTAAATGTGTTAACCTCTAACCTAAAGGTGTTAACCTCTAACCTAAAGGTGTTAACCTCTAACCTAAAGGTGTTAACCTCTAACCTAAATGTGTTAACCTCTAACCTAAAGGTGTTAACCTCTAACCTAAATGTGTTAACCTCTAACCTAAAGGTGTTAAACTCTAACCTAAAGGTGTTAACACCTCTAACCTAAAGGTGTTAACCTCTAACCTAAAGGTGTTAACCTCTAACCTAAAGATGTTAACCTCTAACCTAAATGTGTTAACCTCTAACCTAAAGGTGTTAACCTCTAACCTAAAGGTGTTAACCTCTAACCTAAATGTGTTAACCTCTAACCTAAAGGTGTTAACCTCTAACCTAAATGTGTTAACCTCTAACCTAAAGGTGTTAACCTCTAACCTAAAGGTGTTAACCTCTAACCTAAAGGTGTTAACCTCTAACCTAAATGTGTTAACCTCTAACCTAAAGGTGTTAACCTCTAACCTAAATGTGTTAACCTCTAACCTAAAGGTGTTAACCTCTAACCTAAAGGTGTTAACACCTCTAACCTAAAGGTGTTAACCTCTAACCTAAAGGTGTTAACCTCTAACCTAAAGATGTTAACCTCTAACCTAAATGTGTTAACCTCTAACCTAAAGGTGTTAACCTCTAACCTAAAGGTGTTAATACATTGGTGTATACACGATGCTGTATGTCGTACATTAACTATGCCACTCTATGCTGTAGGCCCACATTATAATCCCTACACCGTTAAGTGTAGGCCCACTTTATAAGCTCTAGGCTCCTTAGTTACATGTACACACTGTATACCCTACATTGTAAGGAGTACACTATATAAAGTATGCGATGCATGTAATACTCATCGTTATAAAGAAATACTTTCTTTATACCGATGTCGCACACAGGTAATACTATACGTAAGGCATTAAGTAGGATATAGTATGTAGTGTATAGTATGTAGTGTATAGTGTATAGTGTAGTCTATACCCTGTAGGTAAATAGAACAGCTCCGGGTGTGTTACTAGACATGTACGTTCCCAGACACACGCCACACGTCGTCAATATTACGTAACATGTATTGTGTATCCCGCCCCCTCCTATTGTTGCCTCCTATCGTGTAGAGGAGGTTATTGTGTGTGAGAGGTTATTGTTAGGCGATCGATACGTGTTGCATCACTATTACTTCCGGTAGGGGAGGAGCCACTAGTACTGCTGCCGCTACTGTTACGTAATGTGTACATTGCGTATGTCTGAATGTGCACGTGACTAGTGTGACGTAATAGTGGGCGTGGCTACCTTAGCAACAGCGCTAGTAATACTGATGTGAAACAATGACGCTACTTCATACACGCGCGCACACACCCATACACACATATAGTACCTATGATGCTATATACTACCCATAGAGCTAGAGAGAAACTATAGAGAGAATCTCTCTAGCTCTATGCTACTACGTGATATTATGTAATACGGAGATGTGAGATCAAGTAAAAAAGGAGGCCGCACACACACGCACCGAAGAGTGTAATACACGCACCGATGAGCGCACACCTCACGCCCGCCGTCAGGATGTGACAGCTGTCTCGTATATAGGTCACAAACATGTTTACCTCCTACATATACGACGTCATGTGACATTACGCAATACATGTAGTAACTAATGACGCCGAGACAACACTAATGTACACTATGACACACACGGCCGATGTCATACGATACGACATGTTATGCATCATATGAGATGACGTCATCTGATATGATGTAACACGTGAAGGACGCGAAACCGTAAACAATGAGCGCGTGCTGTGTAGTGCGTACGTCGTACGCTAGCACACACACACACACACACACACCGCACTGTACGTGTTAAACACGTCACTAGCACTTCTTTATCAGTCACGTGGGTGCTGTACGTGGGTGCTAATGTGTATATATATATATATATATATATATATATATAATATAGACACATTTCAAGCGATATACACATGTAATGTAAATTATATTACTATGTAATTTGCTGTCACTCAAAATCGTCACTAGTCAACTTATTCTCGTGACTGTAGTTTGCATTTGTATTGGTTAAGGTATAAACCCTAATACCTAATACTTAATACTTAGTCTATATATATATACTTTGTATAGAATATATCACATTGGATTGATAACAATTAACAAAACATAAGTGTTCATTGATTCCTACAATAGCATTATTAAGATTAAATATAGATTATGAATGTATTTAATGACATGTCTGCCCGCTGCCTATTGTCACACGCGCACAAAGAACACGGCAGGCCGTATCTGGCTCTATTGTAATCTATAGCGAGAGGTTAGCAATAGAAGTGGGGTTTGGAGGGGCCACCCCCACCCCCATTGTGACCGAGTTATGAATAGGAGTAATGATTGTTTAATACTGGCATGCGACGTGCGTGTATACATGTGTGTGTGTGTGTGTGTGTGTGTGTGTGTGTGTGTGTGTGTGTGTGTGTGTGTGTGTGTGTGTGGATATATAGGGATGTAATAGCTACAGAGAGGGAGATAAGGGAGATAGGGGAGTGATATATATATATATATAATGAGAAATATGGTGAGAAAGAAAGAATGATATTGAAAGCTTTCTAGTAAGAGAAGAAGAGACATACAGAGGGGGAATATATCTATCTATCTATATATATATATATATATATATATATATATATATATATATATATATTTAGTGAGAGAGAGAGGGAAGAGAAATAGATAAAGGTAGTAAGATAGAATTAAAATAAGAGGGGTATATATATAGAGAGTGAGTGAGTGAGTGCAAGAGATATAAAAAAGATTGATATCAAATAAAGTGAGAAATAAAGAGGAAAAGCACACCGTAACAAAGAAGTGATTTCTTATCAGTGATCACTTATCTAACAATATTAATAACATCCGTAACTAGGTCATCGAGTGTAAGCATACACTGATGCTGGTATATGGATTAACTTATTATACTTATACAGCCACACTATATATACAAGTAAGCCATGATCGGAATAGAGATGATGTAATCGAGTGTATTACGTAATCATCACGTGACATAACCAGTGCCACGTGATCGAGAGGACGCCGATGACTAGAACTGTAGTGTGATCACGTGCGGTGCGCTAGTCTCGTGCAAACTGTAATGTATTTATCGCTAACCACACCTACATATACGAAGTAGGCGTATCAATATACTATATATATATATATATATATTAGTATACACAACCGATTACTTAGTATATTTAAATTAATTTGCGATATTGATCATATAGAGTGACTATTTTTGTAGGATATATATATATACAGACACAGCATGACATCATCGTCTATTTGGTATTAATATACGTACTAAATGACGTCATCTAATGACGTCACATTGCCACATAAAGGCACGCATAGCTCGTACCTTTTCGATGCAGTCGTGTCCGTTAGATTTAGAGTCGAGTTGTACCTCGAGTACGGTTGTGTTGGGCTGCGTAACTAAACACAGCATCTTTCCGCTAGGGGTAGGGTGGGGAAGGCTTATGAGTAACAGACGGGGTTTCCACGTGATGTCTGTTATCGCTGGTAATGTATCCTATATGACTGTGGTGTTAGTGGCTTAGCAGGGGGGGGGGAGAACAGGATTTAATAACTATATACACGACTGTTACACGAGATTATGATTTATGCGGTCGTCGGAGATGGGTTTATATACCGAGGAGGCGTGGCTAGGAGCGCGCGCTCGCGGCGTGGTGGGCGTCCGAGGCGAATGACCGAGCGCGCATTACACGCGCACGGCACGTCCTATAGTTCATTAGCACCGGCACGCTTCTGATTGGTCGAGCCGTCGATCGAGATGGCTGCCGCTGCTAGAGCTGCTAGTAGTGGTGATGGCTACATAGAATCTGACTGCGCGGAGGCTGCGAATGTAATTAGCGATACCGTGTGTGTGTGTGTGTATATGGAGCTATGGTCACTCGGGCATCAACCCCTCGCTGTCAATCGCGTGCTTCTCTGCGCTAGTGGTCATACTGCGTAACACGATGTCATAGTAGGAGGACATATAGGAGGACAAACAACCCCGCGGCCTTAGCTACGTGTCGTACGCATAACAGATACGACCCCTTTTATATGAAAATGTAATATAAAGCTATGAGTGTATGTGTGTACTACATATGTATGTATATGTTATGGTATCGGTTATTATACGCGGAATACGGTGTATCGGGTATCACCTAGAAGTAATCGTCTCGATAAACAGTATCACACTTCTTATATAATTATAACGGCATTGCTTAAATCAGATTATATATATATATAAACCTTTCGTTAAAACCATGAATGCCTTTAACATCTAAGTTCCTGCAGGAATGGATGGGATGAAATGTCTCCACCAAATAAATAACAATAACAACAATATAATAATGTGTTTATGTAAACCTCATTAACAGGTAATATAACACATGTATACATTATTGTACATTGTATGTAGGAGTGTTTCAACAGATTATTTTTCGATATTCAATATTTAGCGGTAAATACAATGTTGAATACGAAGGATTAACTTCTACAAAAGAGAACTTATCATATCATACGTGGAATATAAACTATAGTTTAAAGTATACATTTATATACATACACACATACACACATATATATATATATATATATATATATATATATACTGGGGATGCAAGTGGTATGATGATGGTATATATATATATATATATATATATATATTTATACATACTGGGATGAGAATGCAATTGTTGTGAGGGGTTAATTGTTGCCAGTGCTCTTACTCTTGGCGAAAGTAAGTTCCTTAAGGCATTGGGTATATCCATATATGGAAACCCCTAAATCCTCCAAGTTGATACACCTTTATCGACTTTCAATGGAAATTGATATAAAGTATTCTAGGTAGATTTTTGTATGACAATTTTTTTGCTGATATCCTTGAAGAAATTTTATTTTATAATCTAATATTTTATTTAATATTATTTTAATTTTATACATGATTTTTCCCCCCACAATCACATTGGGTGAACGACTTGATGGTCTCTGTTTTTTCGTTCATCCATGCTAATGCCTAAACTCTGATTATTATATTATTATTATATATATATATATATATAAATATATACATATATGTAAATTGATTACGTGTATATATTGTATTTGTTTTTTACAACAAAGCGTACGCCGTACGGTGGATCATAACTTATTCAGGCGTACAACAATGGTCAATGACCAGGCTTATTGATTCCGCGTTTCATCACAGCAATTATTGATGTATATGTTTATCTTGGATATATCATACAGACACGCATATCAATAATATATTATTGTATGATTCTAATATGATAACAATATATTCAAATATAGTGTTTGACCTATTTAAATATGAAGTTAATATATTATTAATAAACCTTACTTTAAAAGTATACGACTTTATATAAACACAAACGTAAACATATGATTATATCAACCATATCAACCTATATGCATATACCATACAAACACACATACACACATACACACACATATATAACCTACGTACAATGTACGACTTAAACGTATGGATATACCACGCTATATACATATACTCATAATGTACGTCGTATATATATATATATATATATATATACGTATACTGTACTGCGTATATTTTACGAATATCGTAATGTAACACCACTATATTAAACATACATGTTTAGATGCACACTCTTAGGGGTTTAAGTGTACTAACGATGTTATGTACTAACCTATAGGTGCATATATTAACCTATACTAACACTATAGTGTATCTGTATTAATAATATATATTAGCGCCGATACACACATATATATATATATATATATATATATATATATATATATATAGTTGGTATTCAGCGTCGTATATATATCGCGAAGTTTGTGAACGCAAATCAAAAGTAGGCCACCTCCCAGTTCTATATCAATATATAATGTTACCAAAGATCAAACGTTAATATACACTTTACGTATAGTACCGCCTTGTAGTACGCTTGATCCGTGTGGTCAGGTGTGGTCACGTGTGTTAGAGGTAATATAAGTTCACATGTATAGATAGTATCAATGCGATGACATGATCTATCGAACATCACGTGGTGTGTGGTATGTACTGAAGTAGCTTAAGTTATGTTTCATAATAGGTACAATAGTCATTTAGGTCGGCATATAATATATATATATATATATATATATATACACTATATACACTGTATGTATTCACACTAGATTACTCTTACTATTGTGGACTTTTCGTTACGACATTTATCGCTAATCGTGTTTAATTGAGTCGTATAGTTTATGCCTCATGTTTGTAAATGAAATATTGAATACATCGAATCGGAGACTAATCTTACATAATTGTTAATTGTCGTATAACATTTAATTCTGACTTGTGTTATATCGAGGACACGTGCACTAGTATTGTTTCAAGGCTATGCCCTTGATATAATACTATAGTATGATGCACACGACTGTTATGAGATATGCCGACTTCAATTTAGTAATAATTTAAATAGATAAAATGTCCGAGTTATAAATAGAAAAAAATAATTAGATTACTGAATACATTAATGTAAAGTATATGTATATGGCTAAGTATCGCTAACTCAGACTCGTAGATAACGATATCACGTGTATAAGATATGGGCTTTATGTGATATAGATTTATTATTACATGTATTTACCCGCTTACAAACCATACTATAACTAGTACATAGTATGAGTTATCGGTGTTTCTAAATTATCGGAAGTTTACTGTATTTGGTTTTTCAAGTAAGTCGATATGAGGTTTTAATATGTTGTATACAAATTAAATATATATATATATATATATATATATATATATATATATATATATATATATTATATTTAGATCAGAATTGAATTATTATCTTCCAATAAAATCAACTTACCTCGGGTAAAGCGGAGATTATTACTGTCCGGTAATTTAAGTTTACTAAACTTACTGACCTTCCTGAACCTTACTGACCTTTGCTGACCCTTACTGAACCTAACTAGCCTTTTCTGACCCTTACTGAACCTAACTGAACTTTAAACTCGTAGTTGACTATAATTGACTCAAATGTCTAATTACGATTTTAAATATAATAATCGGAAATGAATATACTGAAAGGGAGTTAGTGTTTACAAATGCATCTGAATACTCTCAAGTGAATACATCTCAACAATTTCATTGAGATAAAGATATATCTTAAGATATATCTTAGACTATAGCGTTCTATATTAAATATATTTAAACTATTTTTTCAAGCTCATCAAGTGTATTTGATACTTTGTGGCAGTTCTCTGAAGTATGTACTTATAGATTACCTCAGCCGGAACGGAGATATGTTGCATTCCTTTTTTTTTAATCCTGAACAATAAATAAAATCTCAAGAAAATATTACAAAAAGTTGACATATTATTTTGTTGTTTTTTCCTGTGGCCCTCGCAGTTTATAACATTTAAAATGTACGACTTCTTGACAGGGGTCAATGTGAATATGATATTTGTACACGTGATTCAATACATCTTATTATTATTTAAATATATTACACTCACAGAGATATATCTTCTATATATTATCGAGGAAAACTTGATTCCATCATTATGTATATTTATGTTTGTATGATCACCGATTAGTGTATAGGTGCATGTATAGGTACACCTCTAATTTGTCATCTAATCCCATTTAATATTTCTAGTATGTAAGCTAATTATATTTAAAACTATTCTTAGAAGATTAACCAATTTCTTTTATAAATTATATTTTTAATTTTACAAAATTATGATGCATATATATATGCATATCTGAAAATAAGTAAAACTGTCAGATACACTTCTAGAACTTTGACATTTGATAGCGACATTGCAGTATACTGTATTATATATACAGTATATATATATAATAATATATTTATTTATTGAAATCTCATATATATATATATATATCGAATACAATACAAATGGACTCCTCAAGAAATCATATAAATAAATATGAGGGTCCTGGACAATACAATACAAATATTAACATTTTGTTGTTGTGTTTTAATTTATTGTTTAGTAATTTATTGATAAACACAAGAGAAAAACAAGAACTGCCTGGAGTCGAACCCGTTAACTCTGGCTTACTAGATTTTGCAAACCATTGTTGTCACACTGAACCATATATGGGGTCTATAGACTCAAGACTAAATATATACTAAAAAATATATATGTGTGTATATACAAGTATATTTTATTGAATCATAATTAACTAGAAAATAATTAAATAACGTAATAATTACATTTACGAAATTATTTCGGAAATAGTCATTATTATATGATAAATATGTTTTTATAGTGAATTATACTTATTAATAATGTTTATGTACCTCCGTAATCCATTATAAGTGGTTTAATGATGTTAAATACTGACATTTGTGAAATAATCTAAGTAATATTATTTAATAAATAAAATAGATTTATTAAAATATTTGTAATATATTTTGAAAATTAGGCCACATGGGTCAAGCTAGGTCATGTGAGCTGTCACGTGACTTGTTTATTTAATTTTAATTATTCCAAGTGACGTGAAACCCTATAGGGTCATATAAATGTATAATTTGTGTTTCGATTATACATTTATATGACTCATGCAAATAATTGCATTTTATTGAGTCGATAATCAATATTAATAATAAAATAATATATATATATATATATATATATATATATATATATTAGTGTTGTTATTCAGACCCGGACTTCGAACCAGATTCGACTATAGGTCATTGATACCGGATTGGTATACCTTATATTGTATACAATATCAGGTATACCAATCCGGTATCAATCTGTATACATACAGTATACTTTATGATATATCTGACTCGGATCTAACTTTACATATTAAACTCAGAAAAACAAGACTATTTAGATTCTAAATTTTAGAATGTTAAATATTAGACTCGGGATATTTCAGATTTTTGTTATTGGATATTTTGTTTAATATTTTACATTAGTTTCTCATATCTTGGAAAATGTTTTTTTTTATTTTAATATTGACCTTTGCACCCATAATAAATTGATTATTAATTTATATTTATTCGCGCCACTGTCACCTTAAATAATTTATATTATAATAATAATACAATACCGAAATTAATATTATTGTATAGATATATATATATATATATATATATATATATATATATATATATATCTTAGTATTATTATATATTAGTATTATATCTTAGTATTATTTAACATATGTTAAATAATACAGCTACCCCTATTGTAAGATAAGATGAGATATATTTTATTACTGTAATTATAACAAATAAACAAATAAATGAACAAATAAATTAGACTATAAATATGTTGAGGTATTTTAACATATTAATGTTAATTTATGTATGCATATTATATAATATTACATTTATTAATTTTGTTTAAAAATAAACCATCTCCCCAAACAAGTAAATACTTAGAATAACTATAGTTATTCTCTTCATATATGAGAATCGAGATATTGAGGCAGATTTGGTTTTGCTCAGTCATATTTTCATCATGATTAATATGCATATTATAGCGTATTACCTCATAATATGATAATATATTGAGACATAGCAGTATCTGACAGAATGCCGTCAAATGCTACTGTACAATACTGATACTGTGAAAATACTATTATATATATAATCATATATATATATATATATATATATATATATATATATATATATATATATATATATCAATATTAATAAATTTATTTAATACAATTATTAATAAACGTAATTATTTTTTTTCATTATATAATTTGGTTTATGCTTTGTTTCTTCGTATATGTTTCTACGTATATATACATATTATTGTATATTTATACGTATATAGTATATATATATATATATATATATATATATATATATATATAATATGTATACATATAGGTATACTATAGTATATTATTCGATAATGTGGTGTTATTGTTCATGTTAATATATCTACTGCTATCGTTAATGTATATAACAATAGGTAGGTTATAATAACAACAATACACACACTGTACCGTGTACACATACCTGGTTCAGAGTTACCGATAAATCATCTCGAGATGAAGATAAAATAAGATATATTGAGCAAAAACAGAATAATTTATTTCATTTGCGACAGGGAAAATTCCTATGGAGAAAATAAGAGGAAACTATAGGATAATTAATTTCTTTCCGTTAATATTAAGATATTCGAGGATTATTGTAATACATAGAGTATACTCTTGAATTTTATGATGTTATTCTTACGATCCTATTATTTTTAAATTGTTAATTGTGTGGGTAATCGGTACAATGTATATGTACCCTGAGTGTACAATGTACACTATACAATGTACATTGTACACTGTATACACATTGTATATTTTATATATTGTTGTTGATATACATGTGATTACATATTAAACACGAACGTTACTATAGGGCATTATAATGATCGTAGGTTACGTGTTTACTTTAACGAGTTACACATATGTTGTTTGATGATAGCGATTTATAAGTATACTTATATTATGTATAGTATACCTATAGGTATACTAATAAATATCCTACTTATATAGCGCATATCCGATATTAATAAATTTATTATATTTAGTATTTAAAGATCATTTCTAGTATAATTTAATTTAGTATACGAAATAAAATTCTGCGTAGGGAAAAGTGGCCATACTTCGCTGGGTTTTATATGTGGTGGCATAAACAAATAAATATGAACATACTGAATAAGGTGCATTTTGTTAAACATATTATCATACACAGAATTTACATTTTTTAAATAAATATCTTCTTTTACAAATACACTCACATTTTAAATTACAATATTTGATTATTAAAAAAGTAAAAAAGCCATTTTCGGTATTTTCTATAATTATATATTGAAATAATTCTATATATAATTAGACAAAATGTAAAACTACGTTATTAAATATTAAGATATAATAAATATTCTTTAATTATTTTGTAATTATCATTCTCCCTTAAGAGAAAAACGTAATAAATTCGACCACCTTATAAATCAATCAATAATGCAAAAGTTATTGATTATTGATTTACTAAAATTAAATGTATCTTAATATTTTGTAATTCACTATAATGTTCATATGTAACGTTTTTCTGTATTAACAATAGATATTGAGATATATTGATCCGCGAATTATGGGTACTTTCCTCTATATATACATAATATAGAATATAGAATTTTATAATTAAATTAGTTTAAATTATCAATCAATATACACATTGTAAATGTTTGGAAATATACAATGATAGACAATTGGAGACTAAGGTATATATATATATATGTAACTGCTTGAGTGGCTCAGTTGGATAATGCGTCAGACACACAAGCTGCAGGACACTGGTTCGAGCCTCGTCCGGACCATTAATTAATATTATAAAATGTGTCTTAAAATATTATTTAGAAGTGATCTTATGTAATTATGTATAAATAAATGATCGGCTCTCATTAAAACCATGGATGCCTTAACATGAGAGTGGCTTCAAAGGGAAATTAGAGCCATATATGGTTATAAGTGAAAACTTCATCTACGTTCCTGGATGGGATGTAAGGACTCCATTAAATAAAATAACAATAACAATATATACTCCACTGTATACAAGCGAAATATACACCATATGGACATATACACTATATGGTGTATATTTCACTTGGCGTATATGGTGAGATAATACTGGTGTTTTATCATATTAATTACCTCTTATATCCGCATTATAAACAATAGATCATGTACACAATAGCGTACGAATACAATAGGATGTATAAAGACCTCGACACCTGACGCCTTGTGATATAATACGTGTGTAACTAACGAGGATGATCGGCATGTTGAGCAGTTACAATCGAATTAATGAACAGCAATCTTATTACGGACTAACGCATCAAAGGAATCTAGGTCACCGGGCGAGCATGTTACATGTTCCCAGGGATACATGGTGAAAGGGGGATACGTGTTGCTAAGGGATACATGTTGCTAGGGGGTTACATGTTGCTAGGGGGGTACATGGTAATAGGGGGATACGTGTTGCTAGGGGATACATGTTGCTAGGGGGTTACATATTGCTAGGGGGATACATGGTGATAGGGATCACATGTATATAGGGCTTACGTATTAATATTCACATATATATAGGGATACCTTACACATTGATATTGCTACCCTATATGGCCCTGTATATGTGTGAATATTAACATGTAAGCCCTATATACATGCATGCATGCATACATACATGTATACATACATGCATATACATGCATGTATCACTATATATAGTGTAATGTAACATTTATACACGTGACATAGTTACCCTACACGTGATAGGGTTACCCTACACGTGATAGGTTTACCCTACACGTGACATAGTTACCCTACACGTTGATAGGGCTAGCATATACGTTGATAGGGCTACCCTTTACACGCCTACGATGTTATCTAACCATAGATACACCATTAGTAGGTACATGTATACGTTTAATTAATTCAAATATTATAATTGAATTTCGTAAGCATATATATCGAAATATCTAGGTATGTATATAGGCATTGTAATTCTAAATCTAGTCACGTGTCTTTAATCGAGTCACGTGTCTTTAATTTAGTTACATATACTCGAGTAATCATTTCCAGGAACAATTAGTTTAGTTGAGATAATGATTACTTTTTTCTATGATGTTCAATTGTTCAATAATTTAACGATATCATTTATAATATAGGTTAATATATATATATATATATATATATATATATATATATATATCTCGGACAATGGTTGGTTAATAACAAGAGCCTGTTATACCATGTATTAACGTAACATATATTAAAACAAATATGATGAACTAGGCAAGGGAGAGGCCAGATAATTAGGGATTTTATAATAATACATTGCAGTAGTATTTACAGTAAATATTTAGACTGTCTGTCATAACACGAATAATGAGTAGCGTAATATTATGTTTTGTCAGGCCTAACGAAAATAGGTCTTTAAACTTTAGGGAGGAGGGGATGTCACGCCAGTTCCAACAAGAGGCACTTCGTTTTGACTTCTTTGCACCAAGTAAGTTGTTTAGCATAAGAGAGTATTTCAGGTTTGT
Organism: Osedax fenrisi; assembly: GCA_964019155.1. Taxonomy (NCBI): domain Eukaryota; kingdom Metazoa; phylum Annelida; class Polychaeta; order Sabellida; family Siboglinidae; genus Osedax; species Osedax fenrisi. The sequence continues at coordinate 38,471,281 of OZ025244.1, forward strand.
TATATATATATAATACTATATATAAACCTAGTAGTTAGTTTTTCGTTTGTATGTGGTATCATAATCTATTGTAGGGAACCTATTGGTTGAAATCTACGTATCTATACTATATACAATAGCATTTCGGTATGCCAGTAAGTCGGGTTTGCATAAGCCAAGTTGTGTTCGTATATGAGGTTCGAGTATAGTTGTGTACTTATTCAGTAGAGTGATTAATAGATCGTTAACGTAATTATGTCTGTGAATACTATCATTATAATTAATATAATATAAATATAATATTTGACAAGAAGCACTTACATATATATATATATATATATATATATATATATATATATATATATATGATATAGAATTTATATGTATACAAATATATTATTATACGCTGATTTAATATATTACCATATCAATTCATGTGTATATGAAAATGCATGTATATATACACCATATATGGTGGTGTACACTGTAGTGTTAATTTGTATAAATACAACCGGAAATCCGTTCTGGCACACAATAGCTATAATGAGGGTGCCCATAGGTGCCCCCCATATATGGCCTATAAGCCCCCCCCCCCACATAGCCTATAGGCTATGTATACATCCACAGCGAACACTATATACAGTGTATATCTATATATTTATGTAGGAAAATAAAAAATATATGATAACAAAAACTATATATATAATAATGAATTTTAATATATACACTAATATCTTAATAAACAAAAGTAATCCTGCATAGAGGAAATATGAGGGTAATACCGCCACCCTGTAAGGGTGTATGGCCTACATATCTGATAAATTACACGTATAATCAACAACAAATGCATATTTTAAATATGCGCCTATGTAAGCTGTATTCAAATAAGTAAACATCAATTATATCCTATATTTATTAACAACAAATTTCTATGAAGAAAAATCGTAAAATACGATTTACTTTTTAAACAATTTAAAGGAGCGTTTTGTAAAACATATGATAATATATTATTGAATAATTAATATATAATATAAATAGGAAATTAAAACTGAATATTAAAGAACTATTTAATTACAACAACATAGTATAATATATTTAATGTTATGAATAATATTCACTATTATATATTGTATAAACTTACCTATAGTTTCGATATATAGAATACCTATCGATTCTATAGAATCGATTAATACCGTCATTGTATAGCGGCTAATACGGCTCATGATTTATTTAAGTCAATGTTTTAAAGATATGATATCATATTACTATATAGTAAATAAATATTTTTATATATTTTTAAAATAGCATGGTTCATTATTTGAAAAATTAATCAACACATATAGATAATATATAAAAATATACTCATCATATATAATCGTGATATTATCTATTTAATTTAACTTGATATTTGTATATTTAATCATTAATGAACACAATTATAGACATCGACATATATTACATTATATTAAAATAGAACTGTCGATTCTATGAAGCATGCTTATTTATAAGCATACTTATTTTGCAATATTATATGGCGAATAATAATTGTAATATACTATATTATAGCAATCAATTATTATCAATAATAATATATGATATATCGCCTAATGTATATTATATATTACATTATTTTAAATTAATCGTATAATATTCTTACTATTATATTATTGGACAACTCTTTATATAGAGTATTTCCACCTAGCGGATTAGTATCGATATTACCGAGGACATGGCCTTGATTTAACTTCACCTGGCGGTATACAATACTATATATATAGTACTATAGTACCTTCCTAGGAAGGTAGATATATCACTATATTTTAAACACTATAATTGTAAATTTACAATTAGGACAGCTAAAGTAAAAGCTCGCCATTTATATAGGAATATGTTCATATAATTCTATTATAAAGTATATATATATATATATATATCGAACAATGTATTGCATTATGACTAAGATTCGTATATTATTCGTACAATTATAATATTACAGGTATACATATTACAAATAATAACTGTTATTATTATAAAGAATGAAAACATATAACCGATTATTCATCCATTGATACCTATATATATACCATAATATATGTTTACATTATTTATAATAATAACATTAATTTATTTATAACATTTATATATAAATATATATATATATATATATATATATATATATATATATATATATATCTGTTGTTGTGCATATCGTGTATATAAACAGTATGCTGTAATTTTAAATGTTAGTTTATATATGTTAATAAGGATTTTAACATTTTTATTATTAATTAAATATGGATAATACGGCTACCCTGAATATGTTATAAACGTTAGTACAATCAAAACAAAATGTATTTGCGCCCTATAGGAGTTATACAAATTTGTATAAATAATGTGTAATTCTATTAAACAAAATTATATGAAAAAAAAAAGTAAATTAATCCTATCTAGAATCAAATAGGTAATGAATTTCCATAATCTTCTTGGAAGGAATTTATATAATGTTAAAATAATTATAATGCATAGGAATCCTATAAATAGTATTAGGGGAAAGTAACCGAATACGAACAGTGCCCGAATACGGACACTCTCGATATCTCAGAAACCTTAAATCATACAAAAAAATGTTTAATGAATAAAATATTCATAAATATATAAATAGTCTTAAAAAGTATTTTTTTTATTTTTTATTATTCAAAATATAGCTGATATATCCAATAAACTGATTTTTTTATTACGTTTTTAAATTTATGAAAAAAAATGTCAACTTAAAACCTTCTCAAGAATATACAAATGTATCGATAAACTAAAATATAACACTATATTATTTTTAAAAAAAACATTCTAAAATTATATATATAATTTCTATATTTGTTATCAAATATTCATTAAGTTATATGCATATATCTAGAGGTCATATAAGTCCCTAATACCGAAACTCTATATGTATTAATACGGATACCCTATAACCAATCATCGCGCAACGTATGAACTATTCTGATATTCATAAAAATCGCTTGCTTTATAATATTAATACCACCAATAAAGCTAAATTTAAAATGTTTATTATTTAGATACTTAAATTGTATTATTAATTAAAAAATAAATAAATTATTAACTAATTAAATTAGAATAAAATTGTCATAACATTAATTATAAACAATGTAATTATAATTTATCTGATTGATTCATCAATAATATATAGTGTATCTAGTGGTACATAGGGTGTCCGTATTATAACACAGGGTGTCCGTATTCGGTACCAATTATCTATGGAATTAAAAGATTAAATACAATTTAAAAATCACAATAATATCTATAATCATATAATATTAATATATTGTAATTTTTGAATACAAATAATGATTCATAAAATGTTAAGACCATATATTGTTTGTATCCGTATTAAGTTACATTCCACCCACTAGCTTTCCACTACTAGAGGGATGAAGCGCTTATCAAGCTAAAATATATTATGTTATAATACCTATATGTAGAGTATAGTATAGTATATTTACATTACTTACCATATTTATGACCTATATTTACACATTATGCAAATAACAAAATAGGTTTTTATTTACAAATGTAATAAACTTATAAATGTAATAAATTATTTTATTACCAAAATACAGTAAATAATTATTGTGAAGAATTAAAGTAATACACAATGTAAAAAAACATAACATAATAATAAATTCGGTTGAATATGATTTATGATTAATTATTTAATAGGTAATTACAAATATAATTAAAAACGAGTAACTTAATTCGTATATATTCATACTTGGATATTTCTGTTGTTCATGGATTATAGATTCATATAATAATAGCTTATGTAGGTTATTATGAAACTATAGATTATATACCACAGGGGAAGTATTCGAATACCTACACGTAATATCAACACCCTAGATATCTTCTAACATATAACTCCAATCAAAAAATAATTAATTTACGAAATGTTAATTAATATAATTCTAATACATTTGTTTTCAAATATTTATATATTTTTTTAATTATAAACAAAAAACTGATTTTTCGTTACGACTCTAAATTTATGAAATTTTTGAAATACACTTGATTCTGAATTATTTAAAAATACACATTATATATCTAATATAATTATATAATAATTAGATTCTAATTATATTTTACAATGTGAAATATAGATTTTTTTCAAGGTTAAGAACATTTTCCTAGGCAACATACATGTTCATAATAATGACACCCACATTCAATCAGCGTTATTTGTATTCTAATTGTGGTGTGTTGATTAAATTAATGGGTCTTAAATTATGATTAAATTAATATAATAATATACATCTATTGTATAGATATATGGGGAAAGTAACCGCATACGGAAACTCTTGGTATATCAGAAACCATAAATCCTACAAAAAAATGTTTAATGAATACAATTTTATTTTATGAAAATTTTATGAATATTAATATTCATAATTATATAAATAGTCTAAATAAGTATTCTTTAATTATTCAAAATAGTGTTGATATAACCATAAACTGGTTGTTTTATTACATTCGATAAATTAAAAATGTATGGATAACACTATATTATTAAAAACTAAAGTATTTTAAACATTATATACATAATTACTATATTTGTTAACATTATTGTTTTATATACATTAATTTCACTTATAGATTGAATTTTTAATAATCTGTGAGATCAGTATAAACATGTATGGTCCCGGGTATGGTCTATGCAAAATGAAAACATACATACAATTACATGGGTTGTTAAATAGATAATTATGCCAGCACATCTTACTGCATATTATCTCTATGTATAGTATACATATTGTGTAATGTAAAATAGGCATTTAATATTATTTAATTATTAATATATATATTATTATTACTATTTCTTTAATTGAAATGATTACTCGTTTTATTATATTACATATATCACTTGTGATTATTATAATGAAATTCATTTCATTATAATATTCCTCGGAATAGTAATCTATATATAAAATAAAAATACTATAGTAGATGTAGAGTGTATATATAAAGATAATACCTCAATTGAAATAATATTATATAAAAATAATGATATATAGAAATACACATAGGTATAAGGTCGTCTAACATATATGTATAGATTAATATTTTGATTTATTTTAACAACAAAATGTTATTACATATTTTCCATGTTTAATATATTATTTATAAAATTATGTTTGTGTATCAATATAAAGTGTTTTATGAAGGTAATCGATATAATAATTATTTGAAATTGTATGTATTATATTTAACTAAATTTTATATATTATACTTTGAATGTCATGTTCTCAAGTTTTTACATTTTCACTTAGTAACCACACGTAAATCCCTACTACTTTTAATTTGTATCTGAAATATTTACTGTAAATGTATAACATATACATCTATATGAATCCTGTTGGATTTAATATTATATTTTATAATAATTAAATAAATAATGATAAATTTGTATTGTATTTTAATGAAAAAGATAAATATTTAACTAATTGAGACTATTTTGTTTACACCATTTATATAAAGATAGATCATATATGATGGAAGAAAGTTTCTGTAGAATAAAAAAAAATTAAGCAATTATTCTCATTTAGTTATTTACCTTAGCGTTTTTAGATAGAGCTAAAATAGTATTGTTCAGATTACGCGACTCCCCACAGAAATCAACAGCTCGGCATTTTGTAACACAACAGAAATCAACAGCTCGGATGTAAATGGTTAACTGCAATTTAACTTAAGTGAGAACACTTGATACAACATTCAACAATAAGCCCACCTATATTACTCCACTGGAAATATCATACTTGTTATCAGTGATAACTTATCACAATTGTTCTCGAATTCACTCTACACATGAATATGTGTATGTATGTATACAAAACAATTGAGTTTCCTTTATATTATAGATTAACTAAATTGAATATAAAATAGAACTATATTAATATTGAAATTTACAAATATTTTTTTATTCAATACATATTATTTTACTATAAAAGTATTGACTTTTTATAAATATATTTTATTTAAAATGATGTAAAAAAAATAGTTTAAATAGTAACACATTTTAAATCTTTTTTTATTAAAAATGTTTATTATGATTTATAAGTTTATTATAATTTATTTTCAAAATATAAAGTATAATACAATATCCTGTAAATATTAATATAGTATTACATGTTATTTGTATACAGTAAAAATTTCAGATAATAATATTAATAATCAAAGAAGTAGTAGGCATTTAAGTATTCTTACTAAGTGCAAAAAGTAAAAACTTGAGAAAATTACATTCAAAATGTTTTATAAATAGTTAATTTCATATAATTTTTAATTCGATTGATCTCATAAAACACTTTATATTGATAGAAATACTCACAAATATTTAACGATGTGATTAATAAGATACTGTAATTATAATAATGTAAGATAATTATTATACATATTTTAACTTCAGCTTGCACCCTTAAACAGAATAATAAGATATTTTAAACCAATACATTTTATTAACATAACATCAATATTAAATTATTTATGATGGTCATGCCCAGCAGGGAGATTTAGGATGCATGCAACTTTTACAAATAATACAAACTATAATAATAATATAATTAATACTATAATCTTAATATATTATACATTTTCTAAATGGTTTACATTTATATTTAAATCACGCCTATATCAATATAGCTATTTAAACTCATGATAATATTTTAATATAAAACATATTGCACTTATATTTAAGGGGCCGCGCAACACCCTGCGTTTAACATGGTGGAGATAGGAAAATCATGGAATACTAAAAATAGATTCAATCTATGAATACTTCAAAATATCAATTAATTTTTTTTTATATATCATATAACTAATATGTATCTACAAATATAACTATGGCGTATGATAATTAGATTATTAAAATTATATTAACAATGGACAAACATAATACCTATTTCTAGAAAAAAAAATATGCAAGAAATTTCAATAATAAATTAAAAATATTATATATAATTGAATAATTTATTAGATTTATATAGTTATATCTGAAGAGTAACATAATACTAATATACTGTGAAAATTTCATGTCATTTGAATAAGTATTTCTATAATCGAAAGTAGTTCAAACATAGATGGTAACCGTTTTTTTTTTATTCAGAGATATTCACGTTTTAAAAATTACATTATTAAAAATGTCATAACTTCATAATTTTAACTAATTTTAAAATCTGCTTTGTTATTTATAAGTTATACAAATAAGACGTAGGTGTATATTATAAGTAATAAGAATTTATTTATATAAATAATAAAAATATGACAAATATTTATATATGTTTATAACATGTATGCGAATGATTATTTATAAAATAGTAAATATAATAAGTAATAATACAAATATTTATATATGTTTATAAAATGTATGCTAATGATTATTTATAAAATAGTAAATATAATAAGTAATAATACAAATATATATATAAATATATAAATACAAAAAATATCCATTTATAAGGCTGCACATCCAGCACCATAAGCTGAAGTAGCTTTTATAATCTTATCAGTTCTCTTGATACAAATTCTTTTCGTATCGGAGAGATGTTTCGCATCAATAGCTTTAGACTCAGATGATACAGTGGTAAACTTCAGATTTCTATTTGATAGATCAGCAAACGCAGACTCCCCGTTGTTGAAGATGGATATGGCCTTCATCACAGCACATTGGAGCTTAGAAAGGGAAACTAACTTTCTCTGTAAAATATATATTTTATAAATTTATTTACAATGCATTTTATAAATATATATATACCTTTGAACATAGTTACCACAATGTATTGTAGATGTAAATATGTGTAGAAAGTAATGTAGAAAATATAATACATATATATGTATATCATGTATTAATTTTAGGTATGTAATATATAACTAGAATATACAAATACATATATTATAAATTTGTAAAAAATGTGTAGAAAGTAATGTAGAAAATATAATATATATGTATACCATGTATTAATTTTAGGTATGTAATATAATAACTAGAATACACAAATACATATATTATAAATTTGTAAAAAATGTGTAGAAAGTAATGTAGAAAATATAATATATATATATGTATATCATGTATTAATTTTAGGTGTGTAATATATAACTAGAATACACAAATACATATATTATAAATTTGTAAAAAATGTGTAGAAAGTAATGTAGAAAATATAATATATATATGTATATCATGTATGAATTTTAGGTATGTAATATATAACTAGAATACACAAATACATATATTATAAATTTGTAAAATATGTGTAGAAATTAACGTAGAAAATATAATATATATATATGTATATCATGTATGAATTTTAGGTATGTAATATATAACTAGAATATACAAATACATATATTATAAATTTGTAAAATATGTTTAGAAAGTAACATAGAAAATATAATATATATATATATGTATTAATATTAGGTATGTAATATATAACTAACCATATCGACTAGTGCAGTATGTTCCATAGGTTGCAGAGGAAGTTCAGGGGAAGGCTGGCTATCTCGAATTCTAAAATAATATGTATAATTTGTATATGAATATATACTATGTTATATACAATATTTGTATTTTTTAAAATAATATATGTATGTTATGAATGTTAAAATATAATATTACATTTGTAGAATGTTTGCAGAAAATAATGAAGCTTTTATTTTCAAAGAATAACATAGATAATGAGTAAATAATATAATAATACATAATAAATAATAATAAATATCATATATAATAAAATTATATTATAAATATTTAGTATATAATCAGTAAATAACGATATTATAACTATATTAGAATATTGTAATAAAAAAATAGTTATATAATCTTATTATATTATACATATTTGAATATTAGGATAGTTATAGTATATTAGTATAGCTATATAATTTTAATTAGTTATAAATTGAAGACAATTATTACGTTTTATTTTTTTTTCAATGGCCGATGAAAATTATAATATTTTATCAAATTAAATGTGTTATATCCTAGCAAATAATAATAATTTATATATTATTTTTAATATAATATATATATATATATAAACCTGATTTACTATTTCCGTAAACCGTGCATTTCTAGCACGTTTGGAAATTTGAGGCATGATACAAATTAAAACGTGATTTGTAGCAGCGAAATCAAATAGTAAAAGAAATTATTTGTATTTATAAACGTCGTAATTTAATGCTCTAACACCCATTGGCTATAAATTTAACCGATTTTAAATATTAAAACATGTAGCGACATCTATACTTATTATTATAGTTTTTAAAATATTCAAATTCGTTATTATTTCATAGAAATTATAATAAAAACGTAAACTAATTATTTGAATTTTGTGTTCATCGAGATTAGAAAAAAATATCATATTTATATAAACTATTTTTCGAGCTCGTATTTATAAATGCTTATTTATGTCACTTTTAAATACTTTTATGGACTGTCCGATATACCATTTTAAAGAGAAATAATCAAATATTATGAATATTATATAAAAAATATTTAAAAAAAATAATATTTTGTTTTCAATATCAGGGTGTTGCGCGGCCCCTTAACAACAAATGTGAGTAATTTGAACATAGTATTATTTTAATGAGTTTTTAATTGGGTTGTTAAACATGTAATTTCTGTATGAGGTGATAGTTATAGAGATCTTCATTATAGCCTGAATATTCCTTAGTTATATTGTATATATTATAATAACAAATATATAAAATATAACAATTTTATTAATAATATTGTAACAATTTCATGAAATACACAATACAATATGGTGAATAGAATATTATATTGAAATATCATGATACTTATTTATGAAAATAAATAACTAGCGAATAGAATCGAAATGTACAGATCGGAGGGTTCAAAGGTCATTGGTTTAGGCGTCTAAATGGCCGTATTGTCGTCGGAGCTTCTGTCTTTTGCCTCGATTATTGTGACGTTTGTCTACTTTGATAGGTTCTCCTTTGGGTACTTCCTGTGCCTGCAACCATGTGTATTGTCTATCCCCGCCTGTGATTCCCTTACTGCCGATAGATATAAGATTTCTCTGTGGAAGATAGCGGCGTGTAGGGTTAATATGTGTTATATATGTGACACTTATAAGCAGGGTTGGGTTCTTGGTTTTTATAAGTGTAAAACCGAAATTAATTAAAATATAGGTTTTTAATAGTATTTTATGTTTCAATACTTAGGATAGTATTAGATTATTATATTACAAACAATTTTTATTAATTGTAATGGTATATATGTTAACAACTCATATTATAATAAATTATAATATATTAAAATTAAAAATGAGAATATTTATAATTTTTCTTGGGTTTTTGTGAACCAAGGCAATAATTCACTTGATTCTAACATGTGGTGCATTTTATTGGCCTACTAATTATTGAATCCTGAGTTAAAATAATCATAGTACTACGAATTGCATTAGATCTAGGCGTATGTGAAATTATCATTATATTTATCGACTGTTATGATAAATAAGAACCTAAAACATGATATATTTCAGTATAGTATTAGTGGTAATATGGCTGATATGTAAACTATATAATTAATATTGGAACCACACACACCCATATACACACACACTGTTGATTCACTAACGTTATCGAAGAAGGCTTGGTCAATAGATTTCCCACTTAGGTATTTACCCTGTAAAGAATAGCGGGTGTGTTACTGTGCTGACTAAAGATGATGTTACTTGACTCTTATTAGTCATTTAATTCCATCCAGGAATTTAGATGAAGTTTCTATTAACTAAATAGCTCTCGTGTTAAGGCATCCATGGTTTTAACGAGAGTCGATCATCATTGTATATACAATTATATAATTATATCACTTCTAAAATATTATTTTAAGACCTTTTAATGGTCAGGACAAACTCAAACCCGCATCATACCGCTTGTGATCTTATGCCTTAGCCACTGAGCCACACAGGCAGTTCTATGAGTTACATAATAGCTGTTACCTTTGTTCCGATGCTCATTAGCGCCATCTTGTGCTGTTTGTCGACAGTGGAAGTGGCTTTAAACAGTTCGACATCTGCCCCGGGTACAGGGTACAGGTATAGCAGTTTACCCTGTAGATATTGATGTCATCGTTAGCAAATATTTATACTTTCTATACCTTCGATAATATATTTGCATAAATGTATATTATCAATAAATGTATATTAGTAGGAGTTTATGGTATATCATATTGTACAATAATAAACAGTAACAATATTTATTAGTAGATCACGAGAATGATGCTGTGAAGTATATTTCAAATATTTAAAGATATTAATGAATTTGTTATATATTAAATATTTTATAATTATCGATTCAGACATAATTGAAAAAGTATATTATCGACAATTGAAGATATGTATCATAGATTTAGTGAAGAACTATAAAATTCATTCTATTATAAATACGTAAATTTAAAACTAATTTACTAACTAGAATATTGAAATAGTTTACAAAATTTCTAATAATTTACTTTAAAATAAAAAGTTGCTTATTTTTAAAACAATCGGGAATAAAAATTCAGCAATTATTTCTCATTAACTTATTTAATTTTGAACTAATTTATTATAATTTTATTAATAATCATTATAGACACAAGATAGTATACTATACGGTACTATATAGAATATACATATAACATTGATATGATAATGATGATGATTTAATCACAAAAATCCGTATATAAAATACTCTCTATGTGAAATAAGAAAATAAATAAATACAATAAATAAGTATAGTTATAATTTTAAAAGAAAAGTAAATAAATAAAATAGTACAATATTAAATAATGTATAACAATGATAAATGTTTACATAATTTTTAATTATAAATATTTGTTCAACTTACTTTTAAATATTTTACGATTAGTAAATTAGATTAGATATACGTAAGCAGACTGATGACCTGAAGCTGACCTGAAGCCCTACTAACGTTCACGTAATCTTTAAGTATAAGTCTAGCAGCACGAGGGTAGTCGGGAATACCTTTATGTGTCATGAAGCCTCGCATACCTGTAGTGTTCGAGTGTAATCGAATGTATTAGTGATACGCAGATGCAGGCGGAAGATAGGCTGATACAGCGGTATACAACAGATACATTCTTATTAGAAACTTAGAAATTCATTAATTGTCACTAGATATAAATTAGAATAAATAATAGTTATATATAATAATAGATATTTACAATTTATAAATTTAACCGTAACATTATTAGATGTAAATATAAAATTAAAATTGGCGGATATTCTATATTTTGTAAACTGTTGTTATGGTCGTTACTTTACAGACTAGATTACATCATCGGTATATGACATAATAGAGGTCAGGTAGTAGTAGTAGTACACTAACTAGCGTAGCTGGAGAGGAGTTCATAAGGAGTGGGGTTTCTGTCTTGATCTTCTCCTTCACCAGGTTTTACCATCAGGAACCCGTAGCAGCTCTCTAGAAGGTCACGTCCTATTGTTTCACAAACGTAAGCGGATCGGTTAAGAAAAGTAATCGTAAAAGAGCTCTCCCCCTCTCTCATACGAGGTAGTATATCACTTTAATAGAGGTTAACGTAGCCTTATATGTGGTGAGTTAGGGTGACAGTGTAGCCTGCATGATCTTTACTGATATTATATGCTACTTATAAGGTACTCTCCTTTGAGCAGAAATTGTATTTATTAAAATTTCTGAATCAATAAACTATTTTCATATACTATAATAACAAATATATAAAATGTAACAATTATGAATAAGTAATAAGAATGGTTGTATTGAGCTTCTTTAAATTAATGTTATATAGTACCCACACACATTAGGTGTGTGAGTCATATTCTATGCAGAAGATATTAAGGGATAGCAATCAGGTCATAATTAAGTATGAAACAAAGTATAACTTAGTTTAATTTACTTACAATCCGTGCGGAAATACGAATATTATTAACTTATACGAAGATGTACACAGGATGAGAATATCTCCTCTTGACCTTCAACCTGAATGTCACAGCTATTGTGATATATAGTGCAAGATTGCCTAGCTGATAAGATTCATTATAATGCTGAACATATCGACTCAATTACTATTAACTCTAACGGATGCAACGGTGAAGTAGTATAGTAGGTTATATATACACTAAGCTATAGAGGTAATAGTATATAGTAGTGGTAGTAGTAAAGGATATGTGAGCGATGGGAGGTATGGCGTCCCTCATTTGATCGATGGGAAGGATTCCGTTGCAGACCATCTCAGCCTTGGTGGCAACGAACGAGGGCATCACTAGACCTGGACAGTCACACAGCATCAACTCTTCGTCTACGTATAGAGTCTGTAGGGTGAGATGGGGGGTGTGGGGGTTAGAACTCTGCTGAGAGGGGTGTGGTTCGTGTGATACACGTCTACGCTATCTTTAGAATTACACTTTTCATACATAGTGCATAGTTATTAGCATAATATATTAAACTTGAAATAGATCTAGGTTATATTGAAGTTTTGGAATATTATGATATAAAAATAATTTTAATTCACTTTCTGTATTAAATATAATGATTATATTTTAACAATATATTCCATAATTATACTAATCATAATGAATTTGAAAACATTTAAAATATTTATACTAAATATCTAATATTAAATTATTTGATATATAGGTAAATAATTCTAACACACTACTTAATCTACTATAGGGCGTACCTGGAAATGTTTAGTTCGACCAGGAGTGGCAGAGACGGGACATTTCTTAGACTGGAGTATAGCGTTGATCGTGGAACTCTTACCCACATTAGGGTATCCAACCTAAAGGGCAGGGCGGGCGGGATTAGAATAGTTATAGGGTAGGGGGAGTAGAGGTGGGAATAGAGTAGTGTTAGTGGAGGGGGGGGAGAGGAGTAGTGCCAGGGTGGGGGTAATAGAATAGGGCCGTATACTAGGGCTTGGGGGTGGAGAGAGTAGGGTGGGGGTGGGGGGGTACCGACCAGTCCTATAGTGGTGACTTCTCCCTTCTTCCTTCGGTACAGAGACTTGAAGGCCGACACTAACTCCACACCGGTCAGAAGTTTAGGACAATTCTTCTCTGGTAGCACGTATCTATTGTTGTTGATGTGTAGTGTGTGGGGAATAGTGAGGGGGTCAGCATGTATAGTCGAATGTATGAAGTCGACATTACTGCTAACGATAGCATACATTATTGAAATAAATAAAAATACGAAATTAAAAATGGGGACGTTTTACAAATACTGTCTACTATTAGTAGAAGGATGATCAATACATGATCATTGTGCGCTACACAACATTAATGAATACATGATTTAAACTATACTATATTATAAGTAAGTTCAATTCACTCTTATTGTAGGATGTGAATTAGTGTAAGCAATACTTATCTTTAATAATAAAGGTTACGCAATATAAGTTAAATGTTATACAATATATATATTAGACTATACATTAATTAAATTAATTATCTTAACACTTGATATAAACAACTCACTCTACTAGTTCCTCTTCCGGTTCTGTTTCTACGATCGCTGCTTTCGCCATTATTTTCTCGAGCTCTTCACGGTCTTTTTCTTCTTCGGTTTTATTTGAGTTTTCTTCTTCGGCTTTATTTAAGTTGTCTTCTTGTTCTTTCTCGTTTTGATCTTTGAGGACTTGGTTGGAGTTGATTCTGTCCTCTTCTTCTTGTTCTAGTATTCTCAAATCTCTCTTTTCCTATTACGTAATGGGCAACAACTTAACATAGTTATTACTATTAAATTTAGACACCATTAACAATAGTGTATAGAAGTTATGATGATATTAATCATTTTAAATAGTTATTTAAATACTGAATATTAACGATGACGTTTATTATATTAGTAACTTATATAAAAAATTATAGCGTACATACACTACTATACTATACTATAGAAGAGAAATAGTCTATTGGAATAAGTTAGTTTTGTAGTTTTCTTTCTTTTAAGAATAATTTTAAATTTTCCTTCTTTCTAGATCAAAAGGTTTCAACAAGACCTTTTCTGGTTATTGCGGTTATATATACAATAGTTATAAGTCTATACTAACGGCATCTAAACGATCGGTTTCAGCTACTGCGGACCAGAATAGGGCTCTCACGTTTAAATTGTCGAAATATTCTCCCCATAAAACTCTACATCATAATAATAGCGTTATTAATGATGCTGTAATAATTAATATCAAATGACAATGTAATGGTTAATTTCTAATGCTAATCTGATAATTAATGTTCCGGTTGTATTTATTTATTACAAATATAATGTAAAATAAACTTTTTAAAGGTGTATCCATACACGGATCAGGCAGGCAGTAACAGGCACACACAACACACACACTACTACTATGTTGTTATCACTACTATAAACAACCTCTGTTCGTGTGTTAGATGATCAGCCTTGTTGACAAGCAGGGCGGTCTTCTTGTTAACATTCACCTCTTTAACGTAGTCATCCAAATCACTGTAATCAGCCAGTTATTGTTACACACATCGGTAGTATATTAATGGTAGCAGGTGGTTTCATCCACAAACAACAAGTCACTCATTCATAATGTATTCATTATTAAATATTATAAATAATACTAATAAGTTGTATTAGATATAGCTATTATTTTACAGACAACTGGTATTATTATTATTATACACATATTAATATCAATATTATTATACACATGTTAATATGAATATTATTATATTTTATTGGATTTATAAATTTAATATATGCCATTGGTTAAATAGTTTATGTTTACTCTGTTCTAAAGTGCTGCGGTTTGAATCCCAGTGTAGGTACACATATTAAATTTATATCAAAATAAATTCATTAATATAAACAGAGCTTTAGCACGTATTCCTGTACCCTCCTCTACATTATCTTTGGGCTAAACACAATTATTAGGTAAAAGTTAATCATTAGTTTGCCATCAATAGTAAAGTATAATTCATTTTAATTAACTTGCAATTAAAAACTATCCAGGAATGTATCATATAATTATTATATAATTAATTATATGTAATTACATATATATTATTAATATATTATTAATAAATACAATATATTAATATATTTCATATAAATAATTAAATTAATAATTATAATTAATGAATAAGGTACAATTGTATGAATAATAATATACGTTTTTTATATTCTGTGATTATTATATCTATTCATTTAGAAAGTTTGTAAATCTATGTATACTATCGTGTATATGAAATACTAGATCTGTACAATATGTTTATGTATTTAAGTAATATCTATTAATAGATATAAAATAATCCACATATTTCCTGTTATTCCTTGCATATGGAATACAAACTAGATTACTTATCAATATATAATGATATAATATATTAACGTATTTAGTAAGGCTATGGAAATATATAAATATACTAATTTCACAAAAATAGTGTAATTAGATTTATATCCATTTATATACAATTAATAATATGCATTATATATAGATCACACTTATATTAATGATGGTAGTATATTGAATATATTGATAGAATTAGAAAGCTTTTCTTTTCATTTGAATTCATTGTATATAATTGAACAACCCTGATAACATTGTATGTTCTTAAAATGATCACATAAAGCTGTTTTCACACCAAAAAAAAAGTAGGTTTATCTGGTGGATATTTCGTCAAGGATGAAATGTAATTTTCACGTGAAATTTCAACTTATGTGAGAATCGTAGATACGTGAATTATTTTAAAAATGTTAAATTATTTGATTCATTAATATACGTTGTACATAAGCTGAGCCTGCAAATAAATTATCTTCTATAGAATTCATTTAATTATTTTGTATTAATATATATAAAAAAATAAAATTAAACAATAAAATCACGTGATATTAAAAATATACGTCAACTGTTCTAAATAAATCCGACTAAAATCATTCTCGCGGATATCCGTGAGAAATATCTGCAAGATAATTAAGCTACTTTTTTAGTATGTAGACAATCTAATAGATATAAATAACATTATTGTTTAATTTCTCATCTAAAAGAAAATAACACTTGGTATGTATATAATTTTACATATACTTTACAAACATGACAGATTAAAGTTTAGATATTGACAATATCATATTGCTATCCTATGATACAGAGGAAATATTTATTTGATAATTCTTGAATATATAAATTATTATAATGTACAATTTAGTTTTATTCACTAACTTAGTAGAATAATATGTGTGATTCGCTGATTTAATTATGAACAATTAATTAATAACATCTACGTAATTCACTAATAATTCATAGACATTCAAATCTTATTAAATTCACTATGCATTCGATGAAAAAGTAGTATTTAAACTTAAAATAATGATTAATTCGTTTAATTACTCTTCTAATATTACACACAACGAATAGATGATATAAATATTTAAATTTACTATACTGCTATGAATAAAAATAATTATAGGTAATAACATTATAAGCTAAATAAACGTATTAATAGTAAAGACATCTTAACTTTATGGATATGAAACCGATATGACGGTTAAATGCATGCAGACACTGACCTACATCTGAACAATAGAGGATTTCTAGCGTCTACGATCTGTGCAATAACATCACTTCTCTCTATTACACGCCACAGTTGTCGCCAGAAATCTAAATTCTTCTCGAATGGAGTCATGATAACTCCCTCCATGTCTTGTAATCTAAGATCGTTGTATATGCATTCATATTACAATAATATTAAATAATCTATATAATCTGAATATTAGAATGTTGAAGTTAAGTGAAAAAATTATAATATTAATCGTTTATTTTAATTTACATTCAATAATATTATTAAATATGTTAATTATTAATTTTGTAGATAAGTTTATAAGTAAATTGAAATCATTAATAATATTTCTACATTTTAATTTTGTTATCATATACTAAATAAAAATGATTCTTATATAAAACGCAAAACATAGTTTAACTATTAATACAGATCATTAAAACGCGTTATTTTAAATCATGAAATACACTCTCATCTACAGTTTCCTTACTCTGCGAGTTTCTTTCTCCAATCCAGAAACGATTCCCTCTCAGCTAAATCCAGTTCAGTGGCCGTTGTAGATTCGTCCCATTTAGGTCTAAAGAGAGATACGATGATGTTATAATAGAGTTTAATGCAGTAACTTGGTAGAGCCACAAGTAGAGTATTTAAAATTGTATATTTAAATATATATATATATATATATATATATATATACATACTATGGATATAACTCATTCCTATTTTTAACAATTTTGTACTGAAATAGATTTCACTATTATGGATCTAAAGCTACCCCTTTATACCACCGTATATAATAGTCACGTCCGATCTCAAGCCTGTATTATATATTGACTATACTCTAGCAGTTTGTACACTGGCTTCTAGCGATAGGAACACAAGTAACCTGCGGGGAATCTTGAGCAGGGCGCGGTGAACTTCGTGAGACAGTAGGATAGCCTTACGCTCCTCGAACGTTAGCAGTGGTTCACTGGTGTTAGCCTGCACGATCTGTATGTTACGTCTCTCTGGAAACAGACGTAGCAGTAAGTTATGGTGGCGTGTAGCGAGTAGTTTAGTTTAGTTTAGTGTTGTATAGTATAGAGTATATATTGTTATTTGTATATGAGGAGGCACACTCATATTTATATATATATATATTTGTATTTATAATAACACATTATAAAATGATATGATATGTATAATTACGATATAGTCTATCGAGAAAACTCTTCTAGTATATATACATATGTATTAAATATGTTAATTATAGCGATCGTGTAAGACGCTGTAGTACATGAAGAGAGTGTTGTATCTATGTGGACATTACGCGATATCTCCTCGGATAGTGACCAGTGATTTCGTAAATATTACTATTTTAAAATAATTCATATATATTATCATTGCGCACGAAATCGCTGGTATCTCGTGACAGTTATATGCCGACCTGCTGTGAATTCAGTTCCTGCCATTTCGGCGGTGGCGAGGAAATCATCGAGCGTACTTCGCTCCGTAATCGACTGAAGGTTAAGTCTGGCCCACTCGTAACCATCGTCAAGGTCAGTGGTATGAACCTGGTAGGCACCATCGATAATTAGTATTAGTATCACACGTTACGTTGATATTAGGGTACTAGTAGTATTCGGTAAGAAAATATGACATGTAAAACGTATTAAATAACTAATTAAATTACAAATCTAATTATTAATTGTATTCGTTTATAAATATATGAATACTAAATTTTAGATTTGACATTTAGATATAATTTATTAAAATGGTGACCAAAATAAAAATTATATTTAATAATTATATTAAATAAATTATTATATACAAATATTATTAGAATATTTTCGCAATTAACTACACATTAAACTTCTAGGATAAATTACTAGAAACTACTGTTATCATAAATATTTGTCCTTTTTTAATAAATATATTGTAATTTTAAATTTTAATTTGGAATATGAATACGCTAATATATATATATATTATATATATTAAATATGGGTATTATATGTTTACATTGTAATGGAACATGAATATATTATATTATAACTCTATATTAAAATACATTATAAATAATGATAGGTATTGTAGGCTAGACAAGTATTTTGCGAATACAAAATATATAGCATTACAATTAACTCACATGATTAGCATACATTTGTCTACATAATAGGAGTATTATCAAGCATTGATATGAATATAGTATTCATAATATTATTAAAAATATAAACAGTAATTCAAATGATGTAGTTAAATATCAAACTTTTAAAATTGAATAATAACGTTATTGATATAGTTTTAAATTAAAACTTTTAATGAATATTTACATATTTCCATTAGCAATTTACATATAATATACAAAATCTAATATATATTTAGTTCCAAATTAAAACATCAATTAATGTAGAGTATTAAAGTATGTGTTTTCGCTTGAATTATATATATTAGATTTAGGAAATCTTTGAAAGTATTTCACTAAATTTACCAATTTATGTATTGCTACATACTTTAAAATAAATGTTACAATATGATTATTCTAAAATAATAAAATGATATGGTTATATTAGAATTAAGATTTAGACTGACATCGGCCACCACTATGTCACGTGTCTAACTGAGAGTTCAATTAAACAATACACATAAGGTTTATATAATATCATATTAGTAATATCATAATATCATATAGTATATGATATACCGTATGATACCGTATTATGATATGTATGTATATATAAGAAACAACTTCACTACTAAGTGAATAATTTACTGAGAAATATAACGACTGCCGTGATATGTTTACTTGAACTCTCGGTTTGACGTGTGTCTTATTGGGTGCCGATGTCAGTATTTAGCAGGATTTAGGTATGGTTTTGGGTTTCAGTTTATATTTCATTATCATCACCTGGTAATTTTGTATACAGCAGAGTAAATTCAATTTTAATTATTTTATATTTATTTATAGGGTAGATGATGATACAACTAGTTATAAATTCGTACCTAGAATCAGTGAATCTGAAAGCAGGCCGTCGGTTATTATTATTAGAATGTAAGAGTTTAATTTTTATTTTGGGGTTGTGTGATTTCTTTGGTATCGTTTTATTGAATGCCAGTAATCTCGTACGAAGTAATCCCGTACGAGGTAATTTCTTACGAATTATTAAATTTAATTTATTTCATAATTATACAGTTATTATACGAATATATCTAATACAATATATGATATCAATATATAATAAGTTATTATATATAATCGTATAAAAACTGTATTATTATGAAATAAATTAAATTTAACAAGTCGTACGAAATCACTTGGTTACTGGCTACCGTTTTATTTTTCTGTTTATTTTAGCTGCATTATATCCACAAGTTAGCATATACAATATTGTGTTACTATCAAATATCTTATAATGCGTATATTGTGCAGTAGTGCATATATAAGTACCGGCCACCTTAAACTCTGATATTTTTATAATAACAAACGGCGGCCTGATTTCAGATAATTCCTAGAATCTAATAAATAAATAATTAAAAACTATAACATTTATATTTTTATAAATTAAAAAATAGAATTATATGAATAAGTATATAAATAATCCTTTTGAACTTGTCAGTAAATAATAAAGTGATATAACACTTTTGAAACTAATTTACGTAGTTTGAATTTCAAATTTAATTATTAAATATGTAGGGTTTTTATAATTTTTAAAATTCTGGCATACAACTTATAATATCTATTAATTACATATTTATTATTAAATATCTAATACAATTTATTAAACGTATTAAATGTATTATATACAATATTATTATATAATATAATAATATTAAAAAAAATTTTGATACATGTTAGCGATAATTGAATATGATATTTTTATACATTAATTTTTAAATATTTATAAAATATATCTGATGTAATACTAACTGTTGCATCTCCAACAGGCCTTTTAATTTTTTTAAATCTGTCCTTGATTACAGCTTTACCTAAATTACTATTTGCTTTATTTTTTCCCATGTTTTATAAGTTATTTATTTATTTATTTATAATATCCCTCTATATTCAAATTAAATTATACACATATAACAGAATCTGTCACTAATATTCAAAATCCTGGAATGTTAAAAATTGTAGACATTTGAGTGAATTACCAAGATCTCCTATAACCCGAGGTTATAGGAGGTCTTGATAATACTCGTGTGGAGATACAGTATCAGTATATATGTATAGATCATCAGAAAAAGCGTGAACATTAATTGTATGATGATGTTAAAATTTAAAGATATGAGAATATGTAAAATAAAATCTGTCAAAAACGGATCCCTGAGATACTCTATTGTTAATAAGGCGAAGTTTTGATGTTGAGCTACAAACTTCACAAAATCAATATGTTATATATTTATCAAACTACTATAGGGAAGTACCGTATATGCCAATTTCTCATAATATTAATATTTATAACGGATGATTGATTGTGTAAAATTCTTCAGACATATCAAACAACATAAGTGTACTTTTCCTGGACAACAAAAATAAAGTATTTATCTTGTAAATCGCCGTTATGTGAGGATTGAATTGGGTTACTTGGGGACTAATAGTAAGTTCGATAAGTTTTGAGAATATTGGCAGTTATGATAAAGTTCGGTAGTTAAATCTTCAAAGTCTCCTTTTATTTAAAAATAAATAAATTGAAGCTCTTTTCATTGAGCATGGTATAGGTATCGCCTACCACGATTATATACTATAGACTATAGTCTATAGTATATAATCGTTTACATTCTTCTTTGTTATGAATACTTGTCTATCCAGATTAAGTATATATGTAAATTTATGGAGAAGAGAAAGAGGTAAATGGTCAATAATATATATATATATATATTTGTGGATCAAATCAAGTTTACAGTAATTAAAGAATATGGAAATGTGAATCTATTGAAAAAATGGAGAGTAAGTATACCTATACTTGAAAATGTCAAGTTAACACACACACATATATATATATATATGACATAAAACATTAACTGCTAGAGAATTAATTATTTTGGATATTTAGTCTTGAAATATTTAGCGGGTTGACAATCACATGATTATTTAAATTTGGAAGAATGAGCTTTATATGCCTACCTGATAATTCATTTGATATTTTAAATAATATCATAGATTAAGTTTATCTTCAATTGTGCGATTTAAGTTAAACTCAGATTTAGGTTTTTAATGACATTATGTTCACGCCTAATATTAACAAAAGCAATCAAATTTCATCAGTTTCAACTTAAAGTAAATTTGTTCACTTCTTCTAAGTAATATTTTATGATTGTCAGTTATATTGTATACCATTTGTTATTTAATCGTTCAGTTATTGTTATCATCCCAGCAAACATTTGTGAGTACAATACCGGTATATAACGGTACGAATTATATTTATTTTCACGTACCAGTATATACCGGTACATATGTACTAGTAGATACCAGTATATAACGATATACACGTACCAGTATATAACGGTACACACGTACCAGTATATACCGGTAGGGTATACTACATAGGGGCGTCACAGGGTCAACAAAAGTGGGGGTGATATTTTCAAATAAAATGTATGACATTATTTATTTAAACATGGATCTTCTCCATTCGGATTGCATAACAAATTGACGCATTATACTATCATCATCAACTTCATTCAATAGTTCTTTGTGAACATGAAATAACAGTAGATTATTTAGTTCGTTACACATCTCAGCCAAATCTTCAATCTTCTTAGACCGCTGAACGAACGTTCACATGTTACATAACTCACTGGTTTGCATATAATAATACGAATAAGTTTACTAATATATGGAAACAATCATTTTAAATTATCATAACGATTAAAATAATCGATAAATTAGCTTATATTAATAAAGTTATTTCTTTGGAATATTGATTTTCCCTGAAACAGCTCAACATTATCAAGTTCTGGATATTTTTCAATCTAAAATAATATCAGTAATAAATATCAATTTAATTTTTATATATAATTGTATTATAATATATTATAATATATATAGGTATACTATACTATATATAATATTCTATTAGTAACTATAGTTACCTATAGGTACCTATAGGTTACCTATATGTACCTATAGTTATATATATAATTTTTTTATTAGTGTATATTTACATATACAGAATATTTATATATGTATAATATTAATATCCTATATATATATAAATTAACCTAACCTAAGATAGGTTTCTATACTTTCTGGAATATATGCATTTACTGTAGTTTCATATCTAAATATAAAATTATAAATATATTATTAATAAATACATTATACACCTATAAACCTTTAAGGCATTTTCATTTTTCTCTTTATTGCAAGTGGTTCGATGTTCAGGCATTGTATTTTTACTTTTATGCTATTAAATTGATCACCCAAATCATCTCTCTGACTTTTCAATTCGGCTAAAAAAATTCTGTAATCTTATGAGTATTTTCATTCATATAACATAACAACTCTTTTTATTATACTGAATAAGTCAAATTATTCTAAAGATTTGATTATATCGTTATAGTTATATAGAACTTTGAAAATAGCATATTTTATTATAGTATATTTTATTGGACAAAGTGGTCTTATTTTTTAATTTTAATGTTGAGAGTGTATGTGTCTGAATTTAATTATACCGCTGAAAAGAAGTCAAATTTCATTTATTAATGTTAATTCATCTTTAATACCCACTGATGTTCCAACAGCCTGAGCTATCAGATTTCCACGATGGGCCCCACAATGTGTATAATATGTTAAAGGCTGTTGTTTTTGTAATAATGTTTTAACACCTTTATACTTTCCGGACATATTAGATGCCCCGTCATATGAATGTCCACGTAACTTTTCTATTTGTAGATTATGTTCATTCAAACAATTTAATATTAATTATGACATATTCTCCTGTTGTTTTTTCAACATTATGAAAATACCTGTAGACAATATATTATTATTTAATAGGGTAGAATTAATATAAATATATATATATATATATATATATATAAATATATATATATAAATAAATTATATTATTATATATAGTTATATTAATTAATTGAATTCAACTAACCGATTAATACTTCATTTGCATTACATTTTTCATCTACGTATCTAATACAAATAATTCTTGTTATTGACCAGAAATATCTTGCGTACCATCTCACATAACGCTATAGTGTCCATGTATATTTTTTAATATATTCTTTTTAATATTATTAGCATATATTGCTATAATTTCATTCTGTATTGTGGTGGACATTAGAGATTTTCGATTGTCTGTATTAAAACATGCTTTGAGCTCAGGAATATCATTGCATATTAATGCTATAAATTCTCTCAAATTACCATATGTGGTATTCTAACCTCGTAAAGCAATACTTTGAGATATTATAAATTGAATGGATATTAAAATATGTTTTAAAGCTATATTGTTTTTCTTCAATTGTGCATCTTGTTATTTATATAACAATGGAGTTATAGCTTTAGTGTGGCATACTTTCATAGCATGGCTATGTAATTCAGACTTTGAGTGATCTGAAAAACGAGATTATGATTTTTCTAATTTAGATAACCTTTACTAATATATGCCAAATCAGTGTATTTAAATTTATTCCGTTGATTTTCGTTTAAATTAGAACACAGATAACAAGTCATTTTCTTAATTGAAATATCCCAATTAAGTCATGGAAATAATTTGAACCATTTGGTTTGAAAATTCAATTTCCTTGTACCATGTATTGTTATTGGAATGTTTTTTTACATCTGGATGATTAGCATTGCTTATGTCAATAATTTTTTCAGGTACTATACAATTTAATATCGACTTTGCTATTGCAGATACATCTGAATTAATGTCAATAACTTCATCTTCAATAATTTCATGAATTGGATTATCCTCATCCGATGATATTTCGGCTTGTTTCTGATTTTCTTGTTCACCCACTCCAGATCTTTTATTACTGTATGGAATCATTTCATTTAAATGTATTTAATTAAACTATATATAATTAAACTATAGTTTACTATAAATGTACACATATTATAATTGAATAAAAAATAATTTTCCAATTATTAAATTTACTATACAAAAAACAATGATTTTATTACTCTATTTCTATAATAAAGTCATAAAATAATTATTTTTGTATAGTTAATTTAATAATTAAATAATGGATTATAGACGATATACAGTATATATATATATATATATATATATATATATATATATATATAAGGATAATAAACAATATGAAGAAAGTCTCTATAGTAATATATTATTATATTATTTTTTTTTGGTGGCCTAAAAGTGGGGGGGGTTTTTGATATGATGTTCCCCCCAGTTTTAAAAGTGGGGGGGACATATCCCCCACCCCCCCTTATGTGACCACCTACCGGTACACATGTACTAGTATATACCAGTATATATTAGATTATAGATTAACAATATTTTTAAAGGAGCATGTTTGTCAAGGTCTATTTTTAGAGAACTTTTAAAGTTATAGATAATGCTTTGGTGGGTATAGTTTGTAATTATGTTCAAAGAAAAATCTTTAGAAAAGGTTTTTATGTCAATTTTCGATATTTTTCTATATTATATGGTTTTAGTTGGTAATTTTGGTTTAGTGACATTTATGGTTATAATCATAATTATAAATATATGGTTAATAATAACGACATCCATAATAATAAAAATAATAAAAATAAATAGTTTGAAAATGTGTTAGAATGTATTTAAGTGTAGTTAATAAGGTAAGCAATAGCTAAGTTCAAGTGAATATATGTGTAATTTGTTTTACAATTTATTTGAAATTGTTTCCTTGGTAATATGCTTGGGGAGTTTATTCCGATGTAGCGAATAGTTAGTAATTATATTTTAATCCGATTGATGATTTTATATATATATAGGAAGTTTTGTATACATTGCAGTATTTATATTATTTAGAATTTTGTAAATAGATATGTACTTAAAGGTAAACAAGTTTAATTTTGTCGGTAGTAGGGGAAAGTAACCGAATACGGACACTCTCGGTATCTCAGAAACCATAAATCCTACAATAAAAATGTTTTATTAATAAAATATTCATAAGTGGTCTAAAAAAGTATTTTTAATTTTTTAATTATTCAAAATATTACTAATATACTCAATAAACTAGATTTTTTTATTACGTTTTTATGAATTAAAATTTCAAATTAAAACCTTCTCAAGAATATACAAATGTATCAATATAACATATAACATTATATTATTAAATAATAAAGCATTATAAAATTATATATATATATAATTTCTATATAGAGTATAACAAGTATATACTTGTTATAAAATATTCATTAAATTATAATCATATATATATATATATATATATATATAGATATATCTAGATGTCATATAAGTCCCTATACGGATACTCTATATCCAATCAGCGCGCAGCTTATGAACTATTCTGATATTCATAAAAATCGTGTGCGTTATAATATTAATATTATCAATAAATCTAAATCTAACATTTTTACTATTTAAATACTTAAATTGTATTATTAATTAAAAAATAATAAAAATAAATAAATTATTAACTAATTAAATTATAATAAATTGTTCATAAAATTAATTATAAATAATGTAATTGTAATTTTTCTGATTGATTCATCAATAATATTTAGTTTATCTAGTGGTATATAGGGTATCCGTATTATAACACAGGGTGTCCGTATTCGGACATGGGTACCGAATACGGACACCCCCGTTATCTATGGAATTAAAAGATTAAATACAATTTTAAAATCACAATAATATCTATAATCATATATTATTAATATATTGTAATTTTTGAATAAAAATAATGAGTTATAAAATGTTAAGAACATTTATTGTTAAAGTGTCCGTATTAGGTGTCCACTTTTCCCTATGTAGTATGTGCTAAACTCGGAAGCTTACTAACAAGTCTTCAAGGTGTTTTATACTTTTGTTAATGTCTATATCTTATAGTTTACGTATGATAGTAAGTAGGATTGTAGTCATAAAATGTCTATATTGTTAATCGAATGTATTTATGTTGAGATAGCCTATGTTCGATACGGTTCTATAGAAAGTACTTCTACACGTGGTGCTCGATATATTATAATAGATATAGTCTATTGTTACATTAATGTTAACACAATAGTTTTATTATTGATGACATTTTATTACTTTGTATTAAGTTTTATCAGTTTAAACACTACGTTTTTATTTATATTTCAGTATTTACCTAATTATATGATTGAGGAGGAGTTATTCATTTTTATGGAAGATAATATATTCGGTATTCAGGTTATTACATTTTAAGTAATTGGTGACATATAGTTATAGTTATGTAGTTAATTTATTTGTGATAGTTTCTGGGAGATTATTTAAAGTAGTTGATGTATACAATTGGAGGTCAACATAGTATTTTGTAATATGAGGTAAATATCAGATGTGTAGGTATTACAAATAGAGGAGAAAATACACTATAGGTATTCAAGCAATATATTTGGGAATCATTTTTCCAGGGTATTTATAAATTTGTTATGGTTTATTGTATTATATATATATCACTATAGCCATACCCTTTGACTCCAGGGCTATGACTATAGTTATGTACGATATATACTTTACCGAATAATATATTCCCTATTATATATTGCTACCATGTAATTTATACCATAATATCTATAGACTATAGATACACTATAGTATATTGTTAATATAAATAATTCAGCTAGTATACTTTCAAAATTTGTTTCTATTTTACATAAATTAAAATATTGGCTTATAACAAAACCATTATAACTAATCCATAATATGTTATGCCTATCTAATTTAAATTAGTGTAATGTAGAATTACCTCAAGCAAACTGATAATATTTTATTAAAGATATACACAGATCAATTAATAAAATAGAAGATACTCATTTTGTTTCTAGATTATCACCAATATATTCCAGGAGATAAATTAAGGCCTATTTGGTAATATTATTTTTCATATATCAAAATTATGATTCATAATTATTTGAAAATGTACTAATGAATTCATTTATTAATTTTTTTATATATTTAATATTTTGTTATTGATTAAATTCATTTATCAGATATTCTTTTTTCTTACTATTTTTCATAATTCATTTATATATATAACAGTAATAAGGATTGAACCACATTCGTATTTAAGTTCACCTTAACAATTAATAACAATTTGAAAACAATCTATAATAATATTATATTGTAAAATGTGACTCGTACAATGTAAATAACTTTAATTCAATATTTATAAGATTTGTAATATGTGTGATATCGGGGAATATTATAATGAATTTTTTCTAAATAATTTGTTATTTATAATAATTTACCTAAACAATGTATTTGTTATAAGTAGGGTTATTTACCTTTAAGTGGAAAATAAACAGTATTCATATTATCAACATTTTAAAATTATATCTAACTAGTGTAGGATAAATGATGAATGATGAATATATAAATGATGGAATGCAATAAATTAATTAAAAACTTAATGAATTAAATAAAAAAATATATATTGATTTTAAAAAAGTATTTGATGTTGTTTTAAAAGAAATTATATAAAATAATCTAAAATATGATATAATTTTTAATTAATTTTATATCAAACAAATATTAAAAAGATCTCAAATTACCTGAGTTCCAAAATCTTTTCGCAAATAATATGTTATAGTGAAATAACAATAGGTAAAAGACAATAGTGTATTAGCAATATATTGCTAATACACTATTGTCTTTTACCTATAGTTATTATATATATATATATATATATATATATATATTATAACACGTATACTTTATAATATATCATATATAATGTATTATTAGAAAAGGTATAATTAGATATACATACAATATATATTGTACACGGTATACATAACAGTATACATACATTACATATCGTTAAATAAGTATTACAACACCTTTATGTAGCCCGTGTAATATTGACCAACAACAATATAGCACGTGAAATGTAAGTCGGATAATCGATAATGTTATATAACAATCGATTTCTCGTGAGGTGTCTTTGCTATCATAATCAAGTATGCCAATGCATTATTATACAATATTATATAATATGTTAATCACACTTGAATATCACATATATTAATTAACTCATCGACTTAATAGTATCTATTAGATACTATCTAATATTAATTCTATTATAATAAAAGAAACACATATAATAAAACATGATATAAGTAATAATTTTTCAATTTATTTAAAATATAAAATATATAATAAAATTGAAAAACAGATAAAATACACATATAAAAGAAACATAAGAAAATCAAATATAATTCACTTTAATTTATATATATATAATTCAGAATTTGGTATAAGAACCCGAATAGATATTAAAGCAAAGCTTATGACCCGTTGAAAAAAAAGTATGAGTATAGTAATACAAACAAATTAACTATGGAGATTGTATTTAAATTGTAATGATAAAATAAAAAATAGTATATCATATTATATTATAAACAATATTAGTATTACAGGTTGCCACTTGAGATCAATTGTTGTATATATTTCATGGATGTTTTATGCGATTTTATGGATCTAATATAGGGTTGGAGTGAATTTCATAATTTTGGACCAATATAACTCAGTGTCCGAGTATTCCTTTTAGAGGGACGGAGAATAGGGATAGATAGAAGATGGTATGCATAGTTTCTAAGAGATGGAATGGAAGATCTTTGTACTAGAGAAGCAGAAATATAGGAGGTGTAATTCGAAGAGTATATTGAGGAATGAACAATAGATATAACTATAGTATGCGAGAAGCAGAGCGTTTGTTAAATGTGAACCATGGAGGTTAGTGTTGGCAAAGATTTTCCGAAGGAAAGATATAACACTTACGCGAAATCGTGTAATTCGAATTTGTATACAAAATACCCTGGTGCCACCTATAGCGGGTTACTTTTAGGAACTATGCATATTTTTCTAATTCTAAATAGATGATCATTTGGAGATTTAGTGATGGCAATAATATAAGGAATGAAGGAAAGAGTAGAATCAAAAAGTACACCTAAGTCTGATGCAGTAGGAGAAGGAGATATTACAATATTATCAATAAGAAAAGGAGAGAAGTAAGTTGGTGATGGAGAAAGATTAAACAATGTAGTTGTTGAGGTATTAAGGAGAATATTATTATAAATAAGCCATTCTTTTATGTAATTAGCACAATTCATTAGTTGATTATTGAGACCTGGTGATGAATTAGTTGAAAGAAACATATATATTTATAACAATAGTTTTATATGGATGCATATGGATGGTAATAGATATTTGGATATTTAGATATTTTGGATGGTAGTAGATATAAATAAATAGTGAAAAGTGAAGGACGAGTACTGATCCCTGGGTAACACCATATTTCATAGGAGAAGGGCAAGAAAAAGAATTATATATCTGTACACTGCTACTACGGTCAGATATATATGAAGTAAACCATGATAGAGCAAGGTATATAATTCCAAGCAGGTGTATACGGTACAGTAGAATTTGGTGATCAAGCGTATCGAAAGCACTGGATATGTCCAGCCTTACTAGTTGAAAGAAATGTTTAGTATTAAGGGTATAAGTGATGAAATCAATTACGTTTAGTAGTGCTGTTTCTGTGGAGTGTCCTCGGCGAAACCCAATTTGTTGAGGAATATGGGGATTATTGGCGGTTATATAGGAGATTATTTGACGAGAGACAACTCTTTCCAACATTTTACTAATCTAAGGTAGCTGAGAAATTGATAGTGGAACATATCGGAAGGAGATATCGGACGCATGTAGGAGTTTAGATATGAGAGATATATGTGGCGGACGCAAAAACTAAGAGAGAAGATATAGGTGGGTAACTTTGATTGAAGGATTATGGTTCTATATTTTTATTATGATGGAGTCAATCTTATTAAACAATATTTTGGAGAAGAGACATCCTAATTGTAATGTAGAAATGTATATATATATATATATATATATATATATGTATAAGGTTATATCGATTTACGGTTGTAATGATCGATAACCAATTGTAATAAGTCCAAGGTCATTCGTGCAGAGTCCGAAGATAATTTAGACCAATATTATATGTATAACTTTATGTCATATGGTATAAAGTATACAATAATTGTTTCATATATATATATATATATATATATATATATATATATATATATATTACTCTTTATTCCAGTAATTTGCACTATTGCTCATTATTATGGGGTAATATGTATTTGAGTAATATTCAATGTATTACTATATTACAGAATAGATATCTAAGAGAAATTTATTATCTAAATAATAGGACAAATATTGACAACATTTATATACATAAACGTATTCTCGAATTTAATGATATTATTGATTTAAATATTTATAAATAAAATGTATAAAGCTTGGTATAATTATAACATACATCCACAAATTATTAAGTTATTAAATAAAAAAGACAATATATTCTCAAAGGTCAATTAATATGGTCTATAATGTCTGAGGATTCGTTGTTCCCAATATACCACGTTATTATGAGAAGGTCTTTATTGGTTATAAAGGTCCTTTGATCATCGATATAAAGCAAGCTTTCTTTGATATGGAATTCATATTCATTTATACAAAAAACACTAACCATCGGAAAAAGTTTTTAAATGTTTAACAAAAAAATTTGTTTACTATAGTTAATATATTAAAGTACTTATTTATTTATTTTATATATATATTTATTTTTTAACAAAAGATGAAAATCCATTAATTGGAATAGTTTTATAAATATATTATTTTTGCAATATTTATATCTTTAAACAATGTAATATAATATTTGTTTTTAAATGTTGATTATGATTATGATTATTATTTGATTACAATTGTATTACGAGTTAACAACTATTATTTCTTATCTACATTTTATTGTCATTTTATTTATACTATTATTACTTTTCATTACAATGTATTATTATTATTAATTGTATATTATTCTTTACTTATTTATATTATATTTATTTATTTATTATTTTAGAAAGGGGAAGGATTTCATGTTTTTTTTTATATTTTGATTGTAGACTTCTGTGTATTATATGCCGAGTAGTAAGTATACTGGTATGCTTGTGGGGGGGGGTCATATCAAGGCATTAAAGGACTTGTCACATCTATAATGAAAGCTGGTAGCCTTATATTGTCATGTTTCTCTTTATTTGTATACATCTTGATTTATTGCAATTTGTATCTATTATTATAATTTAATTTTACTTATATATTAAATATTTATTCGTATTATAACTAGTTAATATTTATAATTTTTCTTTTGAAATTTCTAATTTTATTTACTCTATTGTTAATTTTATTACTATGTTTTTTCATTTCATTTTGCTAACAGGTAGATATCTCGATAAGTTCAGTGAACTTCTATATCTACCTGGGTTCACTCTCGTTTATAACGAGGAACTAATCTGATTATTATTATTATTATTATACTAATTATATAATGAGTCATTATTAATGACCCACGTTTTTTGATTATTACATTATATCATTCTCTTTATTAATGTATAATTAACTTATTTGTAAATATATGAATATTATGTTGTATTACATTGGTGTCCTTGAAGAGGCTATACCCCGAGTACACTCGAGTCCTACAAACATCGTATATATTAGATTTAGATCCAATAAACCACAATAACATGTTCATATATGAGTTATTGAGTTATAACTCAAATACTAGCAATATTTAACTTTCAAGTATACTGTTAAAAATAAAGCTACGTCAACTTTCACAAATAGATACGCTAGAAATAAAAGGGAAAGCCACACGCTACCAGTGAAGCGTACCCTTAACGGGTACGCTACTTGCCACAAACGGATACACTAGTTTTTAACGGTACACTTCATGTCAAAAATGGGTACGCTAGATATTACAATACTGATAACAAATGGAGAAAGAATTTGTTCTAATTTTCACAGAATATTCATAGAATATTCATAATCCTATAGTAGGAATATATTCCATTATACTTTTATATATTTGCCCCGATTTCTTATAAAAAGAAGAATCAAATCCCAGAATATATATATATATATGAGCATATATATATTTCTATGTAAGTCTACTAGTCACCGTGTTAATATGTTGGGAGATTCATACTAATACTTGCATACAACATCAAATACCTATCTTTGACAACATACATAATACAGAGTATCAAAACAAGGATAGTACTCAGAACCTATCACTAGTACCTATAGGTCTAGAAGTAACACGCCATGTCAGATAGCTTTAACTAACTAACTATAGTAGAATACTATAGTATTCTACTTCATACCTACATATATTTTACAACCACGCATAATTCAAGAACTACCTATGATACTGATTACAAATGACTAATACCTACTTATATATATATATATATATATATATATATATATATATATATATATATATATATATATATATATATATATATATATTCAGTATACTGAATAGACAATTGCGATACTCGGTAAATAATATAAATTAAAAATCCGTTTCTCTAATTTTTATTAAAAATAGAAGTTAATCAACTTAGTTCAAGAATAATTCCATTTACACTTTAATTATGTTATTCCTTAATGATCTATAACGAATTATATACATTATAAGTTATAATTTATAACACGATAATTATGTTGAACTTCTTACAAATTGGCATCGACCTGAATATACTTATTTTCATGGATCTAAATTAATATGAATATATATATATATATTATATAAATCTATATATTTAACATATATCTACATATAATTGTAATGGTAAATAATATTACACGAACATTTTATATAGTGTTCATTACTAATTGCAAAGTTTAATGTACTATAATCAGCTTTAGAATGTGTAAGGTAATACATGTTTAAATATGTTATGTAGTATTAGAAAAGCCATTTGCAAATACTTACTTTTTATTTAGAAATATCGTTTTTATTAACTAATGCGCCTTATAAATTGAGTTGCTATAGCAATAATTATAATTATTGTTATCAGTATTATTATTATTAGTAATGTTGTATATCTTTATTATAATTTAATTTAATTTATGATAATAATTAAATTATTATTATCAAGAATCCATACAGAATATATGTTGAATGATGAATATATATTTGTTCCTGAATATTGAATGACGTAATTATATTCAGAATCTATAGACTACGTATATATACGTAGTTTATATTAAGAATATCCTTATAACAAAATATTAAATATTGAATAATAATAATAAAATAATAAAATATAATAATAAGGGTGTATACACCTAATTATACACCTATTATAATAAAAGAATAATACTATCGAATGTATATATTAATAATAATAATAGTGCGCATAATAATACTTATGTACATACAATACAAAATAAAATAATATTATAAAAGCGATGAATTTTTAACTGAGATTACATGATATTGAATAATTAATTTGTGAAAAAAATTGGTTAAGACTAGACTACTATATGATGGTATGTGTATCGGTAGATTATTCCAGCAAATGTCCATCATAGGTTATATTAACTTTATTTGCGTTGGTATTAACTAAAGCTATTTTGAATGTATTATTATCCCGCATATTATACGTTATATTTTGTAATTTAAATACATTTATAATTATTGGTAAATTTTATAATTCATAATCATAAACATAATTTTACAGGATTATAGAATATCAATTCTTTAAAAGTTAACATGTACTTCTATGTAAATATTATCTATATAGTTATATTTGTTGCCGATATATATATTTGCCATATATTATAATATTCTTATAGATTTTATCTATACGTATATTTTGTTATGCTGAATTATAATTATTTCACTATATATGAATACAATAAATAATATATCAATTAAATATATAGTAATATATTAGTTTTAAAATATGGATGGGTACATTTTTATTTAGTTTTCTTAGAATTGATAATCCATGATAATGTTTAGATTTAACCATACTAGTGTGTAGTTTCCAGTTCATGTTTGTATCAATTATTACACCAAGGAGTTTGATTGCTTTTTTTCAATACTGTCATTATTATTAAATATAATAGATAATTTAGCTTTATTATTATTAAATATTATAGAGTTAGTTTTGTTTAAATTAATTCTCAATTTATTTAATGTATCAAGATTATTTAAAATTATATTCGTGGAATTTTGTAGTGCATCAATATTATTTTCACATAATATAATAGAAGTGTCATAAGTAAATATAATAAAATGAACCCATAGTTTAATATTTACTATGTCATTTATAAATATTAGAAATAATAATCGTCCGAAGACAGATCCTTGAGGGACGTCAAACTTAATATTCTTTATGTGTGATTTAGAATTATTGAATGTTACAAATTGATTTATATTATGTATAAAGGATATTAATAATTTAAAATCAACATCTCTGAAACCATACTTCTCTAACTTTATTATTAATGATCATGACATATATATATATATATATATATATATATATATATATATATATATATATATGCATGTCTATAGACAGTCGACGGCTTTCTTTAGGTTTATAGATGTAGCTGCAGAATATTTCATTTTATTTGAAGCTACGGATCCAGTCAGATCAGTCAATGCGACGGAAGTTGAAATAACTTGTTTAAAACCATATTGTGCAGTATTAATTATTTTTTATTTGTGTCCATAAAATGTATAAATCTAGATTTGAGACTTTTTCTAAAATTTGCGAGACAGATGATAATAGAGAAATTTGTAGACGGATGTATATTTAGTTACGATTTTAGCGGTTTTTAGACAATTAGAAAATAACCATAATTAGTTTAAATAAATGAATAACTTTAGGACAAGTTAATTTTAATATATAAATGTAAGAAATATAAGAAATATTATATTATCAGTAGAAAGTGTATTAAATAAATTATATATTTAATCTGAAAAATGTATCATATCAAATACGTGGCATATATATCTACTACTTATTATAATATCTGTAGAATTAGGAATTATTAATTTAATGGTAACTATGTCAAATTTATTAGGTAATGTTATATTGAGTGTATCAATTAGTATATATTTAATAGATTAATTATTTTATTATTGATGTATCTCATCCACGTTTATGATATCTGGTTATATGTATATTATTATAGTCTAATTATACTATAATAATATACTATTTATATTAATATAAAATATAGATATTTATTATATATACATCATAAAACCATGTTTAGTTTATGACTATTATATCAAATTTATGGTGTAAGGAATATAAATAATTGATAATAGAATTACATTTTGTTATAACGCACACACATACATGTATATAACGCACAATGTGCGTCGCACATGTGCGTTATAATTTATGCTGGATATATTACTGTTCGTGTGTATTAGGTTTGGTTTTATGTCATAGTTATATTAGTTATTTATACAAGTATACTTGTATATACTTTTATATATAAAGTTATTTTTTATGATTATAAAGAATACAATCGCTAGAATTAAAATCATTATCGAGATATAACTTATAAGTTTATTTATATAAATTATTTTGAAATATATATCGTCGAGAATTATAGGCATTCATAATCATTGAAAATCTAAATAATATGAAATGAATATAGAAAAATAAATTATAAAATAAAATAAATAAATAAATATCTATTGATTACAAAATACTCTGCAGAGTATTTTGTCACACATCGTGATGTAAGATTTCAGATGTAATTCATTTTGATGTATATTTTATATATAGGATAGACCGTCTAATTTTTCAATATTGTACACCTTTATGTATCTATTTACCAGATAAGTATAATGTCATCAATTTATCCGTATTAGTTTCCATGTTAGATAATATATATAACGTAAGGAATATAAATTAAAAACAAATGAAAATAATATTATAAATTATATAATCTTTGGAAAATAAAAAAGTAATATATATGATACATTAATAACTATTAATGTTATTTAATAAGTTATGAATTAAAAAAAATGTACATAAGATAATAGTAATATTAATGGTAATACAATATTACCTACTAAAACTATAATAGTAGGTAATAATAATTCGAATTCGAACAATATTACGAGATAATAGTAATAATAATGTTGAGAGTAGATCATTATATTAGTGGATGTTAGCACCAAGTACCGGGGAGAATGGTCCTCCGATACAACAGATGATCATAGATGATGATGTCGATACTAGTGAAATGAATGTCGTCTACTATTCACGTAGATTATGACGAATTCACTTTGTATGTTCTTGTATGATGTATTCGGTAGTCGTATTCCTGAAAGCACCACGTTTCCGATTGACTAAATGTGTAAAAGGTAGAGCAGCAGGATATATCCGTTAATGGTTAATAGTGGCTAACCTTATATTGAAGGTAGGTAGGTGACACTACTTAATGCGCGGCTCCCAGAGGAGATCTCCGGGGTATGAAGATTATAAATCGTATGATATATGTTTATGTAAATTATTGAATGTAACATATAATTCTATAATCTTTGTGATTATTCATGTTTTTATGAGTGTTTAATTTATTATTTATAAAATTGAAACAAATCCTAAATATAATTATATCTAAATAATAAATGAATATTATTTCAAAATCAAAAAAATATATTTAAAATAAGTAGGATATTAATATTATAAATAATATAAAAATAAACGAACACCTACTTATCTTTATAATAATACAATTAAAGGTGTTTATTAGTAAAAGATAAATAATTCGTCTTTAATTTGGTTGCTATTTGGTTGTTATGTGATTATATGCGTTTTAATAATTGTATTATTATTATATTATACACGTGATTGCCTCGTATTCATCATATCACGTGACCTTACGTGTATCGTATTACCCACGTGGTTAGGATCGCGTTAGACACGTGGTATGCTAACATAGTTAACATTATTCTATGTGTATATGTGTGTGTATATGCATATAGGTATCTATAGGTGTAGATATATCTCTCTCGGGGCAGGTTTAATTAATATAATTGATTGATGAAACCTTATATTGATTAGTTTTACATAACAAACATGTATATATAAGCATATACACATATTACCTAATATTAATTAGCGGTTTAGCGCACAAACGCGGTTGATTACTAACGATACATCACGTGACATGCACGCACACGCACACACACGCACACACACGCGCACACACGCACATACGCGCGTACATCATAGTCCTAGTACACTATCGGCCCGTAATCACTGACCACGATTACGTAACCGACGACGCCGCCGACGCCATCATTACGTAATCACGTGCCAGTAATTACGTAATTGTCGTCACGTGATTAGCGCGGCCGATAACGAATTAGCGCATTATATATAACGCTATACTATTATACTATTATACTAGCCGCGCATTAACGTGCGTACACACCTGCACCGCTCGTGACGTAATCAGTTACGTAACCACGTGACACCCACGTGATATACGCGTGATACACGCGAATGTACTAGGACGGGTCCATTGGGGGGGGGGGGGTTAGGGCCCTGACCTTATAGGCCCTAGTCTCTGGAATAGTATACTATAGGAAGATAATTCGTCAGGTGTTTAGATAGTATTCTATAGTATACACAAACATACACATACACACACACACACACACACACACACACACACATATATATATATATATATATATATATATATATATATATAGTATACAATATATTCTACGCTATATTGTAGAACAATAATGTTTATTTGTTATCAATAATTTCTCATTGAGCAATCCCAGAAGAATGACGTTATTTGATATACATAAATATTGATTATGTAATTATGTAATATAAATATTGATTAAATATTATATATATACATAATTTATCATATTATATTATTATCATATCATATGATTTGATATCATCATTACAATCATTACCATCATAATACTCATCATCATCAACATCATCATCAACATCATCATCAACATCATCATCAACATCATCATCAACATCGGCTGCTTTATCATTATTATCATAATTATTATATATTCATTATAATGT
This sequence comes from Osedax fenrisi, assembly GCA_964019155.1. Taxonomy (NCBI): domain Eukaryota; kingdom Metazoa; phylum Annelida; class Polychaeta; order Sabellida; family Siboglinidae; genus Osedax; species Osedax fenrisi. Next base: position 38,510,938 of record OZ025244.1, read on the forward strand.
TTATCTGTTATCAATCTTGAACCACTTTCACCTGTTTATTTTAATAAAGTTCTTATTTACTAAATACATATTCTCCAATTGTTAACATTGACATTTTATCTTATCCTAATCCTCTTTGGTTTAATGTGAGCCTTTCTATTATAAAGCGATCTTATCGTAATCCTGAAAGGAAATATAAGTCTAACATAATCACTGATACCGATTTTTTTTAGCGTAAATATTATATGAAATCTATTATAAAATCTAAACAGTAATATTAATGAAATTGAAAATAAAGCTTGTATTCTTATAGTAAGTAACACTACAGTGTTACTACTATATACAGTGTTAACTCTATACTGTATACAGTAACTCTAAATTACTCTATCGTTTCACTGGCAATTTAAATGGTAGGAAATAAGTGATAAGTATCCATATTGTACCTGATAAAATACTTTGCAATTATGTCCTCAAATGATAATCTAATAAACTAATAAATACCTATATTAAAATAAGTAATAAATGATGTAATAGTACCATATTCCAGTTAGCTATTCTCACTTATGCTCTAGCCAATATACATTCTCATCTATTCATGTAATATTCCTACAACAATTTATGACTACACTATTTTCATTAAATAAATCTAAACATATTACGCTATCCACTATGCACAACATTTTAAATACTACCTATATCTACATCCATCGCATTACCTGTAACTTAATTAATTATAATAACTTCCCACGATATTATAAAAAATATATTGATTATTTCTATTATTAATAAACATAAATTCGATACCAGAATTAAGGCGGATAATATTCGATCTATATATGTTATAACAACAACAATTACTAATTACGTCGTACGACATACGTATACGTATCTTAATCAACACAATAAATACATTGGTAATAACTAAATTAAACATAATATTGTAGTTACTGACGGTTAAAACTATTCAGTTGAAAATAAATAAACAAAAAAACCTTTTGTTACCTATAAATAATGGAATGTTGTATATTAGAAAATGTCATATTTTATTTCATTTATATCAGTTATTTACATTAATATCGATTATTACGGTTATATATAACATTTACAGACACAAGCTCTGCACGATAGATTTTGAAAATAAGTGTAATAATCAGTATATTTATATATGAATTTGTAAAATTTTATCTTTTTATTATTTAAAAAAAAATTATAACGAATGATACAAACTTTGTAATTTATTTGATAGAATAAACATTATTTATTAGATTAATAATACGTAAAATATTATTTTTAAAATGTTGTAATTATTTTGTATTGATATATAAATATTTTAATTTTGTAGAAAAAAAATATCATATAAATATCATATACTTTATTTATCATTTATGTATTACAATTGTGTCACGTATATTAATAATAATAGTTTATTATATATTTCATTAGCTACATTTGAGAACATATAAAAAAAAGTAAAAAAGTATATTTAGAAAATTATTCTTGAAATTTCTATGATTTTTTTTAGAATTGTTTAAAATAATGTTGATAATTATATGTATTATTACTTATATAATATTATTATTGATGTGAATGATAAACAAGGTGCTAATATATACATTTAAAGTATATTGCTATCCACACCATGTTAAAAGTGATATCTCTTCAATTTAAAAATTCTAGGTAAAATGTCATGTATTCGTCGTGCGATATATGAATTGAATTTTTGTCTTCATATTTTGCTTCCTAGCGATTATATTTCCATATGTGCAACCAGTACTAATGATTATATTTACTATTTACACACAAAAACTTATTATAAAACCCGCCCTAACATCATCCTACTTAATTACAGACCAATATAACCTATCAACTATCTATTATTAGTAAAACAATAGTAAGAATAAACAGTAAACAACTGATGGCTCTCTTCTAAATAATAATCTATATATATATACTGCTTGTGTGGCCCAGTGGCTAAGGCGTCAGACACACGAGCAGTAGGACACGGGTTCGACCCTCGTCCGGACCATTAATTAATTTTATAAAATGGGTCTGAAAATATTATTTAGAAGTGATATTATATAATTGTATATAAATAAATGATCAGCTCTCGTTAAAACCATGGATGCCTTAACATGAGAGCGGCTTCGAAAGGACATTAGAGCCATATATGGTTATAAGTTAAAACTTCATTTAAGTTCCTGGATAGGATGAAAGGACTCCACCAAATAAAAATAACAATAACAATATATATATATATATATGATCCAAACCAACATTCCTATAGCGTGGCCACTACATTCTACTGAAACTGCACTTGACATCATATCCCTTTATGGGATTTCTTCCGAAAGGAAATTTCTTCACTTAGATATCTGTGAAGTATATTAGATTAAGTATACCTATAGGTATATGTATACATTTAAGTACACCATATTTCTTTGTAGTTATGTTAGTGTAACTTCACCTAATAATCGGAGTTTGCTTCCAATTAATATTTGAAAAATGAATAATTATAATTCATTTCGACGCGATGTTAACAACTTTCTGTGGTCTAGTTATTCATTTTGTGTGTATTTATTATGTGTTATAGTGTTAATTTGAAATTTACTTATATATATATATATATATTCATTATGTATATTTATTTGTATCATTATACACTTTTGAGTTATATAATTATTATATATTTACGTTATTTAAATAAACTAATAAATCAATCACTCAATTAAGCAACCAATTGATAAATCAATTCATCAATCAATCCTTAGATTAATCAATCCTAATCCTAATCATTACCATCATTATCATTATAACCACTTCAACTTATATTAATAGATGACAATAACAAAAGGTTAAACAAATGGTTATATAGTAGTTCACATACGTATATTAATAACTAATTGATATTAATATTAATTAATATTAATAATTAAAATTAATTAATATTATAAATTAAGTAATTTAATAATTAATACTGGGATGGCTTGATGGAATAAGGAGGCGGTGTATTAAGGAGAATAGTGGCGCAGGAACGATTTTTTCATTGGGGGGGTCATTGGGGGGGGGGGTCAGCTGTCTAAAGTTCTCTTTTTTCCATTTTAGAACGTTATTTTAGAATATAAATTATTTAATAATTATCCTAAACCCCTAGTGAATAGAATTTGTAATAAATCAAAGATTCTAATTTATTTTTTTAAATAAAATACGTTTTAAATATTACAATAAAGGCTTGAAAGCTTTATTATACTCCATATTAATTGTAAATCCTTTGTTATAAGTTACTACACCCTTAGATGTATGTGTATACATATTTTCTAATAAAAATGTTATATATATGTATATAATAAATATTTAAATTTTTTATTAAAATTGTATTTAATTTTTTGTCAATATTATGTAGGAGGTTCAACCCCCCCATCCAAATTATTGGGGGGGTCCGAACCCCCCCCCCCCCCCCCGACCCCCCTATTGCTGCGCCACAAAAGGAGATAACATAGTTAATTTAATGTTAGATACATATATGTTATCAACTCTATTAATAGATTGTGTTTTAAGGGTGTGGCTTTGGTCGACCAATGGTGGTACGAAGTTATATGAAACAAATTACAAGTGTGTTTGGTCAACCACTAGTAGTTCAATCAATAAAGTGGTTCAACCACGGGTGGTATGTGTTTTTGGTCAACCACGAGTGGTTTAACCACTAGTACAAGTATGCATGTATATATATATATGTTTATATACATATACATACATACTTGTACTAGTAAATATAATCTAATACATATTTGTATATGTAAATATAATAATATAATAAATATATATATATATATATATATATATATATATTAAATTATTATAGATTTAATAACAAATGGACCCATCAAGAAGTCATAGACTTGTACATGTTATTAATAACTGGTAGAGGCCCAGGACAATACAAAACAAATAGTACATTTTTTTCTTGTGTTTTGATTTATCGTTATTAAGTTCTTGATAAATATAAGATACAAACAAGAACTGTCTGGAGTCAAACCCATGACCTCCGGATTAGTAAAAGCTATAGCTTTTGGTTGTCCCACTGAACCATACACCCCAAACAATAATATATATATATATATATAATATATTATATATGAAATAATATATGAAATAATATATGAAATAACATATGAAATATATATGAAATATATATGAAATAATTTGATTGACAGTTTAAAATTCAAATCTGTCGCTCCATACTATTATATATATATATATATATATATATACAAATGTAAGGTCGTACAAGAAAAATGCAAGTTTCACGTTCGGTAGCACAATTGACCTCGGCGATATGTTACATAATATCACGTGACGAGAGCGAATAAAGAAGTGCTCGGCGCGTGATCGATACGCCCCCCCCCCGAGTCTATTGTCGCACGTGATCAACGCGGAACGTGGTATCGCCACTAATATCACGTGTTCACATCAATAGGCCAATCATGCACTACGTTACGTAATCAATTATCAATATATTCATCGGCGGGCAGGCAGGCGAGATACGTCGAGAAATGGCGAGAGAGGGAGGGATTGATTGAGAAGGCGAGGAAGGAAGGGTGAGAGAGAGGGTAATATAGGGAAACTGCGCTCGTGTGCATGCGTTCGTTGATACGGTCGTGTAGGCGCTTGTCTTCATCATCTAATTACGCCCCCCCCCAATATAACAAACCACAACCACTATAATCCGCAGATCTCTCCGCGAGGATGGGTATACCGGTTGACCACTTGGCCAGTGCACAACCGGTACAATATAGTACGTCCACGTAACCAGTAGGACAGTATCCTATAGGATGGTCAGTATGGCCAGTAAGACCGGTAGAAATACACGTATACGTACATTTTCTATAGATGTCGTGTTTATTTTCTCTCTATATATCACTCCTAATCAGTTCCCTTCCATTTTCTATTTCTTGAACTTGCTCTACACACATATATATATAATAATATTTATTCATTGAATCATGTATACGTATGCATATATATATATATATATATATATATATATATATATATATCGAATACAATACAAATAACTGAAGCAAATGGACCCTCAAGAAATAATAGACTTGTACATGTTATAAATAACTAATATATATATATATATATATATAAATATATATATATATATATATATATATATATATATATATATATATATATATATATATATATATATAATATATATTATATATACTATATTATATTGAATAATAGTGTATATCAAATAATATAATAATTTGAATACTATAGTATATTGCATCTTGTTGTATACAATATATATATATATATATATATATATATATATATATATATATGTATATTGAATACTATAATACTCTGGTATAGTGTACCGGATACTGTAATGCATATTATATTATTAAGCTGAGATTAAATATTCGATACTTTGTAAGTAAATATACATTTAATCATATATTAGAATAATATGTATCTGCGTATAATCCTATACACGTGACATTGATATCATAGGCATGTTATATACAATTGGTAACGGTCACTTACATAGTAGCATGCGTCATTTAGGACAATACAAACACACACACACACGATTTATAAATGCACATACGCATCCACACACACAAACACACACACATACACACACAAACACACACGCACACACGCACGAGGTGCTTATTCTTGGACATCGATGGTCAGTAATTTGTGAATTCTTAGATTGCGGCACTAGCTATATAGCCTACATCGAGGCGGGCGTTACGGTGCGCGTGCTTCACTGAATTGGAGATGGGTGGAAATGTCACGGATTACATAATAAAAACCATTGTGGTATTCATTCGCGGTACGAAAATTTCATTTACTAGTAATATAAATCATCCTGGAATCGTAATTGAAATATTTCAGCGAATTTAAAGGTAATTTCTATCTTCTTTTCAAATTTATTTCATAATATAATTGTTATAATATAATAATTATATTATAAATTAAATATTACTTTATATAATTATTAATTATAATTAATGGGTATACGGGTTTACCCTATAAGGGTATACCATAAATAAATTAAAATAATTCATTTACAGAATAATTTGATCGTAATATACATAAATATCGAACCAATATAGTATAGTTGATTAGAAAACGAATAGAGTAGATTTGCATGTGTTTCTGTAACTAAATACACAATTTAAAAATAGAAATATTAAATTCGCGCTACAAAGATTACACGACTATTTATAGTACACACGTGCGCCGCGTGCCCTCTACGCATGCTCGTGGCTATAACCCCATTATAATCATGTTTACACGCGTGTTTGCATCTGGATCATGTTATCCGTGTATAGGGTGTATACAGGGGTGTATACAGGGGTGTATACGGGGGTGAGCTGTCCCCGCAGGGCCCTTACATCATCGCGCGATTGTGTTCAATAAACGTTAATTAAGCGGCTAATTATCTCTCGCTATTATATTGACCTCTAGTGTTATTTTTGTTATATATATAATATACATATATATATATACATATATATATATATATATATATATATATATATATATATATTATATATATATATTATATATATATATATATATACATACACTCACATAAATATATAATAATTATAGGTAAATATATATCTATATATATATTCATTACAGATAAGATGTTATTTAATTTATGTTTAAATGTATAATTATAAATCATTATACACACACACACTAGTTATTGTATTAGTGTGTATGAGGTTGCACAGTTAATAGTCTAATATAACGTATATGATATGATATCATATATAATTAGCCATAATTTCAATAATATATAAACAATAACGTCTACGCGGATTAACGCGTCACGTCCTGTCCTTCACGGCGGCCACGTGACGTAATACCACGTGGTGTTCCGCTACGTCACGCATCGCGTATGCGTCGCTTACGAAGAGTTGGTATACGTGACAGTATGGCCGGGTACAGTGTATGTGAATGTGATGAACTATATATAGTTATATGTATATATATATATATCAGTTGGATGTGAAAGCGTCAGATATACACGCAGTATATATATATACTATTATATACTAGTATATACTATATACTAGTATACAGTATATACTAGTATATAGTATATACTATAGCAGTATATACTATACGTGCTATATGACGCGGATTCAAGCCGGACCATAAAAATAGGTCTTAAAATATTATTTAGAAGTGATCTTATATAATTGTGTATAAATAAATGATCGGCTCTCGTTAAAACCATGGATGCCTTAACATGTGGGCGGCTTCGAAGGGACATTAGAGCCATATATGGTTATACGTGTAACTTCATCTATAGATATGACTTATAAGTTCCTGGATGGGATGAAAGGACTCCACCAAAATAACAATAACGATATATACACATCTTATATGATAATAAACTTGTAATATATGTAATGACTCCATCAAAATAAATAACAATAAAAATATATATACATACACACACATATTACTATTATATTATTAGTATTATATTGATGTAACATATGATGAACATAACATAATATATCGAATGGTGATATATAACGTATAATAATATATTTAAATAATATATTGTTACTCCAGTAATACGAATTATACTGCAAAGTGATGCAATATCTGAATATGCTAAATATACTGTCAACTTATACACGCGCTACTTACCTTTGATGTCGTATTGATGTATCCTTTGAATTGGAAATTATTTAAATAACATATTATTCAATATGATTTCTAGGAATAAATATTTGTTATTCTATGTTATACTGCAGTGGTATACCGTAGTAGTAAATACATATACCATGTGCTTATTTTATATTAAATTAACTTTAAAATTATGCGATATATATATATTAATTTTAGTGAAATATAATATACCGTGTAAGATATAGTTGCGTTAATAATATTATAGAAATCAAGAAGATGAACTAATAATTTAAATATTATATATAATAAATATATAATACATATATTGTGAATTATAATGTTTTATTCAACTTATAATCCTACAGGCTTTATTGTGGTTTGACATTATTGTTTATTGAATGTATTAATAGTACAATTGTACTTAATATATTATTATTAAATAATAAAAGCAATATACTAAGTTATACTACTATATACTAATGTATAATAATGTATATTAATGTATACTATACGTATACCAAAGATTTTCCGAAGGAAAGATATAACACTTACGCGAAATCGTGTAATTCGAATTTGTATACAAAATACCCTGGTGCCACCTATAGCGGGTTACTTTTAGGAACTATGCGTTGTTTATAATGTAAATTCGTATTTAACTATACACTTTTAAAATGTTAAATAATATGCTTTAAATTAATATTTATATGATGAAAACTAAGTGTTCATTACTAATATATAACAAACAAATATGATATTTATGTTTTAAATGCTATAAGTATATATTTAGTAAGTAAAAGTTAATTTATATTGCATGTAATTTAATAGGGTGTTCACATCAATTCCGTTTTAAAAAACGTACGTGTAACTGCAACTGCAAATGATTCATTCACGGCAAATTTGAAGTTATGAGTCACATTCCTATTTATTTGAAGTTGAACTACACGTTTTCTCAACGTTTTCTGAAATTGGATTAATCCTATTTTCTGTACGTAACAACACACCGAATTAGAGAGAACAGCTAGAATGAACACATATAATTAGAGAGAACAGCTAGAATTCCACTTGATTCCAATTGATATATATATAAAGTATATTATTACATATAACTTATCGAATAACTATTTATTAAATATATATATATATATAAAGTATATTAATAACAAATGTTTATTATTACATATAACTTATCGAATAACTATTTATTAAATATACTATTTATTAAATATATATATATATATATATATATATATATATATATTGGTATATATATATAAAGTATATTAACAAATGTTTATTATTACATATAACTTATAGAATAACTATTTATTAAATATATATATATATATATATATATATATATATATAAAGTATATTAACAAATGTTTATTATTACATATAACTTATCGAATAACTATTTATTAAATATATATATATATATATATTATAAAAAGGTTATATAAGATTGTATACAACTATATATATATTTTAATAATATATATCAACTATACAATAGTAATATATATTATATATTTCAATAATTTATTAAATATTTATTTAAATTATATATATTTCATAAGTTTAGATATAATTATAAGGATTTATGTATTATATAATAATATAGTATTTGTTATATTAGTTAAAAATATTAAATTAATAAATATAATGTATGTAGTATTTATGTATTTGTGTATTTAAATAAATATATAATACTACTATTTATACATTGAATTTAGCTATATACCACAATTAGATTTGTTACAATTGATTTTATTTGTACATATTTAAATATAGGTGGCGATATATGTCTACCCTTACGACAAATTAAAACACACGGAATTGATGTGAACACTTAAAAATCTGTTACTTCAAATTTACTGTGAATGAATCATTTGAAGTTGCAGTTACACGTACGTTTTTTAAAACGGAATTGATGTGAACACCCTATAATAGAGCAATGAAAACATTGTTGTATGCAAACAGAGCCGAACCTAAATCTATTTCAGTGATTTCGATACTACTGCTAGCAGCGGTTGGGGATATTACTAAATTACGTTGCATGCATAGGGAGTGTTATATCTTTGCTTCGCAAAATCTTTGCGTATACTATAAGCAAAGATTTTGCGAAGCAAAGATATAACACTCCCTATGCATGCAACGTAATTTAATGATAGCCCCAACCGCTGCTAGCAGTAGTATCGAAATCACTGAAATAGATTTAGGTTCGGCTCTGTTTGCATACAACAATGTTTTCATTGCTCTATTAAATTACATGCAATATAAATTAGCTTTTACTCACTAAATATATACGTATAGCATTTAAAACATACATATCATATTTGTTTGTTATATATTAGTAATGAACACTTAGTTTTCTTCATATAAATATTAATTTAAAGCATATTATTTAACATTTTAAAAGTGTATAGTTAAATACGAATTTACATTATAAACAACGCATAGTTCCTAAAAGTAACCCGCTATAGGTGGCACCAGGGTATTTTGTATACAAATTCGAATTACACGATTTCGCGTAAGTGTTATATCTTTCCTTCGGAAAATCTTTGCTATAAGTGTACATTTTATATGTATACTATGTATACTATACATGTATTACGTGCACATTCTGTTGTTGACTATTTAATGAATATAGTTATAGAATAGTATACTATTATACCTATATGTAGTACATATATGTACTATTTAAAACTTAATATTACTTGCACATGGTCAGTACATTTAGTTATTTCGCATTACATTGTTAATGTTATGTAATATTTATAATAGACTTAATATACATTATTGAGTATATATATAATATATATCTATTCAATATAACTTAACAGAAGAATATATTCTTCTGTTAAGTTATATTGAATAGATATATATTATATATATATATTCAATAATTTATATTAAGTCTATTATAAATACAAAAAAAGATACTATAATATCTTCTTATAAATTATAAATATAATTTTGTTCGCGCCGCGCCGCACCTAACAAAACCACTGTATTACCTAACAAGTGAACGTCAGAGCCGCTGAGTATGACGTAACACAGCCGAGTATGACTTAATAGGGTGTTCACACGATGCGTGTTTTACTTGTCGTACGAACAAATGCTGGACCGACAATTTTTTGGTCCAGCATTTAAAAAACACGAGCGTTCACACGACGCGGATTTAAATTGTCGTAGTTACTAATAACTGACAGCGGAAATAAAAAATAACGTAAATAAAAAAAAATTTCAAATTCAAATACTATTTTAATTTATCTATTATAATTACATTAATTATAATTATGGATACTTATTTGGATACTTATTTAAATAATTTATTATGTTTAATAACTGATGAAATTGCACTGTATATTTCGTATGAAAATAGCAAAATGAGAACTATATGGGCGAATAATTATTTAAAACGATTCTCGATCTTTAAAGTATTTAAAGCATAATATGCATAACAAGAAAATAGATTATCCATATTAATATAATATGGTATAAATAAATATGAACTCTATTCATAAAATTTTGAAATAATACTTATTTATACCAAAATAATGTGTTTTAATCAAAAAACGAAATATAAAACTGTGACGTAGGATCCCAAATATAAATTCTAGGATATTTGAATTTTAAATTTTAAAAATATTTTATTCAATTTTTATTTTATATTATATATAGTTAAATAATTGATAATTATTTCGTAACTTTTGGATTCTATTTAAGTTATAAACAAACATTGAGAATTACAAAGGACAATAAAAATCGTAATATGTGGATAGGTTTAGTAATTTGAAATATAAATGACGTATAATAATCAAAATAAATGAGGCTGTGAATTGTTCATTGTTCATAAAATAGTAAATTTAATGTGAATCCAAGTATATAAATGTTATTTATATATTATATAATGTACATATATATTAACTTAACATAATATTAATAAGAATAACATAATATATGTACATAATGTTATTAATTAATCAAATTACTAAGTATGATCAAACTTGAAAATATCGTAATTTGTATGACCTAAATATATAGGTTTATATTTTAACTGCACGATATTGCTTGCGATATATATTTCAATTAAAATTAGTAACTATGATCTATATTTAGATGGGAGTGACATATCATATATAATATTGTAAATTACTAGAGATAAGATATATATCGATCATATTTACTGCTGGCAATATAGTTTGATAAAATTATTTAGAATGATCAATTATATTTTAAGATAGTAATATACATGATTAAATATAATATATAATCACTGAATAATGATATGGAATTATAATAATGAAATATTATTTAAAAATTAATTAGTGTGTTAAAAATATTAAAATCCTTTGATGTGTTTATAAATTAATTATAATTCTATTTACATAATTATAATTTTGTTTATATATTTATATATTTCATATATATATATTATATGTGTATATTAAGATATTTATATATATATATAGTGTATATTATAAACTCATGTGTATTATAAATTTTATATAATTAAACATTTTATATAAATATTATAATATAACTTTATATCATAATCATTTATTATTTAATATAAGAATTTTTACTATGGTATTGTATATATGCAAACATTATTTATATAAAAGAGTTGTACAGTTTTGTACAAAGTATTCTTCTCAAAGTAATTATCAATATTACATTATTTAAAGTAGATTAAATCTTTAGTTATATATGAACTATACAATAAATTAGTGCATAAGCAATGCCATAAGACATGGTTAAATAGTTTTTTAATCACAATTTATGGTTAGTAAGCTATATAATTTAAAGTAAACTTTGATATTTTAATGAAGGCGAACTTGATGAAATAGTATATGAATATATAGAGGATAGTGATAATGATACAGGATTAACTGGATACAAGTTTCAAACATAACAAAGCGTAATAGCGTATAACCAAGAAAATATAATATAAGAATAATAAAATTCAATTTAATCGTAGAAAATTTTCCAAGAACACAACAATTTGGCGAAGCATTTCATGAAGCAATATTTTGTGATTTATCCTTCAGAAAACCTCTGATATGAAGTTAAAGTAGTCATATTTAATTAGAGTAAATACAAACACCCATGGACAACTATAAAATACTGAATATTAAAGTGCAGTTATTATTTAAAATATGTATATAATATTGCCATGAATGCAATACCACTTATTATATGGATGATAGTGATGTGGAGAATATATATATATATATATATATATAACATTTCATATGTAAATAGAAACACTATTATTATAATATTTAATAATATCTATTATTATGTACATTTAAAAAAAACCTAAGTAAGAAATATTCCTGATATGGTATTGGAAGTGTTGACAATGGGTATAAAGTATCTCACAGTCAATGAGATGATTGTGGTAAAATCATAGAAATTAGAGGTAGAATTACCCCATACCCCACTCTATAGCTATGGGTAAATTACTACTTACAATATCACACTTATGTGTGTTTTAACAATCAATTATTTGTATAAATAAATATTTTGTTATAAACTATATTTTATATTTAGGTGATATGTATCATTACAATAAATCATAGATAAACCAGGCTCTTAATTAATATATTATATAATACTTATTACACTAAATATACATTAGGAGAAGGGTTAGTCAGATAAATTGAAGAACCTGTTATTTATGGTATTTTTTTACTAATTTATATTTATTATATTATGCCGATATGAAATATGAAAAAATTTCTAAATCTATAAAACTGCTATTAGTTGATTAATATGAATAATTAATTAACAATCTCAATTTTATAGATATATTATAAGATTTGATTGAACTATAATTTAATTGAATTTATTATTAAAACATATAATATTAATATTTTATACCAAATTACAATTTTAAAGCATCCAGTATATTAATTATTATCAGAACGACATTTTTTCTATATATATATATAGTTTTAACATTAATATATATTATCCATAGGTTAATATTTAGTTTGAATCCAGAATTATCTATAATATACATTATTCTTCAAAGTTTAGCATCAAGTTTTCTTAAAGCGCTTACATCAGATTCTTTCTCCAAGAGTTTCTTTGTTATCGCTTGAATTTCAAGTACACCTACCATATAAATATATAATATCATATATTTAAAGTAGATTTAATAATAGATATATTAATCATATTATTATTATTATTATTATATTATATAATATATGTTTATGTATATATATATCATATTTATATGACATTTTTAAGTGTATGAAAAAATGTTATATTGAAATTAGTTTAACCGAATAACTTATTGTACCTATATTTGTATTACTAGAATAGAATTTATTGAATTACTATATATATATATCATATAATGTACATGTATATTGTATATGATCATTTAGATATAATAATCAAGTTTATATAGACAAAATATTAAGTATGCATTGAATACTATTCAATATGTTATTAAACACTCAGATATATTAAACTTATAAGTCCCATACTATAATTTATAATTAAAATATAAAATTATAATAATAAGTTATATTAATATTATACTAGATGATAGATTATAAAGTAGATCGATGATTAGTATAATAATAATAATAATATTATTAATAAAAATATTTTGAATATAATTTTATTAATATTATTAAAATCATTATACTAAGCATCGATCTAATTTATTATAAGTATAATGTTATGTAATTATTAAATATAATAAATATAAACATTATATGATGCTGATAAGTCTTTAACTAACCAGTTATGTTCTATAACGGACGATTCATTTTCAATACCGCTGGTATATTTAAATTTCCACCAGTGTTATATTATCGGTAAATAACTGATCGTTTATTATTTTAATAATAGATTTGAATTGTTAACTTATAATACTAATGTTTAGTAATATATCTACATAATAATCTATTTCACGAGTTAATACTATATCCATAAATGATATATTATAAGTATTTTAAATTTAATTATTATTCAAATTAATATTAAATATATTATGATAAATCTATTTTCATGCATATTATGCTTTAATTAAACTACTTTTTGTTATATCTTTACTTGAATAATTTAATTTTGTATATTCTATATAATTAATGTTTATATTGTATTTTATATTGTAGTAATACGATTAATTATATAAAAATTATTCAGTATAATATTTTTATAAAATATTGTAAACATTACCAAAGATAGTAAGATATTTCGGTCCAGCATTTATTTCGGTCCAGCAAAAAATAGGATATTTTCTATTTTTGCTGTACGACGAGAAAAATAGGAATCCGAGTAAATGCTGGACCGAATCTATGATTTTGAAGAATTCGGTCCAGCATTTGTTCGTACGACAAGCAAAACACGCATCGTGTGAACACCCTATAACACAGCCGAGTATGACGCAACACCGGTGTGTTACGCAACACTGGTGTATTACGCAACACTTTAGTGTAGAGAGATACGCGCGCGCTCGTGTGTGTACATCGATATATAGATTATCGAGTGAAGCCAATGTACAATGGGCTAATGGGTGCGTGCGTTCAGTTCAGCCCATGTGTACGATCAGTTCACGATGTTCGATACCGTACGATAGCACACGCGATAGCCGCGCAGTGTACGGTGTGGCTAACGCACGCGTACAGTATGGCTAACGCACGCGAACTTTATTACATGTGAGGAACCACGCGCGCACGAAAAATTTGCGAAAACTACAGTGTATGGTATACTATATATATATATATATATATATATATACTTACAAGTATATATAATTATTATTGAAAATGTATAACAAATTATTTGTCAAACTTTATTTTATGAATATGTTCCGATATTCTCGATAATGATATCAATTAATGCATTCATTATAGATAATCTATAGATCTATAGAACCGCGGCTATAGTTGGTGCAGCTATACTGTTCATGTAGCTATGTTCAGATACATGTCACTCATAACAACGCCGGTACAGTGTACGCATGCACGTGTGTGTGCGCATATAGTCACATGTATGTGCCTATAAGCATAGGAACATACCTGTCTATAAGATATACCTGTCTATAAGTGTATACCATTTCGCTGACGAAATATATATAATTAAAAATATATAATTATAGATTTATAATGAAATATGCGCAATGTATTTTTGTAATTATATTCACATATTTAATATATATGCATACAATACATATATGTATGTAATACATACTATGTATACATAGATATATCTATATAAGAGAGTATCTATATATATATATATATATATATATATATATATATATATATATATATATAGATAGATGGAGGAATACGTATCGGTACAGGAATACATGCATACATATACCAGTAGTTTTAAGAGTGTACATACATACATTACTTTATTATTATTATTCGAGTAGCAGTTTCTATTGACGCGTCATAATATACCAAATTTATACACTACATATATATATATATATATATGTTGTATATATACTATAGTGTAGGTATATTAACATAATATGCACATGAAACGTGCCTATATCGTAAAGCCGACACATAATACAACCGGAAGTCACGACCATATACCATGTAGAACACGCATCCCTTTGTGTTTCGATCACATGTTCCAGATATATCGTTTCACTTTGTCAAAAGTATCGTGAGTTCTGCAGAACTGTCATGACAGGTGAACGAATATCTGAGAACGCGTTCTACAGATATGGCCGATAACTGATCGCAAGTTCCGGTCACAGATAGAGATCTCTTTACACTTTAGTAGTTCTCACTAATATAGTGGTTCTGATCGCAGTTTCTGAATATATAGCTTTATATATATATATATATATATATATATATATATATATATATTATTTTCCGATATCGGACAATAATATCGGAACTTTTTATTATATTTTGTATACACTTCACACTTCACAGTGTACACTATAGTGTGCATTCATAACGTGTGTTTACGAATGCATATGTAGGTATACCTGGATATGTAAGTCTGAATATACACACATATATACACATATATATATAGTAGATCACATGTTATTCTATTCGGATAACATACACGCTCTATACACGCTCTATACACGCTCTATACACGCTCCATAGAGCGTATACTCGCCTCTCGTCCGTGATCCGCAATCAATGAATTTAATTATATATATACGTGAATATACAAATGTAAAAACAAGTGATTGTCGTAGTCCACCTTGTTAGTGCCAGTTCACTGAAGTGAATAACGAAATATTAATGATTTAATTAACTTAAATATATCCGATACCAATATGTCATAATTGCCAGCTATAACTGGCAATTCTATTACATTCTATAGAATAGGATATTTATAACTTATGTTTTCCCGTATATGATAACGCGGATGTGAACGTAAGTCACTATTGTTTATATTATCGAGTGAGTATTTCATTGGAATTATTTCGATATCAATATATTATTTTTATTTATTTTTACAATTGATTTATATTTCTTCTCTCCCGCAGGATTTGAACATTATTACACTTAACTAAGCTACGCCCACTTGTAAACACATCACCCAAGTGTAATACGTATAATGAATCATTATTAATGATACAAGTGGTATATAGTATACACATATATATGCATATATACATGTATACAATATCGGCATTGTATACATGTATATATATACATATATATTTGTATATTATCAATATTATCTTAACATAATATAACTTACTTTTTAAAGACTACAATATAATTTTAACCGATATATATATATTTATATTAAATGGTCAATGTTATTGTTAAGTAAAACATGAAAAATACTAATTTACATATAATATATATATCAAAATTAAGTTAGAATAGTTTGATTTCGTTTCACCATTAGTAACAGAATATGTATACATGCGTATAATATACATTGTTTACATATACGTATAATAACATACACTCTATATAATATTAATACTAATAAATGTTAAATTTTGACACAAATAATATTAATAAAATAATTCCCTAATGTATAATAATGTTTATAATTAAATATAGTATAGTATACTATATAGTATACACTACATACAAATACACACACACACACACACACACACACACACACACACACACACACACACACATATATATATATATATATATATATATTATACACATATGTAATATTGTATGTATACACATGTATTGGATCTAATTATATGCATTAGTATCGTAAGTGAGAGCCTCGCGAGCAAGTCATGTATCACATGTGTATATATATATATATATATATATACATGTATGATGTATTAGCATACAAGTAATTACAACCATTGATGTATACCTATACATATACCTAGTATATATATATAATACAATATCTAACGATACCATCACAAACACAATAGGATATACAGAAGCCTAGGCAGGAGAGAGTTGCATCATTTATTACGAATTGAACCCGGCGAGCTGATGATATACACACGCTGACCACGCCCCTACGACGCTAACCTTTGACCCCGCCGCCGCCGCCGCCTCCACCACCTCGTCCCTGATATCTGGCCTGCTCGCTCAAGCGTGACGCGTCACTGTGGTTTCTCGGCGGATCCGCTTTCGTCTGACCAGGCGAGGGGACTCCTTATTAGGGCAAGGAGACGACGACGACCACTACGGAGGGGGTATGACGGATACCTCGGTGTCATCGGCAAACTTTCAGTTAGTCACTCCATCCGGTAGTAGTAGATAGTACACTATTTGTATACTACTCGTATACAAGTAGGTAGTACAAGTAGTTAGTACAAGTAGGTAGTATAGGTAGGTAGTACAAATAGATAGTACACTATTTGTATACTATACCGTGTATATATATATATCACAAGTATACAAGTTGGTAGTATTCACAGAGCGCATGATCACGGTGTATATCGCACCATTAATAGTACAGCTTATGTGATATACCCTACGTACGTATATATGGTAATCAGATTTAATTAGAAAATTACGACTGGTTGATTATAAAGTAAAATTTACCATGTTATATGTTAAATAGATAAAATACCTAAGTAACATATATGAATACAGATTTAAATCATCAATACAAATATAAACTGCTGTAAACTGTTATACAGTGACATAATACAACACTTATAATATTAGCATATATATATATATTATTCTAATTATTGTACATATATTCTAATTATTAGATAAATCTATACTCTATATATTTAGATATTTTAGATATTATTATAATCTATTGATTATAATAATAATTACATTATATAATGACAATATTGAGATTATTAATATTTATAATATAGTAAATATTATTTTTATATATAGATTATAATAATCAATAGTATACTGTAGAAAATAAATTAATATAAGTAGTATATTGATATATAGAAACTTAGTTGATAATAAGTATTATATATATATATAATACTGTAATAAATTTAAAAAAGGTAATATATAATGCCATTATAATAGTATACTATTGTGTATATATATATATATATATATATATAGTATATATATTATATACTATATATTTCTTTTTTAGTTTTGTATAATGTTATCAAATTGCCTATTATTTTTATTATATATTTGTATTATTATTTTCCATTCTAGAATAATTAACCGGGTAGAACTAGATAAGCTTTGCTTTTTTTCTACCCAGTAGTTCGCTACACCTTCTGAGTTATATATATATATATACAATATATTGCATTAATAACAAATAATACAGTTAGATATATAACGGTAAATTGTGATAACGATCACAATAAACTATACAAAACTAAGAGCAACGAATATGCATATGTATTGTTCTTATGTGTGCATGTATACAAATAAAAATAAAAATATTAAATAATCTATACTATAGTATTATTTATGTATACTATAGTACTATAGTATGAGTTATACTATACGACCAGTGTCATCAGGTGTATAGCATGTAATGGATAACAATACGTTACATAATATATTAACTGACCGCGGCGGTCAAACCTACACCGGAAGCAGATAACACAGCGAGTCGGTATCGCGACACACATGTACGTACCGAGTCTTACGTCATACACCGCAGACAACTTCCGGTTGCGCGATTAGTACGTCGTCAGTACGAAAGTACACTCGCCTTAATGTTAATTAGCGACTTCTTTACACTTAATTTTAAATGAAGTAATATTGTTAATATTCCTAATACGAAAAGGTAATTAGGATACATTGTGCACATAATTATGATTCTAAATATTAGTATATATTTATACAATAGTGTTACTAGTCTTAGTTATGATGAAATAATATACCATATATATATATATATATATATATATATATATATATATATATACCATATATATATATAGTGCTCCTGTGAGAAAACAGGTGTATTTATCTGAGATAACATATAGAATACAGCAACTGCATTAATGTTAACGTAATCAAACTTATTACATCTTTAATTTCCGAATACAACTAGTTTAAGATATATATATATAATAATAATAATAATAATAATAATAATCAGAATTTAGGTATGACCATGGTAAACGAAGAAGCGCTATGCTTATCTAGTCGTTTACCTTTTTCACTTTCCTATAGGACAATTATGAGGAGAAAATTATAGTAAAAGTAAAATAAAAATAAATAAAATATTAAGAGTTAAAGTTAGTAAAAGAAATATATATGTATATAAAATATATACACAAAATATATACAAAAATATATGTTAAAAAACAAATTATAAATAAAATTTAATTATTTAGTAATCTATTAGAATAATACACTTATAAAAATACGATATATTTAATCATTAAAATTATAACCAGAGTAGCCAATAGTAATTGAAATTAATGAGGATATATGGTGTATCAACTTCAGGGGTATGGGTTCGTCAGGTCCAATGCCTTATGGATCCTATTTGTGCCAATAATAAGAACACTGGCAATACTTTCCTCTCAGTAAAAGTATATCCCTTTCCCCGACACGTACCATACCACACAACTACAAAAACTTCAGACACTCCGTCACCAAAAAAAACACAATATAAAATAGTTAAAATGTTACTATAAATGTATATTCATATAGATTACTTTTTTAAATTGTTAAACAATATAAATATTTTTAAAAAACTCCCCATAATGCCATTCATCATGTAAATAAAATTTGAGAATATAATCAAAATTAAAACAAAATAATTAGGTAATTAAACAAAACGTAAAAAACACAATACAAAGCTATACAACTACAACCACACCTAATATACAATAATAATACAATACACAAAAATAATCACTTACAATTTCATATTAATTATATAGACCTCAAGAAAATTTAAATTAAAAAATAAAATACTAAAATACACATAAGTTAAAGGTTTTAAAAACAGTTAAAAGGTTTAAAAAAAAAAAATTTTATTTTATGGTTTTTTTTATATATTTAAAAATATATTTATGTAAATTCTAAAGTTTAAATATCCTTAGTTTAATAGTTCTCATTTATTAATAATTATCATTAGTTAAATATGTATCCTTAGTCAAAGAGTTATCATTAGTTAAATATGTATCCTTAGTCAAAGTGTTATCATTAGTTATCATTAGTAAATATGTCAATTCAAAAATTTCAATTAATCTATAGATGTATACATACAATTTTATTATAGATATTGATTTATATATCGTTTTTTCAAATTCCGTTTTAATACTGATTTCGATAGATAAGTTTTAAAAGAATTTTCTAAATTATTCCATAATATAGGTCCATTATAAAATATACTAAAATATTTTATTTGTAACCTATATGATGGTATTATAAATTTATATTGACTTCTTTGACTATAGTTATTTTTTTTTAGAAAAAATATAGATTTATATGGAGATGTTGATTTACTATTTAAAACATCATACATAATTAATATTGTTTTACATTTATATATATCCTTAAATTTCAAAATATTTAAAGAATTATAAAATTCATCAGTATTAATTCTATTTTGTAAATTATAAATAGCACGTATAGCTCTATTTTGTAATATAATAATCCTATTTATATTTGATTTATACGTATTACCCCATATAGTTATACAATAGCTAAGATTAGGTAGGATAAAAGCATTATATAATAATTTAAGTGATTTTATACTTAATGAAAATTTGAGTTTATGTAATATTGCAATGAATTTGGATACTCTTTTGCAAATATAATCAATGTGAGCTTTCCAGTTAAGTCTATCATCAATATACATTCCTAAAAATTTATAGCATTCTACTCTATTCAATAGTTTATTATCAATATAAATATTATTATCAAAATAATGTTTATTTATATTATCAATTATTATATAGCAAGATTTTTCAATATTTATTGTTAATTTATTCATAATAAGCCAATTTTTTAATTTTATAAGTTCATTAGTAACTAATGAATTAAGATTATTAATATTTTTATTTTTAAAAATAATATTAGTATCATCAGCAAATAAAATAATTGAACATTTATTAGAAAATAAATGCAAGTCATTCATAAATAATATAAATAGTATTGGCCCCAGAACTAAACCCTGAGGAACTCCATAATTAATATTTTTTATATCTGACTCATTATTAAAATATACAGTTTTTTGTTTCCTATCATTTAAATAACTGCTAAAAAAATCTAAAGTAACACCTCTAAAACCATAATTTGATAATTTATTTAATAAAATGTCATGATTAATTGTATCAAAAGCTTTCTTGAGGTCTATAGAAACAATTGAAGAAATATATATTTTTTCAAGATTTCTAATTAAGTCATTCATTAACATATTTATTGCAACGGATGTATCTATATTTTTTTGAAAACCAAATTGTGATTTATGTATTAAGTCATATTTGTCAATAAAAGATATCATTCTAATTTTTATAATTTTTTCAAATATCTTTGCAAATTGAGATATCAATGAAATTGGTCTATAATTAATAATATTAGATTTATCTCCATTTTTAAATAATGGAATGACTTTAGAAATCTTATATTAGGGTATATTAGAGTATATTAGGAAATTTTCCTTTAGATATCGAAAGATTAAATAGATATTCTAGAATAGGCGAAATTACATATATTGTTTTTTTCAAGATATCCATATTTATATGAAATAAATCATTTGATTTTTTATTTTTTGAATTTTCAACTATATTTATAATTTCCGTTTTATTAGTAGGATAAAAGAAAAAAGTATTATTATTTACTAATTTAGATGGAACGTTGTATATATTATTACTAATTCTAATATTAATATTATCTGCTAATTTTCTACCTATATTACAAAAATAATCATTAAATGAATTAGCAGTTTGCTTATATTCAATTGGCGAATTATTATTAAATGGACATTTTATATTAGCATTGTTATTAGGATTAAGTAATTTATTTACAACTTTCCACTTATTTTTAGAATCGTTATTATCAATTTTTTCTTCAAAATATTTTTTTTTTGAATATCTAATGATTTTAGTTAGTATATTTTTGTACTTTATATATCTATTTTTAATATCCGTCGAATTTTGTAATTTAAATTTTTTATAAAGAACATTTTTTATTTATATACATTTTTGTATACTAAAAGATATCCATGGTTTATTTTTGATTTTGTTATTAGGTATTTTTGTAGATGTATATGGACAACAGTTATCATAAATAGATTTAAAAATATTTATAAATGAATTAAGAGCAGTATCTGGATTTTCATCCTCAAAAATTTCATTCCAGTTATAGGAAGATAATTTATTATTTAAATTATAAACATTAGTATCATTTAATTTACGCGACATGTATGTTAATTTTTTTTTATTAATAGGGTTATTTTTTCTAAAATAATTATTATAAATAATGAATATTGGCAGATGATCACTAATATCTGTAACTAAAAGGCCAGCTAAATCTGGTTTAATATTAATATTTGTAAAGCAATTATCAATTAGAGTGTTTGAGTATTTTCCGAATCTAGAAGCTTTACTTATTAATGGTTCTAGTCCTATAGATTTAAAAGTGTCTAAAAAATAAATTAAATTATTATCTTTAATCACTTTCAAAATGTTAATATTAAAGTCACCAGTAATTAAAATGTCATACTTATTAAAATATTTATTAAAATTATTTATAATATAATCAGTGAACTTAGACATTTCAGTTGTAGGTGATCTATATATGCCAGATAAAATAATATATTTAGAATTATTAGAACATATTTTGATAGTTAGTATATCTAGAAAATTGTCCATGGTATTACTAAGATTATCTATAATTTTAAATTCAAGACTATCATCTATATATATAGATACGCCTCCACCACGTTTATTTTTACGAATAGTGTTCACTGATGTATAATTTTGTATATTATAATTACCAATATGACATTCCTTTAACCATGATTCACTTATAATAATAATAGAAAATTTATGTGATAATATATTTAAATAATTTTCTATA
>OZ025244.1:38540044-38547544 GCA_964019155.1 Osedax fenrisi
ACTACTACTACTACTACTACTACTACTACTACTACTACTATATCTACTACTACTACTACTACTACTACTACTACTACTACTACTACTACTACTACTACTACTACTACTACTACTACTACTACTACTACTACTACTACTACTACTACTACTACTACTACTACTACTATATATATAATATTCCTATCACCTCTACTTCACATAATTCTCGACATCTCTACGATATACTTGAATCACACAATTTTTCCCAAAAAGTCACTACCCCTACACATACAGCAAACAATATTCTTGATCTTGTTATATCAAATAAATCATCTGATATAATTTCCAACACTGTAACTCATAACCTTATAACTGACCACTACGTTGTCCTTTTTAATATCCATGTCCCTAAGCCAACCCGCCTATCAAAAACTATTAAAATTAGAAATATTGCTAAAATTGATATTTCAAAATTTATGGGAGACTTTATTAATAATATTTACATTTGTGGTAACAACAAAACTTTATCCCATGTTGACTATATTCTTTCCTCTACTCTTGATGTTCATGCACCTATTAAACAAAAGACGATTATAGTACGTGATAACTCAAAATGGTTTAATAATAATCTTGTCACTGAAAAACGAAAACTACGAAAAGCCGAAAAATGCTGGCGTAGATCTAAATCTACTACCGACTTTAACATATTTTTACTATGCAGACAGCAATATCGTAGTTTACTCAAAACAACGAAAGAAAATTATTATACTGATCTACTTACTAACGCAGGAAAAGACTATAAGAAAATATTTAAAATATCCAATACACTACTAGGACGCCTTAATCGACGTATTCTTCCAGATACTTCTATATTAGATAATATTAATAACTTTGATATATTCTTTACCGCTAAAGTAAATGACATTATTACATCTCTTCCCTCCCCTTTATCATATGTACCAACCATCCCTCCATATTCTCTTTCATTACTGAACCTTCCATCTACTTCGCTGGTTGAGAAGCTTCTCCTGTCTGTGAAATCAACATGTTCCCTTGACCCCATTCCTGTCATCCTCTTACATAAGCTGATAACTTATATTGTTATGTACTATAAGGAAATAATCGAAGAATCAATCATATCTGGCTCAGTACCTTCATGTATGAAGTTAGCTAATGTTACTCCTACTATTAAAAAACCTGACTTGGATAAATCACTGCTCGCGAGCTACCGGCCGATATCACATCTCTCGTATATTTCTAAAGTACTTGAAAGAGTTGTAGCTATTCAACTTAATGACTATATACTCAGTAACAAAATCCTCAATAAATTTCAGAGTGCTTATACTAAAAAGAAAAATACCGAAACAGCTCTTGTCTATATTATTAATTCCCTTCAGCGTGCATCCTTTAATAAACATAGCTCTGTGATCATACTATTAGATCTTTCAGCAGCATTCGATACATTAGATCATAGCACTTTAATGTTAAGACTTCAGTCTATAGGTATAAATGGAACCGCTCTTGAATGGTTCAAATCATATCTTCAAAATAGATCTTTTTCTATTCATATTGATTCTCTGACATCCACACCTCGGTCAATCCATCATGGTGTACCGCAGGGATCTGTTCTCGGACCAATACTCTTCAATATATACATGATCCCAATATTTGATATTTTTAATAAATATCCAAATATTGGCTACCATTCCTATGCAGATGACCTACAAGTATATATGATTTTAAAAGACCCTACTAAAGATATACCTATACTCAACAACTGCCTTGAGGATATACGAATATGGCTAAACTCAAACTCTCTCTCACTGAATAGCTCAAAAACCATTGCACTCCATATTTCTTTATCAAATAAGTCCACTATTCCAAATATATATATTGGTAATGATTGTATACCTTACTCCAGATCAGCCCGTAATCTAGGAATTATATTAGACACCACATTATCATTTACACATCAGATCTCCAATATAATTAAATCAGTAAATTTTATATTATACACTATACAAATTATTAGACCTTCAATATCCACTGAAATTGCTAAACTACTTATAACATCTCTTATTCTACCTAAATTAGATTACTGTAATTCGATTATTAATGGTATACCGGATTATTTACTACATAAACTACAACTTTTGCAAAATTCAGCAGTCAGACTCATATACAATATAAATAAATTCTCTAGAACACACATATCACCTTACATGAAAATATTACACTGGCTCCCAATTAAATACAGAATAATATATAAAATATGTATGCTAACCCATCATGCCACTCATCACAGCCAACCTGACTACTTACATACTCTACTTACTCCCTATACATCATCACGCCCAATACGAATTTGCCTCAAGTATACTCTAGTCATACCAGATTTGCGTAATGTATCCATAAAACAAAAACAAAAGAGAGCCTTCTCAATCTCTGCACCTATAGCCTGGAATAGACTTCCTTATAACATTCGTTCTATTCAATCAACCACGTTATTCAAAAATAAGCTTAAGACATATCTTTTCTCTTTGGCTTATCCTAATAACAACTAGTCAACATTTAATGCACGGCCGAAAATTTCTGATGAAGTTGATGGCAGTGCCTAAAACATTAGGTTACAGGTTACAGGTTACTACTACTACTACTACTACTACTACTACTACTACTACTACTACTACTACTACTACTACTACTACTACTACTACTACTACTACTACTACTACTACTACTACTACTACTACTACTACTACTACTACTACTACTACTACTACTACTACTACTACTACTACTACTACTACTACTACTACTACTACTACTACTACTACTACTACTACTACTACTACTACTACTACTACTACTACTACTACTACTACTACTACTACTACTACTACTACTACTACTACTACTACTACTACTACTACTACTACTACTACTACTACTACTACTACTACTACTACTACTACTACTACTACTACTACTACTACTACTACTACTACTACTACTACTACTACTACTACTACTACTACTACTACTACTACTACTACTACTACTACTACTACTACTACTACTACTACTACTACTACTACTACTACTACTACTACTACTACTACTACTACTACTACTACTACTACTACTACTACTACTACTACTACTACTACTACTACTACTACTACTACTACTACTACTACTACTACTACTACTACTACTACTACTACTACTACTACTACTACTACTACTACTACTACTACTACTACTACTACTACTACTACTACTACTACTACTACTACTACTACTACTACTACTACTACTACTACTACTACTAATGAACATGATAAATATGTCACATGTATATGCAATATCATTGTGCATTATGAGTGTCTTCACCCTTATGGTAGTACACCTAATGCATGGGTATCTAGCAACCCTGTAATCAAGCATGTTACATCAATACTTGAGTCACCATCTTTCTTATTTAGATGTAATACATGCATTGGTAACTCTATTCAACCAAGTTGCCCTCTACTTTTAAATACATTTAAAGGTGAAATAAACAATATCGAATCCTCCACAAAGGATATCCTTATCCGTCTTGATAAACAAGATAAGATATTAAATAATATATGTAAACTAGTAAATAATACCAGTACGATATATAAACACATAATACCACCTACATTCACCCCTACAATACCCTATAACCCCCCAAAACAACACTTTCCACCACCTACTCATCCTTTAAATATATCATACTCTTCAGCTGTACGACAAAGCCCATACATGCCCATAAACAAAGTTAATACTACTATACCTGTAATTAATACTACTCCATCTAATTCTCTTGTTATTGAACATCTGAATGAAGATGAAAGAAATATTAACTTCGTATATAAAATACTTTCATATTTAAATATGTCTAAAAACTCTCTGACCTCATACAAATTTATAAACTCAATATGTGTAATATACTTCAACTCACCTAACTCTCTATACACATTTCATTCCAATGTGAACCATATTAAAAAAGACCCCCGATTCTCCCATCTTTATATACGAGAACAACGCTCAGGCAATGAAATATTCAGAAGTAGAGTTATATATCATGCCATAAAAGAAAGTTTAACACCAACTGGCACTAGGTGCACCTATAATAATTATAATAATACATTTGAACTACGTCAAACTAAGAACTCAAAAATAGATTGGTCCTGTAATCCCATAAATATTACAGAATATGATTTCAAAACATGGAAGACTTCTTATGAAGTATATATACAGACCAAACATAATACAAATAAAATTGACTTAGTCAATGACCAACACACACAATGACATATAACCACCCATGACAACCACATCAGATCAATATCCTCGACCTTCACCATTCCTACCAGTATCATTCACCAATCTCATTCATCCTCACTACACATCATAAACCAACCCTGTCCCTTACCTACCATCTCCAATATAAATATGTCCTCTGCACCATATAAAATTCCACACTTATCCAATATTAAGGCTGCAACACTTAATGTTTGCTCTATCAGAAATAAAGCTGATCTTATAATCGAATTATTTACTGATCTTAACTTAGATATTATGTGTATTACAGAAACATGGCTTAATCTTAATGATACCCCCATAATTGCCACATTAAACACAAATACATTAAGCTTCGTTCACCTTCCAAGACCTAGTTCCCACTTTGGTGGAGGATTAGGTGTATTATATAACAAGTGTATTAAGTTAATAAGCTATAAAGACCTTTCTCTTGAACATTCCGAGGCTTTTTCATGCACATTTCATCCCAATAACTCACTTCCACTTACAATAATAACCATCTACCGACCACCGCATCAATCTATTCCTCATTTTATTGAAGAAATCGATACTCTACTTTACGCATTAACTCCTAAAACAATTCTAACCGGTGATTTTAATATTCCTATCACCTCTACTTCACATAATTCTCGACATCTCTACGATATACTTGAATCACACAATTTTTCCCAAAAAGTCACTACCCCTACACATACAGCAAACAATATTCTTGATCTTGTTATATCAAATAAATCATCTGATATAATTTCCAACACTGTAACTCATAACCTTATAACTGACCACTACGTTGTCCTTTTTAATATCCATGTCCCTAAGCCAACCCGCCTATCAAAAACTATTAAAATTAGAAATATTGCTAAAATTGATATTTCAAAATTTATGGGAGACTTTATTAATAATATTTACATTTGTGGTAACAACAAAACTTTATCCCATTTTGACTATATTCTTTCCTCTACTCTTGATGTTCATGCACCTATTAAACAAAAGACGATTATAGTACGTGATAACTCAAAATGGTTTAATAATAATCTTGTCACTGAAAAACGAAAACTACGAAAAGCCGAAAAATGCTGGCGTAGATCTAAATCTACTACCGACTTTAACATATTTTTACTATGCAGACAGCAATATCGTAGTTTACTCAAAACAACGAAAGAAAATTATTATACTGATCTACTTACTAACGCAGGAAAAGACTATAAGAAAATATTTAAAATATCCAATACACTACTAGGACGCCTTAATCGACGTATTCTTCCAGATACTTCACTTTGATATATTCTTTACCGCTAAAGTAAATGACATTATTACATCTCTTCCCTCCCCTTTATCATATGTACCAACCATCCCTCCATATTCTCTTTCATTACTGAACCTTCCATCTACTTCGCTGGTTGAGAAGCTTCTCCTGTCTGTGAAATCAACATGTTCCCTTGACCCCATTCCTGTCATCCTCTTACATAAGCTGATAACTTATATTGTTATGTACTATAAGGAAATAATCGAAGAATCAATCATATCTGGCTCAGTACCTTCATGTATGAAGTTAGCTAATGTTACTCCTACTATTAAAAAACCTGACTTGGATAAATCACTGCTCGCGAGCTACCGGCCGATATCACATCTCTCGTATATTTCTAAAGTACTTGAAAGAGTTGTAGCTATTCAACTTAATGACTATATACTCAGTAACAAAATCCTCAATAAATTTCAGAGTGCTTATACTAAAAAGAAAAATACCGAAACAGCTCTTGTCTATATTATTAATTCCCTTCAGCGTGCATCCTTTAATAAACATAGCTCTGTGATCATACTATTAGATCTTTCAGCAGCATTCGATACATTAGATCATAGCACTTTAATGTTAAGACTTCAGTCTATAGGTATAAATGGAACCGCTCTTGAATGGTTCAAATCATATCTTCAAAATAGATCTTTTTCTATTCATATTGATTCTCTGACATCCACACCTCGGTCAATCCATCATGGTGTACCGCAGGGATCTGTTCTCGGACCAATACTCTTCAATATATACATGATCCCAATATTTGATATTTTTAATAAATATCCAAATATTGGCTACCATTCCTATGCAGATGACCTACAAGTATATATGATTTTAAAAGACCCTACTAAAGATATACCTATACTCAACAACTGCCTTGAGGATATACGAATATGGCTAAACTCAAACTCTCTCTCACTGAATAGCTCAAAAACCATTGCACTCCATATTTCTTTATCAAATAAGTCCACTATTCCAAATATATATATTGGTAATGATTGTATACCTTACTCCAGATCAGCCCGTAATCTAGGAATTATATTAGACACCACATTATCATTTACACATCAGATCTCCAATATAATTAAATCAGTAAATTTTATATTATACACTATAAAAATTATTAGACCTTCAATATCCACTGAAATTGCTAAACTACTTATAACATCTCTTATTCTACCTAAATTAGATTACTGTAATTCGATTATTAATGGTATACCGGATTATTTACTACATAAACTACAACTTTTGCAAAATTCAGCAGTCAGACTCATATACAATATAAATAAATTCTCTAGAACACACATATCACCTTACATGAAAATATTACACTGGCTCCCAATTAAATACAGAATAATATATAAAATATGTATGCTAACCCATCATGCCACTCATCACAGCCAACCTGACTACTTACATACTCTACTTACTCCCTATACATCATCACGCCCAATACGAATTTGCCTCAAGTATACTCTAGTCATACCAGATTTGCGTAATGTATCCATAAAACAAAAGAGAGCCTTCTCAATCTCTGCACCTATAGCCTGGAATAGACTTCCTTATAACATTCGTTCTATTCAATCAACCACGTTATTCAAAAATAAGCTTAAGACATATCTTTTCTCTTTGGCTTATCCTAATAACAACTAGTCAACATTTAATGCACGGCCGAAAATTTCTGATGAAGTTGATGGCAGTGCCTAAAACATTAGGTTACAGGTTACAGGTTACTACTACTACTACTACTACTACTACTACTACTACTACTACTACTACTACTACTACTACTACTACTACTACTACTACTACTACTACTACTACTACTACTACTACTACTACTACTACTACTACTACTACTACTACTACTACTACTACTACTA
>OZ025244.1:38552544-38767544 GCA_964019155.1 Osedax fenrisi
AATATTTAATGAATAACATATACATAATTATATAAATAGTCTAAATAAGTATTTTTATTTTTTATTTATCAAAAATAGTGATGATATATTCAATAAAGTAATTTTTGTATTACGTTTTTAAATCTATGAAAAAAAAAGTCAACTTAAAACCTTCTCAAGAATATATAAATGTATCGATATAAATCATAACAATATATTATTAAAAACTAAAGCATTCTACATATTATATACACAATTGCTATATTTGTTATCAAATATTAATTAAGTTATAAGCACATATCTAGAGGTCATATAAATCCCTAATACGGACACTCTATATGTCTTAATACCGACACCCTATAACCAATGGGCTCGCAGCGTGTGAACTATTCTGATTGTCATAAAAATCGAGTTATAATATTAATACCACCAATAAAGCTAAATCTAAAAATATTATTATTTAAATACTTAACTTGTTAACTTAACTAATTAAATTATATTAAATTATTCATAACATTAATTATAAATAATGAAATTGTAATTTATCTCATTGGTTCATCAATAATATATAGTTCTTCTAGTGGTATATAGGGTGTCTGTATTATAACACAGTGTTTCCGTATTCGTACATGGGTATCGAATACGGACACCCCCGTTATCTATGAATTAAAATATTAAATAAAATTTAAAAATCACAATAATATCTTTAATCATATAATATTTATATATTGTAAATTTGAAAAAAAATACTGAGTCATAAAAAGTTAAGACTATTTATTGTTAAAGTATCCGTATTAGATTACTTTATCTTACATACCCATTTTACATTTTCGATGTTCGGACTGCAAGCTGTACTTATAAAGCAATCCGCCATCCATATATATATATATATGAAATTAATGTTGTACATTGAATAAAGCGTTTTAAGTAGTTTCTTGAAGTTGATGGTGTCGTACGGATAGATGTAGGGTAGTATTCCTTGAGTATAGGACGGATATTGCCCAGCGCGAGTGTTAGTTGAATGTAAGTCATGTTTCGTAGGTAGTTGAAGTAGAAACGAATAGATGTAGCGTGTAGTGGTACTAGTTGGTAATTTAAGTATGAGTAGGGATGCTAGGTAATCAGGAGATTAATGGTGTATTGCTTTATGTGCCAATAGTAGGGTTATGTATAGGGTTCTATAGGGGTGTATACGTACTATATCATGTATACGGGTATAGCCAGTGGAGTTTAGTTATAGCTAACTAACTACCAATTCCTTTAGGAATTGAGATATATGTGTATACTATCACATATATGGGAGTATTTTGGTGAATTTATATATTGTATATATATATATAATATATATATATATATGTATACATATATATATATATATATATATATATATATATATATATATATATATATATGTTGTGTGTATACACCTAGCTATAGAATATTGTAAATATATAATATATTGTAAAGGGTGACATTGCAGTAGTCGAATAGAGGTAGGATGTATGCAGAAGATATAATAGTAGCGGTGGATATTGATATATAATGACGAGGATAAGGCTTAGTAAATATAGTTGATAGTTTAGTATACTATAATTTTCTAATATAAATGTGATTTAATGGAGAAGTAGTGAATGAAATACATAAATAATATGTGTAGAATATATATGTAATGTTTATACAGAGAGTACCCTGAGGGCGTATACTGTTTTAATTGTGGATAACTTATCTTAATGGCATAAGGTAAATAATTTATGGAATTAAATTAATGTTAGCAACAACATGTAAACAAGAAGTTATGATATATAGATAATGCTATAGATTTGAATGATATATATATATATATATATATATATATTATATCTATAGATAATCTATTATTATTACGGAGTATTAAGATTAGTTAGTATGCATTATTCAGATATCTTTGTAAGCATATATATAGAACACAGTCTATATAAATCATGTATAATATTATAATATTTACTGAAAATAAAATCAATATTATTATTGATTTTCTACAAATAATCTTTCACTATTTAAAATTGCATATAACTTAATTATTTTATTATTTCACATAATTGATATATATATATATATAGACTATTATATATAAAATAATCATGTGTTAATTTTGTATTTATTATATAAATAGATATATTTTTTATTTCGCTAGAACACATTAGCACGCTCGTGATATAATGTATTATATTAGTATACACCGGTTGTAAGTGATCTATTGTATCGTGCTAAACAATATTATATATCGTTATATATAAACATATAATCATTATAAAGATGAGTTAGTTATATGTTTTATTAATAGATATTCTCTATTGGTTATAAGTGTATTCTTATATGTGTACTTTATCCTCCTCATCCTCATCTATAATTAACACCTCTGTTCAATAGGTTACATATTCTGGGCGATAATAAATTTCGCACACACACACTTATATATATATATATATTATCTAAGTGCGCTTTACCCATTTACTCAATTACCCAAGAGTTATTTTATTTTCCAGATCATATTCTAAGATTATAAATACTATATTACATTTTATATTCTTATAATAGATAATATTAATATATAGTAACAATTAGTCATAGTATCCCTAATTAGAATATTAGTTATTGGATAATTAATTAAAAAATTAAATTTATATATACATGTATATATAAATATATAAAAATTTATAAATATATAACAATTTTCTAAAAAATTAGGTCACTTTGACGATTTATTAAAATTATAAAGATATATTTTTTATGATTTATAATAATTGTACGCAAAAATAATCTTAGGTTTTATGATGATGTATACAAAAATCTTAACATTTGTAAAGGTACCAACTCCATAGAAAAATGGTCATTTATTAATGATTTTTAATAAAATTAAATAAATGTCAAGGTATATCATACACATTATAACTATGTAACCTATAGTTACAACATTTTAAGCCAAATTGTTAAATATAGTGACTAATTAATTTGTTTTTTATTATATATAATATAAAGTTATCAAATATAAGGTTCTTAAAAAAAACTATAAGTTGACATCTAAAAAAAATTCTATAAATTAAAAATAATCCTAAAAATAACATTATTTTTGTTATGAATTTTATATTATTCATTGGAACTATACACATTACATATATTCTGAAAATTTATGATTGTAGAATAATTATAAATGTGAAAAATATACATATTTTGGTTTTTTTTTTGTATTTTCCTATCCATTTCCATGGTACATTTTGTTAAATCTCATAATTAAAGGTCGAATCCATAATCAACAATATGTTAACAATTACTCTTACCGTTTGCATGTAACAACTCCTCTGTAATGATGTTACATAACGATCTCATTGTTCGTAGCCGTTTCTGTATGAAGTCATATCACTGTAGTTATAGTCGGCACTTGTTTATGATTAAATACGTATTACGTAATAGTGTGGCGATTACGTCACGACTATATTTCTCCTCCTCCTCCTCCTCCTCCTCCTCCTCCTCCTCCTCCTCCTCCTCCTCCTCCTCCTCCTCCTCCTCCTCCTCCTCCTCCTCCTCCTCCTCCTCCTCCTCCTCCTCCTCCTCCTCCTCCTCCTCCTCCTCCTCCTCCTCCTCCTCCTTCTCCTACTCCTCCTCCTCCTCCTCCTACTCTTATTCTTAATATCGTCTCCCAAATACATTCGAACACAATAAACAACTGCACACTACAATAATGAACACGTACTTATTACATTTCTATCATTAACTTCACTCATATATATAAGAACGAAGATTTTCTATTAATAAATGTTGTATACATATTTGTAAGTTATATACATATTTACTTACAAACATATGTGTATATATATATATATATATATATTAGTTAAGTTTATATACACATAGAATATAGTACTATAATAAACTGACATATATATCAGATTAGGACGTCCTTAAATTGCACATCTAAAATATATGAAATTACCATATATTATCATTTATATATATATACATTGAATTTGTCGACAGTGAAATTTTTTTTACATAGTGAATTATAATTATCATTGAATTCCATTGAAAAAACAAAATCTCTTGAAGAAATTTGCCTATATAGTTCGGATGAAGACTCGTGGTGTCAGGCTACTTTCCAATTCGTGAAGGTGGTTATGACTAATTCTACCGGCATTATTACTCCGGCAGCTATTTAGCTTCCTTCGGCCAACCAATGCAAACCAACTTATATTGAGTGTGTCATGCCATGTGTTCATGTTGTGAGTAGATATGTGCCGCATATGATATTGGAACTATTTGATTCACTATGTAATTTAATATCATTATATATTATTATAGTTATGTTATTATCATATTTCTTTTATTTTTGTTATTTAATTCTTATATTTCCTATTTGTGTGTGGAATACTTTCTCGAAAGCATATTGGTATTAAAGGGTTCCTTTTTTACTCGTTATATAACTATATTATATTGTATACATATGCCATGTGTATTAATTATGTATTTATATTATACAAGTAAAATAAATATTATTCATTCATTCATTCATTCACATACCCACACACACACCCACACACATACCCACACACACACCCACACACATACCCTCACCCACATGCACACACATACCCACACACACACATACCCATACACATACCCACACACATACACACATACCTACACACCCTCACACATACCCACACACACACAAACCCACACACATACCCACACACATACACACATACCTACACACCCTCACACACACCCACACACATACCCAAGCGCATACATGCAGCACTCGTAATCATTGTTAACGGATCAGGTGTAGCTGTGTGTTTGCACTGTGAGGTGTTCATCTCCATACTGCGTTATCAGCTACATGTTATCGCTTCGTTATGATTACTTATGTAATATATATATATATATAACATAAACATAATGTGATTATGTAACAAATTAATATATATAATACAAACATACACATATACATAAACACACACATATACACATATATACATATATACATATGTAGATATAGACACATACATAAATATATTATTAATATTATTTGTATGTCTACGAAATCGGATTATAATACCAAACATAATAATTATACATCTAATCTTAATTTCATATATATATATATATATATATATATATATATATATATATATATGAGTGTGTGTTTCTGTGTATTATGTATATATTGTGTGAATCTATGTATGCCAGTGTATATATATATATAAATATACAGTCAACTCCCGATAAGTCGGACTCGTAAGGGACCGGGAAAAGTGTCTGACTTAGCGAGATGTCCGACTTATCCGAGATTAAGAATATCATGCAAATAAGACATAAAATGCGCAGCGCGAGTTAAATGGTTACCGAAATATGGAATTATGCAACAATCAACAACATAAAATGTTGTATTCAATAATATTACTTACTAAAATTATAATATTCATTATTTAAAATAAACATTTCTGACAATTTATAAAAAGTCCGACTTATTCAGTATAAAAATCATAAAAATGACTATAATATGTGTCCGACTTATCCAATCCAACTTATCCGACTTATCCGATTAATTTAACATGGAACTAGATATAAATCCAACCAAACCAACTAAATGTGTCCGACTAATCGAGAAGTCCGACTTATCCGTAATCCGAATTACCGAGAGTTGACTGTATATATATATATATATATATATATATAAATTTGTGTGTATATATGTTTAATATTTATAAATTAATATATCATAATTATGTGTTTGTTGAAGGTAATTATATATAATTGTATGGAATTATAGTAACCACTGGAATATGTTATTATACCATTTGCATATGCTCCATTAGGTATAGTAGGTATAGTATGCATGGTACATACATTGCATATTAATAAATAAATCACAGCATATGTTAGGCATACAAATATCATTGTAAATATTAATGTTACGGTACAAGTAAATGCACTAGTTGAATTATGGGTATGTAGTACCATTTTTAATTATTAAAATATACATATAAAATATATATAAACGTATATATTAATTGTATCCACATTTATATTTAAATTATACTTTAGTATTACAATATATAGTAGTACACTATTGTAGTATGTATAGAGGTCTCCCTCTCACACTAAATATCACAATATCCGCATCACTCTTCCGTATCCCTGCTCCTCACTTGTAACTTGTAGCCCATACAAGTGGTCATTATAATCAGGATATCATACATGTATAAAGGATTGTTCTACCAATTTGTCCTGCAATTTGATATTGTTCATTTCGGTTTTAAAAAAGCACTTATGGTTAACCGATCTTATCATGATCCATCTGAATATAAGATTTGTATACATCATCACTAACACAATACTCTTCTTGAAACTATCAATATTCTTGAACATAAATGTACATATGTAATCTTAACTACTCGGAATCTAATTCTTAGATATTGCCAGCAAATACTGTCACCCTCAGAACATATATGTAATATATACATTATTCAGAAATTATGAATCATCACGAATCTTCATCCAATATTTAAATGTTGATGAAGAACTTCAATTTAAATGTGATATATTCGATATTGAATGATAATATTCTGATA
The DNA here is from genome assembly GCA_964019155.1 of Osedax fenrisi. NCBI lineage: Eukaryota > Metazoa > Annelida > Polychaeta > Sabellida > Siboglinidae > Osedax > Osedax fenrisi. The sequence continues at coordinate 38,559,135 of OZ025244.1, forward strand.
ATATTATAATAATGTTATTATAATAAAACTTCGATATTATAGCAATTATATTGGATTAGTAATCGTAAAGTGTTTTCTATTCTGGAATTGTTATTGATTAGTTAATTCGTTTCTTGGAAATTTAACAATAGAATATTTAACAGTAGAATATTGATTATTTAGATATTCTATAAGCCACCTTAATAATGATTGCATTACGGGGTCATTTTAATATTCGATATATATATATTTATGTTTATGTGATTATGTTTGTATTTGTGATTGTGGCTATGTGTGGGAGAGGAATAAATTCTATATGTTACCATAATAACCGCAAACACAGCGTAGTAGATTCGCGATCAAACGGATGTTGACGACACGAATCACGTGTTTTTCACGTGATATCACATGTTTGTCACGCGCTAGGCGAGATTTATTACGTAATCGTTTTTAGGAATAACGCAATCCTCCCAACCCCCCTCCCCTCCCCTCCTCCTCCTCCTCCTCATCCATATCGTTCAGTCGTCGTCATCTATCGTGATCTTTTCCCGCCTCCATCTTCTCCACGCCCCTTAATCGATACTAATACGCGCCCGTCACTCAAATACCACGCACTTGTGTCATCACTAAAACACGGTACCAAACACAAGCGGCATATCCAGTGTAATAACGAGCAGTATAGGTATACACCATAGCCAGCGTTTACCCTCGCACACATACATACCTACACATAAACACACGTATATACCCAGATAAAACGGTTAGTGTAATCATTAGATTATACTAGATAGGCATTTGCCCCCATTTTTAAATGTGTTCCCATAACAATTTTTTTGTCATAATAAATTATATCATAATCCTATCTATGTATTATTTTAATTTTATTTTTATTTTAAAATGGTTTATTGACTACAATATAAATCAATAGGAAATATATTTTATTAGATTGTTTGTCATATAAAATTGAAAATAAAAATGTATTATTAGAATATTCCCCAACTTTCAAATCCTTAACAAAGGCACTACGTTATAGACATGGCATGGGACATTATGTCGTATGTGTTATATTAATATTTCATATATATATATTCATATATATATAATATAATGTACAATATACTTCTACTTTACGCACTATATAGTTATAGTTATGACCACATACACATGTACACTCACTAAACTAGTTACCCGTACCTAACAGTGACGAATTCGACGAGTACAAAGCCCGAGCGACGTCTGGTGGCAGTATCTACGGACTGCTGAGGATAGCTAACGGCTCTGAGCCGGGCACCCCCAAGAGAAGACAATCCACCCATTGTAAGCACACACGGCGATACGATGTTGAAGGTAGGTCTGCGGTGTACTGTTGACATAGCTCTTATTGTTTATTTCATATTCATATATATATATAATCATATATGAATATAATGATATATTCATTTATTTTACAGTTTATATTGATGTATATATAATTATTATCGATGTTAATAAAATAATAGGAAACATGTTCACAATGTTATGTTATGGCATACAACCTGACCCACATTGGGTTACTAGTTATGATTTTTATAATTATTGATATATATATATATATATATATATAAATAAGATTTGTATCTAGCTACTCGGGTCGCCTCACTCTACCGTACAAGGCATACTATCAGTGTTAATAATTGATATAATAATGTATATAGTGTAGAATAGTGATATTATTACTTTGTAAGGTACACCATATATGGTATATATGATACATCTATCGTATACATAAACATATATATATATATATATATATATATATATAATAAATAGTATATATCAAGTATAATATAGTATATATGGTATATACCATAATTATATATGATATTAAGATATATCTTTAGAGATCGTATTATTGTGTAATTATGACTTATTTAATAAAACTACACTAGAGTGTAGTATACTAACTGCATGTGTGTCTTACTTAACATACATACAGGCAGTAGGACACGGCTTCAATAACCGTACAGACCAATACAAAGTGTATTAGAATATTATTATAGTGATCTTATATACATGTGTACAAACAAATTGATCATTACTTCTCGTTAAAACCGTAGATACCTTAACACGAGAGCCGCTTAGAAGGGACATCCCATAAAATGTACATTAGAGCCATATATGGTTATAAGTAAAAACTTCATCTATGTTTCTGGATGGGATGAAAGGACTCCACCAAAATAACAATATATACACATCGTATATGACAATAAAACTTCATACTCGTTTATGTCATGAATGTATAGTGTGAACACATAGTGTGAACATATAGTGTTAACATATAGTGTGAACACATAGTGTGAACACATTTGTTACGAGATTACCAAAACTATAGAACGGAGTATACAACTTTACATACATAACTTTAGTGATTACTATAGGAATACATTCTCTCGTAGTATTCGACTTATTCCGAGCCCACTCTCGTGCGAATATTCCCTAGAAAAGTGCGTTTAGAATATTCGCGCACATCGCTAATACGTTTGATCTATAGAAACGGCGATTAATAATCACAACTAGTGACGGATAATCGCAAGTGTGGCCTCGATGCCCTCCGTCTAGTACAGCGGTAACTACTATCCTTTACATTCTGTGGTTCGTACTTAAAAGTGTATTCCTTTCAGTGGTGCGTTTTTTCACTGATTGATTGATGTAAATATCTATTCACGTTACCTGTATCTATATATGTATTCGAGTAAAAAAAGACTGCACTACCAACCCATAATGCACTACGATTGTATCGTTCATCGGTATCCGGTATCATCGTACCACGTGGTGTGATTTGCTTCCCTGCTCAATTATTGCATATCCTCATTGATACACTTACCATTTCACACATTTCAACGAGTATAACGTATTAACAATGAAAACTATCGTAATGTGATATATAAGTTGTATGTAAAATTTAACATGCTCTATACAACATGGATGCATAAAATTATGGCATATAGAACCATATATTAACTATGTACGGATGCTAGTGGCTGTATTGATAATACGAGTGTCCCTAATGAGCTCGAGATGCTATAGCATATTATATATAATATAGGTAGATAATGATATAATAGTAGTATTAGATCGACATTCTTTTGTTTATTAACATTTGATAATTGATAATTGATAACTATATTAGCCCATATACTATTGAATTATTCCATAACCTTCTATATAGCCTCTTTATAAATACTCATTGGTATATACTATATAGTATATAGTATATATATATATATATATATATATATATATGTATATATATATATATAAATTCATTTGTTTATTAACTTCTCCATTATTTCATGCTTTACAACATAAAATAATAAATCTGATTTATTTATTATTTATTTATATATATATATATATATATATATATATATATATCTAATAATAGATAATACTAAATAATACTACCGAATATATCATTATTTGGGCTATCAGTATATCATTGATAGGGTTTCATTAAGACTCTGCTAATACCACACGGTTACTATAAACTCCTATCAGCCTCCCCAGATCGAAGTACAATATTCCCGTTATAGTGTAGTAAGACTGCCCATATCATTAAGACTACAGGGCAGTGGTCCTTACGTTCGTGTAGGCTAATGCCCACAAACATAATGTTTACAAATATATTGCCCCAATAAAATCAAATATATTTTTTAATTGATATAGTATAATTTTATTTATTTATCAACGATATAATATTATTAGAGTAATACAAAATATAACATTGGTTACATTTTTGTAATGAGTATTTTAATATTTGGAGATTTTTAGAAAGAACACATCTTTAAAAATTATTAATTTACGTACATATAATAAATAATAGAGAACGCCCCTTTAAAATGGACGTTCACCCCCACTGTGAGAACCACTACTATAGAAGGTGTTGCAATATCTTTTACATCAGTAGCGAAGAATTACTATAGTATGTTACTATACTATGTATGCATAGAGTTTGCTAAGTATCAGCTCAGTACTGCTCCGCCTTTCTATCGTGAAGTTAACCCTATAGGTGTTGTTAAAATATATATATATATATATAGCTTTGGACTATACATGGTCGAGCTTCTTTTAATATCTATTCTTTTAATAACTATATATATATATATATATATATATATATATATATATATATATATATGCGTGTGTGTGTGTGAGAGAGAGAGAGCGCGAGAGTGGGATTATGTCTATTTAGGTATACCTAGACAGAACCACACATACTAATATATTAGTATATTTATTCGAATTTGTGCTTCTATCTAGGTATTTGGGCCTATGCATTTAGTATCAGTAGTATCTAATTCACTCTAAATATCTCCTACTCCACTATAATGAAGTACTTCAGATAACAACGATAACAACTTAATGCACACGCGTATATCTTTAAAGGCAATAATGGTCTGGTGTTATTATTAGTACTCCTTCCATGTTGATCTTCCGTAATACATTTCATTTTGCTGCATCCCTTTCCTACTTCAGATTGATTCATAATTATTTTACAAGTATCTAGATAAATATATTCTTATTATTGTGAATATATACGTATATATATATATATATATATATATATATATACATGTATATATATACATGTATATACATGTATGCATACACCTTGACTAGGTACGACGTTGAAGAGTGACGAATCAGATCACCGTTCATCAGATGAGGAGAGAGAGATACTAGCGGCGCGTAAACGTAGACAGAGGTCAAGGTCACTAGTCCCGCGAAGGTTAGCCACGCCCCCCGCCCTTCCGATACACGTGTACTCGTTGTAGCACTCTCTACGTGTGTACTGTACGCATGTGTATGCGTGTGTGTATGTGTGCGTTTGTGCATATATGTGTATATCTGCATGATTGTGTATGTGTATTATAATATGTGGATCCAAGTGCTTGTGTACCTAAAATGTACGCCGTGTATACACGTATGTTGTTCCGTATTGGCACCGAGGTAGGTGAGATCTCATCAAGTTATATTTACGTATAGGTAATTATAATTATCCCGGATGTTGATTATTATTTCACGGTGACTTATTTCAGGTAATGTAATTCTCGGCTGAACTAGGTATGTTCACTAATATATAAACATAAACCACATACATATATATATATATATATATATATATATATATATACGTATACACATATGTTTGTAAGTAAATATTTATATAACTTTATATATTCGATTTATTTAGACGTATAATGTACGTCGTACAATGGTGTAGAATATTATTTCATTATGTGTGGTATACATGTAAATGCAACAACATACATGTCCATCCATCAACTTAATATATTTATATATATATATATACATTAATTACATCGGCGGCAAGATACGGAACATCTCTCTATTACTCTGGCGGTCCGTACTATTGTTATCACAGCTAACGGTGAACTTTACATACACACATATATATATATATATATATATATATATATATATATAATATATGTATGTATATATTATATATGTATATACCACCACAACCGTCCGGGTATCCGTTATTAAACATACCGATATTGGTGTGATCACGTGTTAAACCGGGTGATGGCGGTCACGTGTTAACGACGAATGTCACGTGATACGTTGGCACGTGACCGATGAGGGCGTGGCCAATAGAATACGATATACGACGCGGTGAAGTCGGCCGCCTATTATCGGGGCACACGATCTAAGCATTGTTCCGCGGGCGTGCAATGCGACACCGCCACACTTTAAACAATGCGTCGAATAAAACAATGCGTTACGCATGCGTCGAATAAAACAATGCATTACGCACGTGTCGAATAAAACATGACACTCGTCAACTGGTGTTTAACACGTGCGCATAGACTGTGTTCGACTGGTTAACGATGGTAAACTATACATACATGTCCGACGGACATTATCCGTGCCTAAAACAATACAACATGTAACATGATACACTGGTAAAGTAATACGTTAACCTTCTTCGCGCGAATCTCGTCATATAATAAAATATATTAAGTGGGTTCATTGTACACCGTGTATTGTACACTGAACGTAATATAGTGTACATTGTAAATTATAAAGAATACGGCGAACGACGAGTGCGCCAATGATAATCAAATTATACTACTACCTCTTGGTTACCGGTGTGTGTGCGCGCGTGTTATGATCGGTGTGCTAGAGGTCAGCAGAGGTCAGCAGAGGTCAGTTGTAATAACACACCGTTAATTAAGATTAACGCTTCACACAATGCAAGCGGTGTGTGTCTATGTATGCGCGTACATACGTGTTTATGTGTTTATGTTAATAACTTAATATAACTTAATTAACTAAATTCTAGTATGAATGTCAATAATATTATTATGAATATTATCTATTAATATACATATATATATATATATATATATATATATATATTTAACTTAATTGTATTGAATTTTTTTAATTATACACTAATATAGCAGGTGCCCCTCTGGTGTATAACAATAACGAAAAATAATAAAAAAAAACGAATAGAAAATACAAAATAACAAAAATTAAAATTAAATTAACTTTGATATAAAGATTAAATAAAGCGTATACAAAAATAAATTAAGAAGTGTTTAAATAATGTTTTAGTATCTTTATGAAACAATATAAAGATTGGACCTTCCGTAAGCCATACGGTAGGATGCTACTTATGCGAGCAACAGCGGAGGATAATTCGCGATAACTAAATCCGTTAAATAAAGTATTTCTCTCCAACAGAATTGCATCAGATATTCGAATCTGCTTCAGTATTCAATGACGTTTCAGTTGATTATGTAGATAGTCAGGCTTACCTAGGAATATAGATGTATGAGCTAAACATAGTAAACGATGTTTTCATCGCTTTCTAAATAATAGCCATTTAAGATTATGTTGGTGTTCATCTATTTTCAAATGTTCACTACGATTGATAGAATTATTCGCGCTTATATACGCCTTACTTATAATTAATTAATAAGTAGCTTAGTAATACGCCTAGAACAATACTTTCTAACATGACCAATCCTACGTAGATGAAAGTTATCAGATTTTGATATATATAACAAATGTGAGCAATAACAGATAATCTACTATCGAAGATAACTCCAAGATTACAAACTGAAGCAGAAGGATGTATATATATATTTATATATATATTTATATAAATATATTATAGATTACAATCATTGCAGGTATCGACCTATATATTCAGTTGTGAAACATTCATTAAATTATGGTATTATAATGTTTTAATATTAATAATTATTAACATAAATTCCATTCTTTATAATAACCATGATAACTGCAGTTATTCTAATAAATAAATTAAGTAGACTGTTTTTGTATATAAATTAATATTGTTTAAATATTGTTTAAGCATCTCACATGAAAAATATAATCTATTATCACACAAACATATACATATACTAATACTGCATCATGTTACATATGATCCACCGACTATCATGTTACTTACCGAATCATCCTTGGAAAGCGTCGCTACTCTGTTTGCGAAAGCCTCTTTTGTAATCAAATCCCTCCATACCTCAAAACCATCAATACCTCAACAACAAAATTCAAATATAAACTAAAGAAGTACCTCATTGTCAATGGTATCTGAATTTCAAATATATTCGTTTTCGCCACGTTATACACTTGTCTGTATACTTACTATTACATTTAGGTATTGTTTTTTATATATTAGTGTCACACTATACGAATTTTATAATTAAATTATTATTTAAATAAAATCATCATCATCATCACCATCATTATCATATATATATATATATATATATATATATATATATATATATAGGGATGGGGATATATAGGGAGTTTGATTGATGTAGTACCTTTAATTACTATCAGCTACATTCACTGAATGGATAGTGTTACTGGTCATCTCTCCATCTCCCAAAATCCTCTCATGTCTGGCTCCAAGTGCCACATCCCGGTAATCCATTTTAGCTGATGGGCTAAACGACATGAGGGGTGTAGTGTCAATACTACACTACTGAGCGGAAGGTTACTAGTTTAACTAACGGTCAAGGCGGAGGAGTACTCAATGTACCAACGGCTAAGTATTCGGGTATATTAATTTATATTAACTCTTGGTGATAAACAGTCTGGAGAGGGATGGGCTCCACTAGACTTACTGCCCAAGATACACATCATGAAATGAAACAACTCATGCATACCATACCGGATCGACCGTCGCCCGGAATACAAGGAACGCGCCCACTGTTTCCAACTAGGACAGAGGTGATAAGTTAACGACTGGTAACCATGGAATTCGTATAAGGAACAATGTGATTATTGGAACCTGGAATATCCGTACTCTAAACGGACCTGGAAAATTGGCAGAATTAACTCATGAATTAAAAAGATATACTTGGCATATTATCGGTATAAGCGAAATGAGGTGGAAAGGAACTGGTGAAATGTCAACGTTTGAAGGACATAAAGTATTTTATAGTGGTATGGAAGATAAGCATGAACAAGGTGTCGGAATTATCGTTCATGACAATATTACCAAATCAGTTATAGGGTTTCAAGCCATTTCTAGCAGAATTCTAGTTCTTAGACTCAAAGTAACTCCTTTTAATGTCACAATTATTCAAGTTTACGCCCCAAGGAATATAGTGATCAAGAAATTGAGACTTTTTATGATAAAATTCAAAATGTTATACAAAATACTGCAAAGAAGGACATATTAATTGTGCAAGGTGATTGGAATTCTAAAGTTTGTGTAGATGCACACAAAGTATGGGAAGGAATCTGTGGCATAAACTGCAACCCAATCACAAATGACAGAGGCCTACGACTGCTTGAATTTGCTAGTTCAAATGAACTAATAATTGCAAATACATATGGAAATCATAAAGAATCACGGAGATGGACTTGGCATAGTCCTAATCACGCATATCATAATCAAATAGACTATATTCTAACTAAGAGAAAATTTCGTTCAAGTGTCAATCTACAACAAACAATAATATTCCTAGCCGCAGACGTAGAAAGCGGATTTAGTGATGATGACATTCCGTTTGAAACTAAAAAGAGTTAAAAAAGATAAATTCAACAGGATTAAATTTGATTTAAACAAATTGAAATCACCATCTATTTTAGATCAATTCAATTCAATAATAGGTGGAAAATTTAATTCATTGATCAACCTAAAAGACACTGCATTTGATGTGGATGAAATGTCGATTAAATTTAATAATGTTTTATATGAAACAGCTACTGAAACTATTGGTAAAGGAAGAACTATTAAAAAATCATGGATGAATGAAAGATTGCTTGAATTATGTAATGAATATCGTAAACTAAAGAAAGAAATGAAAGTGAATAACTCACGTACGGAGTATAGAAGATGTAATAAAAAAGTAAGAAAAGAAATGAAAAAAGTCAAAGAGAAATGGATTGAAAACCAATGCTCATATATTGAGGATAGCTTATAAGCTATAGCTAAACATAATAGCAAGAAAGCTTTTAAAATTGTCAAAGAACTAACTTGTTAAAATAAAGGAGTAACAGGGTCTATTCAAGATTCAAATGGTAATTGTCTAATGGAAAATAAGATATAATGAACAGATGGACAGAGTATTGCAAGGAACTATACAACCAACCATTAAAAGGAAATCCTAAAGTACTGGAAATAACAAATAATTACGAAGAATTATCATTGCCAATCCTGAAGAGTGAAATTGAAAAGGCAGTTAATTCCTTGAAGATGGGAAAATCTCCAGGCAACGATAATATACCAGGTGAATTAGTACAAGCAGGAGGTGAAAAGATAATAGAAATACTTACACTTATTTGTAACAGAATATGGACAACAGGAATTTGGCCAAAGCCTTGGACACAATCACTCATTATAACTATCCCAAAGAAAGATAACCTGAAATTATGCAATAATTATTGAACTATCAGTCTCATAAGCCATACAAGTAAAGTCCTGCTAAACGTTATATTAAACAGACTAAGACCTCAAGCAGAAACTATTATAGCAGAAGAACAAGCAGGTTTTCGTGTGGGTAGAAGTACAAGTGAATAGATATTTAACCTAAGAATGTTATGCGAAAAATATACTCATCATCAACAGTATTTATATCATATATTCATAGACTTCAAGAAAGCGTTTGATCGGGTATGGCATAAAGCACTATGGGCCACTATGAAGAACTATAATATAGATCATGATATTTTACGTACTATTAAAGGTTATTTAACAATTCCACTAGCGCTGTATATAAAGATGGAACGATTGGTGATTGGTTCAAGACAACTGTTGGTGTAAGACAAGGATGTTTGCTATCTCCCACCCTGTTCAACCTATTTCTAGAACAAATAATGACTGATGCTCTAGATGGTCATGTTGGTTCTGTAAGTATAGGAGGCAGACCAATAACAAATTTCAGATTCGCAGACGATATTGATGGTCTTGCAGGCAGCGAGGAGGAACTGCGACAATTAGTAGAGAGATTAGTGAAGACATCTGACGACTATGTTATGGATATTAATGTTGGCAAAACTAAAACAATGACAAACCATCCAGAAGGAATTATTAACCCCATACAAGTGAAAAATGAAAAGGTGGAGGAAGTTCAGAAATTCATATATTTAGGAGCAACTATAAGCGAAGACGGTTGTAAACCTGAAATTATACGCAGAATTGCACAAGCTACAGCTATATTAACAAAGCTAAAAATAATATGGAAAGACAAGAATATTACCTTAAAATTAAAAATTCGGCTAATGCGCTCTTTAGTACTGTCCACATTTCTTTATACATGCGAAAGCTGGACGTTAACAGCAGATATACAGAGAAGAATCCAAGCGATGGAAATGAGGTGTTTCAGGAGACTACTGAACATAAACTACATAGATCACATTACCAATGATGAAGTAAAAAGAAGAATAAGACTGGAAATCGGCCAATATGAAGAGTTGCTATCTACTGTTAAGAAGAGAAAGCTGAAATGGTACGGTCATGTGACACGAGCATCGGGTCTATCAAAAACAATAATGCAGGGCACAGTAAGAGGAGGCCTCAAACGTGGTGGTCAGCGGAAGCGGTGGGAATATAATATCTCAGAGTGGACGAACTTGAGTTCCGCCGAAACTCTGAGGCTAGCCGGCGACCGAAGTAGATGGCGGAAAGTTGTTTCAAAGAAAATGATGGCGACCCTACGACCACCCGAGGTCATGGGATAGGTAATAAGGTAATAATATATATATATATATATATATATATATATATATATCGTAGGTGCACCTAAACACATGTGTACATATGTTTAAACCACCGATATAAAGAAAGTGGATAAGCAATTGACGCACGCAATGCATGTAAAAGATAGACACGTGAATGACACTTTTATCGATAAATTTACAAAATGGTATCAGTGATTTTGATTGGATATTAGTCATATTATATATGTCAAATATCAAAACAGTAGTCTTTTCGTCGAAATAGATTTAAGTGACTTCTATCTATATCAATGGATTTAAATTATAAATATCAATAAAATCAATAAAATAGTATTATATCTTCAATTTAAATACACAAAATTACGAGGAATGTTGATATTATGTATTTTAAATATATAATTTTATTTTTAGTATAGATAGTACATTAAAATTGGTAGTGATTATCAATATATATATGATAAATACATATTATTATTAATAAAAAGTAGTGGGCCAGATAGTGGGTTTCGACTGCAGCGCTCGTAGCGGATAGTGCCATACACTACATTCAATTGCTTATCCACTTTCTTTATATCGATGGTTTAAACATGTATAACTATATCTAAACATACATATATGTTATATACTCTTATAATAGTTGTACAAAAAAGTTACGACTGCCATTATACAAGGATAAAAGTTTAATAATAACAAAATAAAAATAGAATTTTGTATTGGGTATATTTTTAAATTAGAGAATTATCAATAAAGTGTCATGATGAAAAAGGTTGGGAACCACTGATGTAGTATACCACATAGGATATCACATAGTATATCACATAGGATATCACATAGTATATCACATAGGATATCACATAGGATACCACATAGTATATCACATACATATAACCTACAGGTGTTATCCTATTCCATCGTAACAATCAATAACACACATGACTATGTAGGCTTCAGCAATAAATGATCAAAGTAATACGAACACCTCATTATATCTAATGAGGTACCCGCACTACAGATAACTACCACTCTTATTATCGCTCATCGTAATAACCTCGTGGTGCACAGGGTACACGGAATCGCGGCTTATTGGCGGGGTTACGTTGCCGTGATCCACTCAATATAGAAGTACGAGGCGTTATTAGTGATAACATATTCTAAACGAATAAAATAATAAACAAAATTATTACATAAATCATTAATGTGGTTATATATATAGACATTTATATGTATTTGAATATATTCGAAATAACTTTACACTTTTTTTATCACAATATAAATAATAATATACAATTATTATTATAATAATAATAATAATAATAATAATAATAATAATAATAATAATAATAATAATAATAATAATAATAATAATAATAATAATAATAATAATAATAATAATAATAATAATAATAATAATAATAATAATAATAATAATAATAATAATAATAATAATAATAATAATAATAATAATAATAATAATAATAATAATAATAATAATAATAATAATAATAATAATAATAATAATAATAATAATAATAATAATAATAATAATAATAATAATAATAATAATAATAATAATAATAATAATAATAATAATAATAATAATAATAATAATAATAATAATAATAATAATAATAATAATAATAATTATAATAATAATAATAATAATAATAATAATAATAATAATAATAATAATAATAATAATAATAATAATAATAATAATAATAATAATAATAATAATAATAATAATAATAATAATAATAATAATAATAATAATAATAATAATAATAATAATAATAATAATAATAATAATAATAATAATAATAATAAAATAATAATAATAATAATAATAATAATAATAATAATAATAATAATAATAATAATAATAATAATAATAATAATAACAACAACAAAAACAACAACAGCAACAACAACAACAACAACCCCAATATAGTACAGTATACTGTGGGGAAGCCTGGCAGCCATGGCTTGCAAAATCCAACCTCATGATCCTGGAGCGAGTCCAAAACCGTGCTCTACGATGCTTGACGGGCCAACTGGCAGACACTCCGCTGGAATTCCTGAGAACAGAAGCTGACGTCATATCCTTTGCAGCAACCGTGCGCAAGAACTGCTTGATTGCATGGGAGAAATCCGCCCGACTACACCTGAACAACCCGAGGCGTAACCTATTCGACTCCCCTGTTCCCCATCGATGGAAAAATAGGAGTTGTTTCAGCGTTATGAGTAAGGCGGAGTGCGAAGACATCGGTCTGGATGAGTCCTCACGCGAGATGTTTATGAAGTGGTTCCCCCCTCCTTGGTCTTGGGACCCGGCTACAGCCTGGATAGTCCGGACCTCGTTATCAGGAGGGACCATGAAACGCAGCAATCAAGCCAGCCTTCTAGCGGACGCCATCAGCACCATTGACAATACAGAACATCACGAGTACGTAGTGTACACGGACGGTTCGGCTCACGGCGGTATTACGAATGGCAGCAGTGCATCAATCGTCACAAGAGGTCCAGCGGGCAACCCGTCTCTCGTCGACACGGCCGTCGCTAAAGGCAACAGATGGACATCATCCTATGAGACAGAAGTGACGGCTTTGCTGTTGGCGGTTGAGTGGCTTGCGAGAGGGAGTTTCGGGGACACTGTTGTTATCTGCTCGGACAGCCAGGCAGCGCTCTCAGCGCTTAGTGGCTCGGGCAAAGATGATGACAGTGGGGGACAAAGGGGAATTACCTTCCAGTCTGCCAAAGCGTTAATTGGTCGAGAAATTACCGACCCCGCTCTTACCCATCTCAGGACAAAATCCGTCTACGACTGTGTTCGTGACCGAACCCCTCTCAATAGGCCGGATACCGTCTTCATCGCTCAGCTGAGAAGCGGCCTACAGGAGCATAGTGGACTCCAGCGCTTCACCAAGATGCCCTCACTGCGACCTTGATGTTGAGACAGTAGAGCACTGGCTCCAAGAGTGCCCGGCGACGGCCGCAAAACGTATTCGTGTTTTTGGGGGTGCGTCCCCAAGCCTTTCAGTCTTGGTCTCAAACCCCAAGGATGTTCTGGGGTTCTCTCGTGGACTAACCTCCACGTGACGTCACACCAACGCCGTATACAACAACAACAACAGGAGGCAGAACTACCATCCTTCCAAACCGCAATTCGACGCAATTGCCTAATAGCATGGGAGAAGTCGGCCCGATTGCCACAGGAAAACCCCAGACGTAAGCTAGTCTCGTCCACTACTCCGCACAGATGGAAAAACAGGAACTGTTTCAGTGACATGAGTAAGGATGAATGCACTAAGTTAGGGTTGGACGAGTACCCAAGGGAAGAACTATCCATAAATCAATTACCTGGTTGGAAATGGATAGTTCACTCGCCTTGGTCAATAAGGACAACCCTTATCGGCAGTTGCAAGAAAACTCAAGGCAGCAACGCTCTATTAGCGGACGCCATCACCACTATTGGTGCTGCAGGAGAGGGAGACTACACCATCTACACGGACGGGTCAGCCCAGGGCGGTATTTCGAATGGAGGAAGCGCTGCCGTTATCACTACTGGTGCGGCCAGCAACCCATGCAGAATTCACTCTAGCTCCTGTAAAGGCTGTAGATGGACTTGCTCATACGACACTGAGGTAGCCGCGCTAATACTGGCAACGGAGTGGATCTTGCGATATGCGGCAGATTCCTCCGTCTGCGTAATCTGCTCAGACAGCCAGTCGGCGCTAATCGCCATCGAGGGCTCAGGTAGGAAGGACGGAAGGCTCCTGGACGAGTTAAGAAAAAATCTCGCCAGAGTTAAATGCAGTGTCCTTCTGCAATGGGTTCCAGGTCACTGCGGACTCATAGGTAATGTCTGGGCGGATGAGGAAGCGGGGAAAGCGGCCAACTCAACGGACCAAAGGACTGACGGGTACCAGGGAATCTCATTCGAGCTGCTAGGTCTCGAATCATCCAGGAAATCAAGGATCCCCCTATAAGCCATGAGAGGACGAAGGCTGTGTACGATGGAAAACGGGATAGAATCCTGCTTTCGAGAAAGGAAGCTGTTCTTCTGGCGCAACTCCGCAGCGGCCACTGCAAAAGATTAGCCGCCTACAGAAGTATTATAAGTGATTCCTCACCTCAGTGTCCTTTCTGCGAAGGAGAAGCGGAGACCTTGGAGCATTGGCTTCAGGAATGCCCGGCCACAGTGGGAAAGCGCATTCGCGGATTTGGGGGAGCGGCGCCTCCGTTATCAGTCTTGGTGGAATCACCTGAGGCTGTGCTAGCATTCGCACATGGACTTTGGTCCTTGTGATGCTACCCCGCAAACAACAACAACAACAACAACTTATCGGAACTGAAGGTGGCCATAGATAGCATTTAGGCCAAAGGGGCTCCTGGTAGAGATAATATTTCCCCTAGATTTTTGAAGGCTTTGGGACCCATAGCATTGAGTTACCTCCTTGATATTATCAATGAGTCGTGGAGTTACGGTAGGTGCCCGTCGTCATGGAGAGAGGCAGTAATTGTCCCTCTGTTAAAGAAGGGTAAACCTGCCAGCAAAGTTGACTCTTTTAGGCCAGTCTCTCTCACCTCATGCATTGCGAAAACCATGGAGCGTATGGTAGCCAGTCGTTTGTCGTATCTGGCCGAAAGTAATGGGTGGTGGAGCGAGGATCAGGCGGGTTTCAGATGCATGAGGTCGTGTGAGAACCAGGTTTTGCGACTGTCTCAGTCCATTAGCGATGCCTTTCAAGATCGCCCTGCTTCCCGTACAGTACTGGCACTGCTAGACTTTAGTAAGGCTTACGACACGGTGTGGAGAGAGAGGCTGCTGGAAATTCTATTGGACAAAGGAGTGCCGCTATTAATGATCAGATGGATCAAAGGTTTCCTATCCGACCGTAAAGCAAGGGTCCGTCTCGACAACACACTAGGCAGAAGCTTCAAGCTCCATCAAGGTGTACCGCAGGGTGCTGTCCTCTCTCCGCTGCTCTTCCTGTTCTACATAGACGGGATCAGGGATGTGGCTCCGGAGGGTGTCAAGGTGAGCTTGTAGTCTGATGCTATTGCGGTAAGGGCTCAGAGCAGAGACAAAAATGTGGCTCTTAGTAAGGTTCAAGAGGCTATTACTAATTTCGGGATCTGGAGCGAGGAACATAAGCTCACGCTGAATCCTTCCAAGTGCGAGACGTCCTTCTTCTCAACGGACAATAAGGAACCTGGTTGGTGCCCAGAAGTACGGTTGAACGGGGTAACTCTACCAATAAATAGAACACCAAAGTTTCTGGGAATCACATACGACTGCACTCTGACCTTTCGACCCCATGTAGAAGACGTCAAATCTAAAGTAATGGGGCGCATCAAGATCCTGGCATCTCTAGCGTCAAAGGAGTGGGGTTGGAGTCGCGGGAGCCTGCGGAGAATCTTTCTTGCCATGATCAATAGTGTACTAAACTACTGTGGTGCGGCGTGGCAGCCCTGGCTCGCTAAGACAAACGTCCTTATCCTTGAGCGTATTCAGAACAGGGCTCTTAGGGTACTGACAGGACACACGTCAGATACTCCCCTGGAATGTTTGAGATTGGAAGAAGAATTACCTTCCTTCGAAACCTCAATTCGACGTAATTGCCTTATAGCATGGGAGAAGTCGGCCCGTTTATCACAGGAAAACCCCAGACGTAAACTAGTCACGTCCACCACACCGCACAGATGGAAGAACAGGAACTGTTTCAGTGACATGGGAAAGGATGAGTGTGCGAAATTAGGGTTGGACGAGTACCCAAGGGAAGAACTCTCCATAAATCATCTACCAGGTTGGAAATGGATAGTGAACTCGCCTTGGTCAATAAGGACAACCCTTATCGGCAGTAGCAATAAAAGTCACTGCAACAAAGCTCTATTAGTGGACGCCATCACCACTATTGGTGCTGCAGGAGTGGCTGACTACACCATCTACACTGAAGGCTCACCCAGGGCGGTGTCTCTAATGGAGGAAGCGCTGCCATTGTCACTACTGGTGCGGCAAGTAACCCAACTAGAGTACACACAAGCTCCTGTACATGTTGTAGATGGACGTGCTCGTACGATACTGAGGTAGCCGCGCTAATACTTCAACGGAATGGATCTTGCGAAATGCGGCAGATTCCTCCGTTTGTGTACTCTGCTCAGACAGCCAGTCGGCTCTAATCGCCATCGAGGGCTCAGGCAGGAAGGACGGAAGGCTCCTAGACGAGTTAAGGACAAATCTCGCCAGAGTTAAATGCAGTGTCCTTCTGCAATGGGTACCAGGCCACTGTGGACTCATAGGCAAGGACTGGGCGGATGTTGAAGCGGGGAAAGCGGCCATAGCTACGGATGACAGGACTGATGGATATCAGGGTATCTCGTTCCGAGCAGTGAGGTCGCTCATTATCCAGGAAATCTCGGATCCCCCTGTCAGCCATGAGAGGACGAAGGCAGTATTCAGTGGAAAAAGGGATAGAATCATTCTCCCACGCAAGGAAGCAGTTCTTCTGGCACAACTCCGAAGCGGCCACTGCACAAGATTAGCCGCCTACAGAAGCATCATCAGTAACTCCTCACCACAGTGTCCTTTCTGCGAAGGAGGAGAGGAGACTTTGGAACACTGGCTACAAGAATATCCGGCCACAGCGGCAAAACGCATTCGCGGATTTGGGGGAGCGGCGCCTCCGTTATCAGTCTTGGTGGAATCACCCAAGGCTGTACTAGCATTCGCACATGAACTTTGGTCCATGTGATGCCTCGCCGCATACAACAACAACAACAACAACAATAATAATAATAATAATAATAATAATAATAATAATAATAATAATAATAATAATAATAATAATAATAATAATAATAATAATAATAATAATAATAATAATAATAATAATAATAATAATAATAATAATAATAATAATAATAATAATAATAATAATAATAATAATAATAATAATAATAATAATAATAATAATAATAATAATAATAATAATAATAATAATAATAATAATAATAATAATAATAATAATAATAATAATAATAATAATAATAATAATAATAATAATAATAATAATAATAAAACCATATAAATAATAGAAGCATTAGAAATATATTCATGAATTTAACTTCAGCATGCAGTTAAATATTATTACATCATATTAAATATTAACTATGTACAGATAAACTACGTACTGTACAACTATAGTATACTATATAACTACTCATTTTAGACAAGTCCCTAATCCATCTTCCACTACCAACCATTACTCACCTAACCACCCATCCCCCTTTTCTGTAGTTATTGAGCATATTAAACCATCTGAAAAATCTCGTGAATTTCTTCTAGAATTACTCACTTACATCAATATACCTACACATGCTCTAAAATCATATAATTTGTCTAATGCAACTGTTATTATTATCTTTAATACACCAAGTCAGTGTTCCTACTTTTACTCCAAAATTCCATTCATCCGCAGTAACTCAATATACAATCACCTATACATTCGTGCTGAACGATCTATCACTGAGCGAACACATGGTAGAGTTCTTTTCCATGCAACAAAATCTAACCTAGCCCCATCTAATGTCAAATGTACCTTCAATGACTACACTAACTCCTTTGAACTTCGTCATTTGACCAACTCCAAGATAGACTGGAATAAGAACCCAATTTATATATCAAATGACACATACAATACATGGTCTACATCCTACAATGCATATAGATTAAATACTAATTCACTGAATTCATCAATCAGTAATTCTCAGTCATCACATCAATCTTCACAATGACATTCAACCACTCCTATTCCACCATTATCTCAAACCAATCACCAATCTCCACTTTCACCTCTATCTGCACAACCAATAACATCTAGTGAATCACAACTATCACCATCAAACCTACTATCCTCATCATATATACCGTCATATATATCTTCATCACCAATATTATTACCCTCAACTAAACGTTTATCTTCTTCTCCATTACTAAAGGTAGCAACACTTAACGCTTGTTCCATTAGAAATAAAGTAGATATTATTTTAAATATATTTCATGATACTAAGATACTAAATATATTTTATGTATAACAGAAACTTGGCTTTCTATCAAGGATCTACCCATAATTGCATCCCTTAATACCCCAACTACTAACTTTATTCACCTACCACGCCCCGGCCCACACTATGGTGGCGGTGTCGGTGTGCTATATTCAAATGCCTTGAAACTAATACAGTCAAGTGACCTATCACTTGATAATTCAGAAGCCTTCTCATGTACCTTTCACCCTCCTAAATCACAACCACTTACAATTATAACAATTTATAGACCTCCTAATAATTCAATTCCTTACTTCATTGATGAAATTGACAACCTATTGTCTATTATCTCCACCAACAGTATACTACTTGGTGATTTCAATATACCAATTTTACCAAACTCACATAATTCAAATAAATTTATTAATATCATAAATTGTCATAATTTCTTACAACATGTCAAGTCTTCCACACATTCATCTGGAAACATATTAGACCTAATTATATCTAACACATCTTCGAATATAATTTCTAATACTAATGTTCATAGTTTAATCACTGACCACCACCTTGTTAGCTGCTCCCTACATATCCCTAAACCAATCAGACCATCTAAGAAAGTTCACTACAGAAAATTAGATAATATAAATATTGCTAATTTTATAAATGACTTCAACATTTTGTACAACAATATAACAGATTCATCTCATATAGACAGCTTTGATAGTAACCTTAATCTTGTCCTAGATAAACATGCCCCTATTATCACTAAAACTTATACAGCTCAACATAATACGTTATGGTTCAATAATTCGTTACACACAGCAAAACGCTCACTTAGAATTAAAGAAAGGAATTGGCGAAAATCCAAAAGTGAAAATGATTTAAATATTTTTAAACATTCACTTTCTAATTATAGAAAATTAATAAAAACTGCTAAAAATAAATATTACATAGATCAAATTAAATCAGCTGGAAAAGATACTAAGAAATTATTTAGAATATCGTCAACACTACTAGGAAAACTGACAAAACGAATACTGCCTGATAACTCCCCTTTAACTAATGCGACTAACTTTGACTCTTACTTTTACATAAAAACATCATCAATTATAGATACTCTCCCTCGACCCTGCATCCCACCAATATCAAGCCCAATATACTCATTTTCCACTTTTTCATTACCAACCATTATCAATATCAATAATCTTTTATTAACAGTTAAATATACATGTAAACTAGACCCAATTCCATTATGTTTATTACATTCTATTTCATCCCTTCTTTCTCCATTCTACAAAAAAATTATCGATCGCTCACTAACTGCAGGTATCTTCCCATCCCACATGAAATATGCCCATGTAATTCCCATCCCTAAAAACCAATCCATTGATAGGTCAACTCTTTCTAATTATCGTCCCATATCCAACCTTTCTTTCATATCTAAGACAATTGAAAGAATAATTGCTAAACAACTTAGAACATACATCAATAATAATAACATACTGCATAAATTACAAAGTGCTTATACAACGGACAAGAGCACTGAAACTTCACTACTCCATACTTTAAACAATATACTACTATTTCCAAAAAATACTCCCACCATACTGATTCTACTTGACTTGTCGTCGGCTTTCGATACGTTAGACCATAATATTCTTATTCGAAGATTAGAGAACATTGGTATTAAAGATTCTGTCCTTAGTTGGTTTACATCCTACCTAATTAACAGATCCTTTTCTATATGTATAGGTAACGCCATAACAGAACCCCGCCACACAACTCATGGTGTACCCCAAGGTTCTGTTTTAGGTCCAATTCTCTTTAATATATATATTTCCCCTTTACTTTACTTACTTGACGAATACCCCGATATACACTTTCACTCATATGCGGATGACTTACAGCTATACTGTAATTTACCTGACCCAATTAATAACATAAATACTATAAATAAATGCATTAATGACATTAGTAAATGGCTTTCAAATAACTCCCTACTATTGAATAGCCTTAAAACAAAAGCTTTATTAATAAATACATCCCCAGGACATCATTCCATACCACCTATTATTATTAATAATCATATTATAGAATACTCTAACCAAGCTAAAAACCTCGGCCTCACACTTGACCAAAAGTTGTCTTATCTACCACATATAACTAATATATCGAAGTCCATTAATTACACCTTACATACGATCCGACTTATTAGACCTTCTATAACTACTGAACTTGCTAAACTACTAGTTACTTCCTTAATACTGCCCCGACTTGACTACTGTAACTCTACTTTAAATTCACTCCCAGCACATACTATCAAAATAATCACTAAATTACAATATAGAGCCATCAGAACCATTTTCAGGATAAAAAAATACTCAAGACAACATATCACACCTTATATGAAATCCATTCACTGGCTACCCATCCCTTACCGCATACAATACAAATTACTCCTACTGACCCACCATGCCACCAATAATAATAAACCTGACTAACTTACTGAACTACTTACGAACTACAAGTCATCCCGACCACAACGAACAATACATAAATACAAACTAAATATACCAATAACTTTATCACTAAATAAAAAACAGGAATCTTCTTTTTCTATAATATCACCTAAACTATGGAACTCCCTACCTCACTCAATTAGATCTATAGTTTCTGACAACACCTTTAAAGTCAAATTGAAAACACATCTATTTAATATAGCTTATAATAATTAATATACGATACACCGCCGAAAACTCATTACTGATGTTGATCGCAGTGTCTAAACAAATTGGTTACAAGGTTACAAGGTTACTATATTATTACTATATTAAATATATTATTTATTATAAATAAATATATATAAAAAATAATATCCTAAAATACGCAAATAAATAAATTTATTTTGGTTACTCATTTTTTTCCTTTTGAAAATCTCATTTTCTATTAATTTATTTGAATTTTAGACTTGTATAATATTCTTTTCATTATCTTGTTTTTTTCCTATTATTATTTTAGTTTATTGGTTACTTCTCTTTAGACTTATAGAATATATATTCTATATAGTATATAGTATACTATATAGTAATACTTTATTCGATAATTGTTAACATACTTTTAAAAATATCACTACCGCTTCATGATAACTATCAACAACCAATACAATAGTATCACGATACATTTACAACAATCATATATATATATATATATATATATATATATATATATATATATATATATATATATATACATATATATATATATGGTTCCGGGTTAGACTCAAGGCAGTTCTTGTTTTTCTCTTGTGTTTATCAATAACTTAATAAACGATAAATCAAAATATAAGAATTTTTTTTTTACTATTTGTCCATGGACGCCCAGCTAAGACTTATATTGATCAACTGGTTGAAGATACAGAATGCACCTAGATGAACTTCCAAAAGCGATGAAATATGGAGAAAACGTGTCAATGAATGCCGAGCAAGCTCTGCGTGACCGTTGACCGTGTTGAGGTTGTCAGAGTAATACAGTGCTTACCAGTTCGTTATCGGCTCTCCAACAATGTCCCGCGAAGCGCATACGTTGTTTTCGAATAGTTTCCGTGACCATTGGGATTCTTTTATACAATTCCTCGTTTGTTAGATGTTCTTTCCATGATTTGTTTAACGCAGCTCTAAGCATTCTGGTGTATGATCCATTTAGTCGATTTTCAAGAGTCTTTGTTAGTGTCCATGTTGTCGCTCCATATGTTAAAACAGATTCATCGGTCGCTCGGAAGAAGTTTCTCTTGAGCCTTTCCGATAGTTTTGATTTCCATATTTACGTCATGCTGGTTATTGCTCCCCATGCCTTTGCGATTCTCACATCGATATCGTGCACAGTTGATCCGATAAAGATACCGAAGTAGTTAAAGTCTTTCACTTTTTTAAGGGTTGTACCTTCACTGTTAGTTAATACGTGATCCTCTTTTTGATTAAAAGACATGTAATCTGTTTTGCCGCAGTTGATTTTCAATCCTATATCTTTTGCCTTCTCTTCGATTTTATTCAAGAGCTGTTTGATATTTTCCATTAAGTCAGCTGTGATAGCAATATCATCTGCATAATTCTAAATATCCTTCTGTATATTAATTAAATATTCAGTAAATAAAAAATATTGTCAATATTAATTGTCAATTGTCAATAATCAGTATCGGTGATGTAAGTTGCTGGATGTCTCCAATTCGTATTTTCTTAAGTGTGAAACCAAAATTTGAATCTATAGATGATTTTAGGACATAATCTAAACAAATTATGAACAGGAATGGTGCTATCGTATCGCTTTGTAAAACGCCTGTTGTTATCTCAAAGAATTGTGTATCGCCATCTGGAGATCGAACCATAAAGCAGGTATTCATGTACAACATAATTATGGCGTTGAGTGTTTCATCTGGTATTCCGTAGCTTTTTAAGATGTGCTTCGTGTTCTTTCTGTCTATGGAATCGAAAGCTTTTGAGAAATAGACGAATAATAGTACTGCTGGAAGATTGTGCGACTTTACTTCTTCAAGTAATCGACGTATAGTTTGAATTTGGCCGGATGTAGATCTGTTTGTTCGGAAGCCATTTTGATTTTTCCTTAATAGTGGATATAATGTTGGTCTTATCCTATTCAGCCGCATTAAATTGTACATTTTTGCTGCTATTGGTGTCAACGTAATCCACCTATAATTTGTTGATGAGACAAGATCACCTTTTTTAGGGAAAGGTATCAAGCAGCATTCTGTCTATCTTTGAATTGTTTCTTGAGAGTAAACTCGATTGCAGCATTCAAGTAGAAATTCTTGCATTTCTGGTATTTTCCAGATTTCAGCTGTAATTTCGTCCAAGCCTACAACTTTACCATTTTGTATTCTTTTGGTGGCTTTCAGTAGTTCATCTGAGGTAAAGAGTCCTCTTTTAATATCTAGGTCTTGTTCATTTTCGTCTAAGTTGATATGTCTTGTGGATGTGATTTTCTTGCCTAGAAGCTCTATAAAAAAAAAAAAAAAACTTACCATATATGATTTAATTAATATTATTGTAATTTTGTATAATATATATATAACAATATAGTTATTACCTATACACTAACAATTACATTATTAATATTCGCACACTAAAATGTAATGTATATATTTTAATTATTATCGTCGATATATGATGTCGTAGAACTTGAGGACTTAAACTTGTATATCCGTTAATTATATCCTTTAATGATATATATTGTCAACAAACATTATTGTATTGTATTGTAGCCGTGCCTACGTAAACACTGTAGATAAACAATCCTAGAAAGGTTCGTTCGATTCAATGTGTAATCCTTCATATAAAATATAATACATATTTATATTTTAGTATAATATGTATTAACAATTTATATAAAAAAATAGTTACCTTTGGTCACGAATCATTTAAAGTTTGAAATATAAATTATTATTTTAAAATAAAATGTTTAATATTCCATGTATAATAGCAATGACGACATATTATTATCTTTGATGTTTACAAATATTTAAATTAATATTTATAAATTAATTATGTATTTGTATTATATTTAATGAATTAATATAATATATACCATTATTTATATTTATTATTAATATAATATCTATATTTCATTTATATATCTACAAATTACCAATATTAATGTCTCCTAAAACTCGAGAAAATACACCATTTTACAAAGTATTTATTTTAAAATAATTCAAAAAAATAATTAATTTTTTAAAATTAATATATATAATTATACTTTACATACATTTGAGTGATCAGATTGTATTGAATTGTGGATATAAATTAGATATAAATGTCTTTAATACAAATAAATTTAAAAAAATTAAAAATATGTAAACTTATTTTATATTTCATATTTCAAATAAAAATCCAAAAAAATTTACAAATGATGTTAATTTTTTTCTAAAAATAATTTTTAATTTTTTAATAATTAATTTGATTTGTATTATTATTATCTATACATTATATATTTTAATTTTTTAAATTAAATTGTAATAATTTATTTATATTAAATTATACGATTTTTAGATATTTTTTTTTACTAACATTATTTTATAAAATTTGGGCATCTAGATTGTTATGAA
Organism: Osedax fenrisi; assembly: GCA_964019155.1. Lineage (NCBI taxonomy): Eukaryota > Metazoa > Annelida > Polychaeta > Sabellida > Siboglinidae > Osedax > Osedax fenrisi. The sequence goes on from OZ025244.1 coordinate 38,584,513, forward strand.
AAATATGTTGTATTGTTAATACTACTTGTACTATATGTTTCTAGGATATATCCATAGTTGGCTTAAAAAAAATCATTCAATTTGATAAAAATTGAATAAAACTTATTTCTATATCTCCATGTTAAATTTTATATGTATTAAATGTTAAAATAAAAAGGTCTCGTGACATAAAACTATTTAATATATAGGTCTACAATTTTAAACACTTATTCATCATAGCATACATAATTGTCATAAATGTGAAGGTTTATAAAATTAGGAAAACAAAATTAGTACGAACCGGTCTATTGTACATTGTACAGGGTTGGGGTAATGCTTTTATAGTTGAATATATCATTATTAATCAATCAACGATCAATAAATTATCTGTATTATCACGAACATTATCATCATTATCACATTTAAGTATTTCATGTTTTTATTGTAATATAATAGATACATATAGTATATATGTGTGAACATCTAATAACATACACATACCCATATATAGAGAGAGAGAGAATAATATTTCTAGGCAAATTTTACGAATATTGTATGCTTGAAAATGGATACTTAAACCGACTAAAAACCTAAAAAATGTACATCTATATATATATATATATATATATATATAAATTATTACATATTTATATTCGTGTACTAATTACACGTTGTCGATCTATAAATAGAAAACCGTCTAAAAATAGGCCTAATTGGAGATGCAGATTCTTTAATAGACAGACGCGTGTGTTCTAGTGTGAACGTAATCTATTTTTAATAATTACTAGTCGCGCATGACATTGTTGTGTCGCCGGTTGAATCACACGTGCTGCACACGTGACTACGATTTCTATGTAAACACCCACGTGATGTGATAGACAGGTATATTCTACTGCTAAATAGTACAGTGGTATTGTCTCTGATATACATATATATATATGTGTATGTATATATGTGTATGTATATATGTATATGTATATATTTATATAGTATATATATATATATAATATATATATATATATATATATATATATATATATATATATATATATATATATATATGTATATATATGTATATATATGTATACATATATTATATATATATATATACATATATATATATATATATATATATATATATATATATATATATATATGTATACATATATTATATATATATGTATATATTGACAAAACAATTACGTGTCAACGTGTAATCGATTATAGTTATACTATAGCCAGTACTATATCCGATAGGCTAATCATTATAATGATTCATCGTTATGTAACAATATGTAACTTCGCAGTCGTAGTACATGTGTACATTATGTAATATATTGTAGAAACCACGACACCTAATACTACGCGTAATACATTATATTACTATATAAACACTATTTGATCAAGTAATAAAATCACTTAATAATATATAATATATATATATATATATATATGTTAACTACTTACCATGATACATATATACATACATATACACATACATATGCACACACACATACACACATACACATACATATGCACACATACATACAAGCACATACACATATACGATATACACATATTATAAGTGTGCGTGTTCAACACGCCGTGTTGTATCGTCTTATGTGACATATATGTAGTATATATACTATAGTATTACAATAAATAGAGTTTATATGTTTTACGGGAATGATATTTAGGTTGAATATAGTAGTATAGATGGTTACGCTTATATATCGCTTTGGGGTATATACGTACATATATACGTACATATATACATACATATATACATACATATATACATACATATATACATACATATATACATACATATATACATATATATATATATATATATATATATATATATACATATATACATACATATATACGTACATATATACATACATATGTACATACTTATATACATACTTATATACATACATATATACATACATATATACATATATATATATATATATATATATATATATACATATATACATACATATATACGTACATATATACATACATATGTACATACTTATATACATACTTATATACATACATATATACATACATATATACATACATATATACATCCATATATATCCCGGCGAAAGACCAGAAAAGAACCTCAACGGAACCTTAACTCTATGGCCTTTTGAGATTTAAAATAACTATACAGTATAATTTATAACTTATATTTATTATTTCATATATGAACTGTATACGAACTGTTATATCTCATTAAACAATATTTATTTATTTATATAAATTCATATATACATACATATATATATATATATATATATAAATACATATATACATACATGTATACGTATACTGTTTAGATGTTTGAAATAGCACTTCCGAGAATACCTATAGGCGTATTACTAGACATGTTACTATAGTCGTATTACTAGATGTAATACTAGGCGTATTAATGTGCTTACATCGGTATGCCTGCGGCTAATATATATATATATACCAAATATTATTCTAAGGAAAGATATAACTCTTACGCGAAATCGTGTAATTCGATTTTTCACAGAAAATATGAATAGCGCCACCTATGTAGGGTCAATTTTCGGAAAAAATGTGTTGTAAATAATGTAACGTCGTATCAAATTATATAAATTATATAAATTATATAAATTATATAAATTATATAAATTATATAAATTATATAAATTATATAAATTATATAAATTATATAAATTATACATTTTTATAAATTATATAAATTATATAAATTATATAAATTATATAAATTATATAAATTATATAAATTATATAAATTATATAAATTATATAAATTATACATTTTTAAAATGTAAAATAATATGTTTTAAATTATTATTTATATGATGAAAACTCAATGTTCATTACTAATATATAACAATGCAATATGATTGCATGTGTTTGATTTGTTCATTTTTCATTAGAACTATAAAAACAATATTGTATGAAAATCGCGGCAAATCTAAATTTATTTCAGTAATTTTACTGCCAGCGGCGGATGGGAGTATACCTATAAGTATGTATTACACTGCGTAGGTATATCCCTACAGTATGTGTTATATCTTTGCTTCGCAATATCTTTAATAAAGGTATACAAGATACATATGCGCGATCATGCATTCGTATGCGCGACCATATATATATACTAACAACCGGAATAAGTATACGCCCATCATACTAAACCTTGCCACTCAAACCATGTGTATATATGTGTAATAGAAGTATATACAGGTCACTGATAACATAATGAAGTCACCCTAAACTCGATAGATATGCAATACTATATCTATATATAGATGTAATATTGCATAACTATAGAGTTTAGGGTGACCATTCGATGTTGTCTTAATTAATAATTATGCTGTTTTAACAATTATATTAAGTGGGTAACATTTAAAATCACTTCAAATATTTAAACTATTATAATATTCGCCCTGTAAAATGTAGGGTGTATACTATACACTGTATAGTGTATGTTGTACATTGTACAATGTTAATTAATAATAATCATTATTATTTGAAATGGAAATATTTCTAAAAATAGTATCGTACGATAACTAAATAATCAATAATAATATTAATTTCTATATATAACATCACACGTATCACACGCACACACAAATTAGATTTAGTATTCATAATCACATGATGTTATACAAGTAATATATGATCTAATTAAGGTATAACTTTACAACTCTTACGTAATAACTACCTGGTATCGCTCAGAGCGCCTTAACACGCACCCGCCTACACGGTCTCGATTACGTAACATTAATCGATCGTCGGTAACACGTGTGCGCGCACTATAGAACGAGTCGCACACTATAGAGAGAGGCGAACACTATCGCACTATTCTGTTTAACTACCGTATGTATAGTATATACTGTATACCCCACCGCGATGAATTGAAGGGTAACTCCCCTGTAGCACTTAACTAGTAACGGGGACGTGACGGGGTTGTGACGGGGTTAAATGTAATCGGGCCCGCCCCTTGCCGTAAACAAGGGCTATAGCCATACATGGGGGTTGCGTGGCAGTCGTGAGAATTGTGCCTGTATAAACTGTGTAGCTTATAATTTATATATATAACCTTATAAGCTATAAGCTATAACATATATATATATATATATATATATATATATATATATATATAAAGCTATATATATAACCGTGTATATCAATTTTATTGTATATTTTAAATTAGTTATATATTCATATACACGTTTTACTTAGTTTACTTTAATCAAGTTCTCACTTTACAAGATCTTATAATTACTACCCATTCTTCTCTGTCCATCATCAGTGTTCTTAATTCGTCTTCTTCACAATCGCAGTCGTTCTTTAAATATTTCAATGAATATGAATTGGGTTTTCTACTTCTATTTCATATATCATAACGGCATATATGCCGTTCTTTGACTTCCGTAACATTAAGTTGTGACCTAGTTCATCGGTGTGCCTAATGTAGTGACTTTTCTAGTCGCAATCTTCTTTGTTTAATTACCTTACTGATCTTTGACTTTCCCATGTACATTTGTATATTGGTAATCTTGTATTTCCATGATGTATTTGTTGCCTTTATTAGTAGTCTGATATAACACCCGTTAATTTGCTTACGCATTTTGGAGTCGATTGTCCATCATTTTCTACCATATAGTAATATATATATTATTTATACAACAACAAACCTATGTTTGATTGTTGCTTTTAAATTTCTTATATTAAGACTGTTTTTCATGCTGGAGTTCCATATTTATTTCATCTTATTGCTGACCATAATAATGCTTTGCGAATTACAAAATCATTTTGTGAGCTATCAATACATGCCCCGGGTTTTAAAATAATTTATAAATTATTAATCAGCGTGCCATATTTCAATAGTCTAATGTTGACCGGAAATGTACACACACGTGTATTTTAACTTCATGACCTCGGTTATATTTGAGTTAAGTTGAAGACCAAAGTTAGCGACTTCTGTTTCAATGGATGTTAGTAGTACTGAGCTCATTCGACTTCTTGTGATACAAGTGCTATATCATCGGCGTAACTGAGATAGGTTAGCTGTATTTCTGGATGTCGTCTCCCTTGTCGTTGAATCATTTCGAGTCCGAATTCAGCTTCTCGTCCTTCAATGGAGTGTCGCCTGACCGATTACACCATGGTGATATTCAGTAGGGATCTAAATTTTCAAATCTTTCAAATCGAGTTTCAAATCGAGTCAAATCGAGTCAATTCGAGTCACATCATTTTCAAACATTTATATAAATTATTATTTCAAATCTTAAATCTAATTTTCGAGTCAATTCGAGTCACACCTATTTTCAAACATTTGTATGGATTAAATTCACTATTTATCATAATATTGTAGCTACATTATATGTAATTTATGTACTTATAATTTATATAAGTCATTATTTATTTGTATATATAATAGGAATATATTTAATAAGTTCGATTAGTACTATAATTTGGAATAAACTCGAAAAAAAAGGAGAATGTATACGATTTTTTATACGATTCGGAGTGACAGATTATTATTAAGCTAGATGTAGTGATTTAAATTAGTGAACAAACATGTATTAATAGATAATAGAGAAGGGCGTAATTAGTTAATTGAGTATCCTAAGTTATTATTATATAATACTCATGATTCGATTTTATATGATACATTGGATGGCATACAGTGTATGACAGACTCTCAATATATAACTCTATGTAGAGAAATAGGTACACTTATTAACTATTTTAGTGTTTGTATATTATATATGTGTGTATATATGCATGTATGTAGGTAGGTGGGTGGGTGGGTATGTAGGTAGGTGTTTATTTAGTTAGATAGGTATGATAGAATGATAGGCAGGCAAATATGTAGGCAGGTATACAGGTGGGGAGGTAGGTAGGCAGTCAGGTATGTAGGACCTACATATATATATATATATATATTGTGAAAGAGGTAGGTATGTATATAGGTAGATAGATGGGTAGTATAGTTAGGTAGGTTGTAGGTAGATAGGTGGGTAGTCAGGCAGGTATGTATGTAAGTAGGCATATGGATGGGTGGGTAGATAGGAGGTAGGTAGGTGGGTGATAGGGTAGTTATATAGGCAAGTAGGTTGGTAGGTAGTCATGAAGGTAGATAGATATATGGTGGGTAGTTAGGTAGGTGGGTGGATAGGTAGATAGATAGTTAGGTGGGTGGTAGGGTAGTGTATGCATATAGGCAAGTAGGTGGATGGGTAGGTTGTCGGGTAGGTATATGTATGGGTGGGTAGTTAGGTGGGTGGATGGATAGGTAGATATGTGAGTAGGTAGATAGATAGGTAGGTGGGTTGTTGAGTAGGGTATGTATATAAGCAAGTAGGTGGGTGGGTAGGTAGTCATGAATATACTTAGATTTGTAAGTAGGTAGGTATATAGGTGGATAAGTAGGTATTCATGTAGATATGTAGCTATAGTAGGTAGGTATGTAGGAAATCTTCAATGGAATTTGTTTAGCTTTACTGTGCTCTCACATTAGACTTTGTTTGTAGAAGTAAAGGGGATCAACTGTATATTAGATGATGGGAAGTTTTTACTATCAATAAATTCAATAATTTATATGACAAACATTGTTTTATGATTTGAAAGTCTTCGAAGCCATGATTTGGTAGAGATTTGATGTCTCCAAATATTTTGTTAGTGATTTGAAAGTCTTCGAAGCCATGACTTGGTAGAGATTTGATGTCTCCAAACATTTTTTTAGTGATTTGAAAGTCTTCGAAGCCATGACTTGGTAGAGATTTGATGTCTCCAAACATTTTTTTAGTGATTTGAAAGTCTTCGAAGCCATGACTTGGTAGAGATTTGATGTCTCCAAACATTTTTTTAGTGATTTGAAAGTCTTCGAAGCCAAGCAAAGATTTGAATTTTTAGATCACTAATATTCAGTGTGATCACAAAGAGAAATGCTGGTGCTAGTACGCAAGACTCCCTTTGTTATTTTAAAGTTGTCGGTATCTCCGTCAGGTGTTATAACTGTTGCGTAAGTGTCTTTATACATTGTACGGCGATTGTTTGTAAGCATATATAATAGATCATAAACAATATATTGTACCTATAGGTGAATACATATTTATATGATCTTTTAAAATACAACTCTAGTCATACTCTATACACGTGATATACATACTAATACCCCAGTAATACCCCAGTCATACCCACACCCCAATACCTTCTACTATGAATACACTAAAATTACCCAGTCGTTTGCCTAACTGACAGTATTATTATTGTTTTATGTATTGTTCATAATGTTCATAATAAACTCTTTAAAATGTCACTTTACTGAATTTATTATAAATAAATCACTTGTGTATATATGTGTGTGTATGCATGTGCACATGTGTGCTTGTGTGCATGCTTGCGTGTATATACCATTTATGGTTGTTGGTGTAATTTGATCAAATATGTTCTATTGACGCCTATACATAAATAGCGATATTCACATGCGGTGTTTGTGTGGGTGCTAGTAATGAATGATCTCCAGTTACTCGCCGATAATAGGTAATACGATATGTAAATAATAAAAGTCTTTGTATCGTGACCGCCAGATAATAAACCACTAAAATACACAACCGACTCGCGTAGACGTATATATTATTATTCTTAATATATATATATATATATATATATATATATTATACCTAAGCATATTTATATTACATATACACATATACTCACACACACATATATATATATATATATATATATATATATATATATATATATATATATATATATATATATATGCGCATTGCCGTGTGGTATATATACAGCACGTGATAATGTATGTAAACATTGATGTTGTGAATTAGAGTGACGCATGCTCCCTAGCCCCTCTCTAGCCCCTCCCTAGCCCTGACGTGTTCAGCTCCGGCAGCTGGTACGTGTTATACAACAGTTCTGCGCATGCGTCGACTCGGACAGTTTACCTAATCGACCCGCTCACGTGATTCGTAATCACGTGATAAGTTCTAGTATAGTCAGTATAATGACTCATCAGTTGTGGTAGCCACGCCCACAATGTTTATATTCAATAAGGGCCGGATATACGTAGTCATATAAACCCATAGTTACACCTCAATACAGCACCACTGAATATATTTAATAATAAGTTGTTCATTATATTCGCTATCTAAGTCATCGTGTCATCGTTATTACAGCGTCTATATATAGATGTATCTATAGATATTACCTATATCATTCATATCAGATGTTCAGCTTATTCTGTGGCTGCATTCTATTGGTTAATAAAATAAATGCGAAATTAAATGCGAAATGAAAGCACCGTATACTTCACGGAACACGTTGCACTAGCTATAGTACACTAGGCTGTTGATTACCGCGTAGTGTGGGTATTCCTGAGCAATGTTTTCTCGTAAATTGGTCATTTATCATATTAGAGTATTCTATATATTTACCCAACGTAAACATATGTATATATACGTATATATTGCCTATATGTTGGTATATATCATCGATGTAAATTTGCATCGATGGTATATATATATATGAATGAATGAATTGAATGTAATACTTAACAAATTCATGAAATTGTGTAAAAGTGATTATTCAGATATATTTTATAAGTAGTCGGTGTGTTTTATTAATCGGATGATATACCCCCTTAAATAGCCACCCTAACATACGACGTGCGGCTATACTAGATCATGTTATATTTGTTGGATGTACACTGTACACATATGCCCCCCCCCACTTTAAAATATACGGGGGACCTCATATGTATTGGTCCCCCGTATATTTTAAAGTGGTGGGGGGTTATATCCCCCGCCCCCTGTTGCAGCGCCCCTAGCTACATGCAATACACGGTATGTACACCTATAGTGTAGCACACATCTTTTAGCCGAACATTCGAGGTATACCCCTTTACCCGAATAACGCCTAAGTCACGTGTCTATAAGCTGTTTACTTTAACACGGAGAACAACGGGGTAGTTATCATCATAACCCACGCCACTAGGTGTGTTATTAACGCACACATTGTGTGCTGTTAGCGTGTGCTAATAACTTTGTGTTCGTATGCGGCAATATACCTATATATAGGTTATGTATGCGGTAGTATACCTATAGTTATTACCATATATGGTGCGATACCATAAACAATGTTTCTGGCCGATCAATAATGCATATAACCTAACGAATACATCATAGTAAAACAGAGATATACCTTGTATAATGTAACGTTACCTATATATATATAATATAATAATGTTGCTAATAGGGTTATATGGTTAAGTGTATATATATATATATATATATATATATATATATATATATACTATATAATGTATACCTCCTATATATTGGGTATACCCTATATGTCTAATTTTAATGATCGTGTTATTGTTATATTTCGTTTACATCTGTACTGGCTAACCCGTGGGTATATCAACACTAAGCATACACTTATTGCGTGTTTATATTAATAGTATACAATCTATACTTTACATATATGTATATGAACATTATTTATAGGAAAAATATAGAAATTTCCTTATTTTAAATGTTTCCTTTATATTTAAAATCACCGTACTTAAAGATATATATATATATATATATATATATATATATATATATATATATATATATATATATATAGTAGTTTAGACCCACTGTGGTTTAGATAGGTATAAATAAATAGTTATAGATATAATACACATTTTATATACATATATATAGAGATATAAGTTCATTTGAATAACCTTTAGATATATAAGAATATATATATTCTTATTCCTATAGGAACATCTAAAAAGTCGTCATATTCAAGCCATATGTCTCCAGTGTGCTTCTGACATATACATATGATGTTGTGATTCCCCGGGCTGTCATTAATTCACACACTACTGCATACATACGCACGCACGCATACTAACACACACATGGGTACACACACATACGGTATAAAAACTATACCCACTTTACATACGAAGAGTTTGAACAGATGATAACACAGCACTATATATAGTGTCTATTAATACTGTAGTTGGGTTGGGTTATTTACACGAGTTGTAATGATTTGTATGTTAATGGGGTTGGCAAGCGTATTTAAATATTAACTACATTTAAAAAATTATAATTTGTTTTGTACACAATGCAGATGTACTATAGTACTATAGTATGACATTGGTATCTAAATACGATAATTGTAAATAGTATACTTATAAACTTGGAGAGGGTAATTTAATTAATTAAATAATATACCATCTTCAAATAATATACCCTCTCCATTATATATACTCAGGAGATCGTTTTAATGTATACACATATTATGATTTTTATTTAGTTTGTGTTGGTTTGGTTTGTTTATAATTTAAAACGAGTATAGTCAACTCCCGATAAATCGGACTCGTAAGGGACCGAAAAAAGTTTCCGAATTAGCGAGATGTCTGACTAACCCGAGATTCAAAATATCATGCAAATAAGACATGAGATGCGCAGCGTGAGTTAAAGGAATACCGAAATGTGGAATTATGCAACAATCAACAACATAAAATATTGTATTCAATAATATTACTTACTAACATTATAATATACATTATTTAAAGTAAAAATTTCTGACAATTTATAAAAAGTCCGACTTATCCAGTATAACAATAATAAAAATGGCAATAATATGTGTCCGACTTATAGACAATTCTGACTTATCCAATCCAACTTATCCGACTTATCCGATTAATTTAACATTGAAGTAGATACAAATCCAACCAAACCAACTAAATGTGTCCGACTTATCGAGAAGTCCGACTTATACGTAGTCCGACTTACTGAGAGTTGACTGTATATACTAAAAATAATAATATAGGTATTGCCACATTTGGAACATCTGACCTATTTAAATACTTATTGAGTTGTAACATTATTTTATAAATTTATTTAATTTATCTGAAAACATTTCTTCATAATCATATATCTGAGCTATTTATTATACAATTAGAAAAACATAGATTGTTTTCTTTACAAAAGTGTTGTAATCACAATAAAGGGAGTCACATCCCAATACAAGTATTTCCAGCAACTTGCCGGAAATATTGTAACTTTAAAACGATTTTCTATCAAATTAACTACAATTTTAGTGGGATACCCCCTTACTTTCCAGCAACTTGCCTTACATATAGTAACTTTATTTGCACAATATTCATAAAATTAACATTCTGAGAAAATAGCTATCAAAGTATATTGAAAATTTTTCATGCAATTATAATAAATTCAGATTTAGTATTTAAATGTTTTATAATATAAGTATTTTATAGTTATAATGAGTTTAAATAATTAAGATAAGCATAATTACTGTTTTTAAAAGTTTTTACAGAAAATTGGTATTATATTTGATAATAATTAAAGCTTTAATAAACATATAAATTAATATTATTCACAATAATTAATATTTATTTATAATAGTAGTTGTTATCAAACATCATTTATACTCTAAATATAGCGAATTCAGGTATAATCTTTACATGATACATGAATGATAATAGAACTTATTTTCTATATAATATTTATTTTTATTTTTTATTTTTAAATTAAAATGTTGAAGGTAATGCTTCCCCTTAAGTTGTAGTATATTAGTTACTATATATATTTGGTATAGTATACTATACCAACATATATGTTACCACAATATAGTGTGGTATATATATACTCTATAGATATATGTATCATGCCACATGTATTTGTCACGATAAGCTATATATAGCCGATGACTCACGAATTCACAACAAAAGCGTGAGTCATTTTAACTTAATTATAAATACTATAGTATTAATATATTGACACGTCTGCAGACTTAGCTCGCTATTGCCACAAAGTACAGTTGTGTACCCGCGTAACGTCTACGTATGTGTGTACATCGTGTGTGAGCGCGTGTGTGTACGTGTGTGTGTACATTGTACGTGAGAGCGTGTGTGCGTATGTGTTAATAGTATTAACTTAAAACATACTTATCATATCGTATGTCATCACTTGTGTATAACATATTATAATAAATTAAAAAGTAACAATTATAATTATAATTTTAAATAAAATAATTATATTTAAAACCTAAATTAATGTATATAATACAAATATTTTGTATATACATTTAGTCTTATAAAGTGGTAACAATATATAAATCAACAATATAAAAAAGAAGTCATATACATTGAGTCATTATTGAATAATTTACAAGTAATAGCGAACAAATAATATAACATATTTTTTCTATTATTTTAAATTTAAAATAAAAAGTAACGCTATAATTCTGTCATATCGGTGTAAATAATATTGTGACGTATACTAAAGGCAATTTTAATATTACTATGCAGGTTTTATTTATATCATTACGAAAAATTAGCCATATATTATTTTTTGTTAAAAAGTTACAACATAAATAATTAATAGTTATATTTATCTAACTTTGTATCAAATTTGAAATATTGTATTGATATAAAATGCTTTTTATTGAAAGAAATATTTATTACAATTATATTTACGCTAGTAACTATAAACAATAAAATTCAAGATATTTCATATATTAAAATTAATATATTATATAACACAAATGATATTAAATTTTCAATGTTAATTAATATAATATATTATATGATTAATTTTATTTCTAAAAAAATCTCATATAAGGTTATATTATACCAATTGACTTGAAAACTAAGATATGAAACTTTTGTTTTAAATATTATAAAGAAAACATTTCACTATATAATTTTGATACATTTAATTAATAAAATGGACTAATATATGATATGTAGTATCATAAAAGTTGCTCAACAGAAATCAACAACTCAGCATTTGTAACACAACAGAAATCACCAGCTCGGACGTAAAGCTTTTCATTAATGCATTAATGTATTAACCCTATAGGGTTATCCTATATGGTACCCGTACAACGTACGTGAATGCATATACACACGCGCACCTGTGTACAATAACCAAGTTAATAAGATTAGACCGCAGTGTATGCGCGACTCTATGTGTGAAGCGTTAGAGGGGCGCCTGTATAGTAGTATACTATAGTAAAGTATACTTTATATCGTTATAACATATATTGAGTGTAACCTAGGAACATGTGTAACCATATAATAACGTATATGTTCTTATATCTTTATACACGATATCTCGATACATGGTCACGTGACAATAATGTTGTTTACATTAGTCATTAGTAATCGGTTCACCGTGTAGGTCAATATCTTCACGGTGTAGGTCAATCGGTTCATCTTGTTGGTCATTGCAGTCTCTTCACCTATAGAGCTCTATAGAGCATTGTCTTACCTCTCTCTCGTACCTATTGTAAATAGTACAGGGTGTGTGTGACACGTTAAGAGCGACGCCGAAGTAAGTAACCATACTAATGATTAATATCACGTGCACAGTGGACATCATTGATGTGCGTTGGCGCATGCGTTATTGATTCACATCGCTGTATACATGTGTACACGTATACTGTGTACATTACTTATGTTTCATGTTTATACATATTTATATATGTGTAATTACATATATATATATATATATATATATATATATATATATATATATATATCAGTGTTCATTCTAGGTTTCAGGGCAGCTACCAAACAACAATTATTATAGGGCATTTAAATATATTTTACTAAGTAAAATATAGGATGACGTATATGGGTAATTTCGCCATCTATTTATAAATTCATTTATGCTAAATAATATATTAGATGGACAATTATACCCTGAGGCAATTTAAACCTGTAACAATTGTTACTTACAAAATCTACTTAAGTAGCTTTTTGAATTAGAGATGTAAATAAATAGCAAAATAAGTATTCGACTTGATTACTTATTATTCGTTTACAATTAAATGATTTACAAATTGTAATTCTAATACATTGATATCAAATAATTATTTTTATATTCAATCTTCTCAACATTTGATTCAAGAGATATTCAGATATTCAAAATCTGATCGTCGAGCATGTATAATATTGAAAATTAAGTTGTCGATATATTATAATATTGAAAATTAGATAGTCTAAAAGTTATAATATTGAAAATTATGTAGTCGAGAATTTATAGTTTTTAAAATTAGTTGGTCGAGTAGTTATAGTATTGAAAATTCGGTTTTCAAGAAGTTATAATATTGAAAATTAGGTTTTCGAGAAGTCATAATTATTAAAATAGGTAGTCTAGGAGTTATATTAGTGAACATTTGGTTCTCTATAAGTTATAATATTATCATTATTGTAATATCATATATATAATTATATATTTATTTGAGTAATGTAATATTAACTCTATCAAATTTATATATATATATATACTTTCTTTTATATAAATATACTAGCCGTACCCGACCCGGCGTTGCTCGGTTTTGATTATTTTCCTATATATTATATATTAATTATAGCTATTCCTGAATCTTAATTGATATATATAATAAAATAAATGTTAGCTGACATACAAAACAAAGTAGAAAACATTTTCAAATAATATGTTAAAAAATACAACAAATATTTCAAATATTACAAAATATGTTTTAAAAAAATGTCTAAAACCCAAACCTAAACCCAAACACAAACCGTACACTACCCTGCATTGCTAGGTTTTTGATTATTTGCCTATTAATTGTAGCTATTCCTGATTATACTTAGCTAATATTTAATTTTTTTCTTCTAACTAATATTTACTAATTCTAACTGTATCCGATGTAGACCCAGCGTTGTTCGTTTTTAAGATTATTTGTAAAATATTTGGTAAGATTACAAATAATAATTTAAAATATTACAAAATATATTTTTAAAAAGTGTCTAAAAATATTTTAAGAAATATAAAAAATATTTCAACATATTAGTAGATAACATATAACCACACCTGATTTTGAATGCCTATTTATTTTTTTTATTAATTATAGCTATTCCTGATTATTCTAAAATATATAATTGCTAAAAATTGCAAAAAAATATATAAAATATTACAAAATATGTTTTAAAAACAAACCATACCCGACCCGGCATTTCTTGGTTTTTGTTTGTTTGCCTATCTATTATTTATTATTTATTAATTAGGGCAATTTCTGATTCTATATTTCTAGTATATACAATTAAATAAAGTTTATTTAAAATACAAACAAATATAGAAAAATATTGTTTCTAATATTTAAAAAATTAGTAAACAAATATTTCAAAAAATATTTTAAAAAATACAACAAATATTTCAAATATTACAAAATATGTTGAAAACCCAAACCCAAACCGTCCCAAAACGGCGTTGATCGGTTTTTAATTATATGCCTATCTATACTTTATTAATTATAACTATTCCTGATTTAGAATTGTTTGCCGAACCCAACCCGACGTTGCTCGTTTTTTTATTATTTGCCTATCAATTATTAATTATAGTTATTCCTAATTATGCATAGCTAATCTTTAATTGTTGTCTTCTAACTAATATTTAATAAATCTAACTGTATCCGATGTAGATCTGGCGTTGTTCTTTTTAAGATTTATTCGTAAAATATTTTGTAAAAATACAAAAATACAAAAATAATTTAAAATATTATAAAATATATTTTTAAAAAGTGTCTAAAAATATTTTTTAAATATAAAAAATATTTCAACATATTAGTAGTCATACCCTACCCGGCGTTGCTAGGTTTTTGATTGTTTGACTATTTATTTTTATTAATTATAGCTATTCCTGATTATTCTAAAATATATAATTGCTAACAAATACAAAAAATATTTAAAATATTACAAAATATGTTTTAAAAAAATGTCGAATTAACCTAAACCCAAATCCAAATAGTACTCGACTCGACATTTATCGGTTTTTTTTTTGCCTATTTATTATTTATTAATTAGAGCTATTCCTGATCCTACATTTCTAGTATATACAATTAAATAAAATTAAACATATGTAGAAACATATTTTTTTTAATATTTAAAAAATTAGATAAAAAATATTTCAAAAAATACAACAGATATTTCAAATATTCCAAAATATGTTGAAAACCTAAACCCAAACAGTTCCAAATCGGCGTTGCTCGGTTTTTTATTATTTACCTATCTATCATTTATTAATTATAACTATTCCTGATTTGGAATTTCTTGCCGTACCCAACTTTGCTTTACTCGTTGTTTGATAGCTTACCTATCTATTATTTATTATTTATGGCTATTTATGATTCTGCTTTTCATATACAATAACATAAATTGTTGCTAAAATTCAAACAAATTTATACAAATATTAATATCTCAAAAATTAGTGGAAAAATATTTCAAAAATATTTCAAATAACATTTTTAAAAATACAACACATATTTCCAATATTACAAAATAGTACTTAATAAATATCGAAAACCCAAACCGCACCCTTCGTTGATCGATTTTTGATTGTTTGCCTATCTATTATTTATTAATTATAGCTATTCCTGATTCTGTATTCCTAGTATACAACAAATATTTCCAAATATTACAAAATATATTTTTTATAAATTTTCTACAAATATTTTAAAAAGTATATTATTATATCTTATAATATTTATATATTTATTATATAATTATAATATTTTAATTATATCTTAAAATAATAATATTTCAACGAATAGTTGAAAAATATAAAAAAATATTTCAAATAATATTTTTTAAAATACAAAAAATATAAATAATATTACAAAATATTTTTTAAAAAAATTTCAAAAAAATGTTTAAAAATATTTCAAAAAATGTCAACAATATTTCAAAAAATGTCAAAAATATTTCAAAAATATTTCAAAAAATTTCTAAAATTTCCAAAAATTTCAAAAAAAATTCCAAAAAATTTCAAAAAAATACTTCCAAAAAATTTCAAAAAAATATTTCAAAAAAGCGACGCCTAAGATTTTAGATGACAAAAAATCATTTTAATGGCAAAAAGTCAATTTTTCAGGTTTTTCTGGGGTACGCGGTAAAAAATTCAAAAAAATTTCCGGACCAAGACCATACTGTTGAAAATTTATTAAGATCGGGTATAACAGATTTTCGCGACGTACCCCGGTTCTCGAGTTACCTCACCAGATACACACACACACATATATATATATATATATATATAATTAAATAGACTTTCTTTTATATAATAGATTGGTAATATTACTAATCAATGGAATAGTATATTTAAATTAAATTAAATATAGTATGTGATTACATGCAGCGGTAAATGTGAGTTTGTGAAATGTTGAAATTTTCGAAATTCAGAATTTGAGCCTGTCTGATATTTAATATTATCAGTACAGCCCGTATATAGCCCATTATACAGTGTATAAGTAGGCGTGGCTTACTTACTAGTAAACTTTAACACTCTAACGTTTAACGGTACCGCATTAACCACACACTTATACATCATTTCGATGTGCTATATGGCGTATAACTATATTGGATAACACTATATATATTTATATATATAACTAAAATATTAGAATTACGATTACGATATAGGATATACATAAATAACGCAATATTCATCATAATTCGATGACAAATATACAACTCTCGCAAAACTTACTATAAGGGAGGGTGTGTGGGCTGGTATATACGTATATATATATATATTAATATATATATATATACGTATATATATGCATATATATATACCATATAAAACAATTTAAAATATAACGTGTACATTTACAATAACGAAATTACTATACTTGTGTAGTAGGTATTATGTAATTTAAAAAGAAAACAAATAATAATTGAACAATATACTTAAGACGAAGATACCGCTCTATTAAATAGCACTATAATACGCATTAGGCTTACTGCTATAATGCATGACATTATATAATATCATATATGAATAATTAAATAATACATTTAAACAATAATCAAAA
Source organism: Osedax fenrisi (assembly GCA_964019155.1). Classification (NCBI taxonomy): domain Eukaryota; kingdom Metazoa; phylum Annelida; class Polychaeta; order Sabellida; family Siboglinidae; genus Osedax; species Osedax fenrisi. The sequence continues at coordinate 38,602,411 of OZ025244.1, forward strand.
AGTAAAATATAATGTAATTATTGTTTGCTGTACACACTAATAAACATTTCTATACCGCTATACCCATATAAGGCTTTATTGACCATGACTGACAGGCTTTACATGTTATTATTGATTGAGGTAATTACTATGACTATTAATATTGGACGAACAGATAAATATGATATTATATTCACAACTGACAATATATTCGCTACGGATGCAGTCGTGTGCCTTTAGTGTTGATATATCTGTAACCAGAAATAGCATTTACACTACTAATATCGCTTGTGGCTTTCTATATTTAGTATTTCTGCTAATTCATTCATTTATGGATATATGATAGATGATATATATATATATATATATATATAATAACAATAATAATAATAATATTTATTTATTGAAATCACAAATATATATATACATTGAATACAATACAAATAGCGGATACAAATGGACCCCTAAAGAAGTCATATACTTGTACATGTTATAAATAACTGTGAGGGGTCCCGGAAAATACAATACAAATAGTAACATTTTTTTTTATTTATCGTTTTGTAAGTTCTTAATAAACACAAGAAAACAATAAGAACAATAGAAACAATAGAAAAACAAGAACTGCCTGGAGTCGAACCAGGGACCTCTGGCTAGCTATAGCTTTCGGTTTTACCACTGATCCATATGTCTATAGACCCCAGACATATATATTTGTTATTTTTATTTGGTGGAGTCCTTTCATCCTATCTAGGAACTTAGATGAAGTTTTCACTTATAACCATATATGGCTCTAATTTCCCTTTGAAGCCGCTCTCATGTTAAGGCATCCATATATGGATATAAATATATGGATAAAACTATAGTTTTAACGAGAGCCGACCATTTATTTATACACAATTATATAAGATCACTTCTAAATAATATTTTAAGACCCATTTTATAAAATTAATTAATGGTCCGGACGAGGCTCGAACCCGTGTCCTACTGCAGTAAGCATGCTTGTGTGTCTGACGCCTTAGCCACTGAGCCACACAGGCAGTTTTAAATATATATATATATATATATATATATTGATTGATTGAATTGATTGAATGTTTATTTAGACACTTAAATAAATCATAAATGATTTCTCAAAGGTGTATATAATAGAATACAAATAATAAAAGTAGGTAAACAATAAATACCATTAATAATAATACAATAAAATAGAATAAGCCGTACGGAAATTAATTAATAAAATAATAATGACAAACAATATTAATAATTCAGGTTACCACCTGAGATCAATTGTTGTATATATTTCATGAATGTTTTATGCGATTTTATGGATCTAATATAGGGCGGGAGTGAATTCCATAGCTTAGGACCAATATAACTCAGTGCCCGAGTATTCATTTTTGAGGGACGTAGAATAGGGGTAGATAGAAGGTGAGATGCATGGTTTCTAAGTGATGGAAGGGGAGCTCTTTGTACTAGAGAAGCAGAAATATATGAAGGGCAATTTGAAGAGTATATTGAGGAATGAACAATAGATAATATGCGATAAGCAGAGCGTTTGTTAAATGTGAACCATGGAGATATGTGTTGGTATGAGGAAGTAGAGGAATGATCTCGAATACGTAGGTTATATGTTGTACGGATTGATGAACGAATAACTCGATTTAAGGGAGAGATAGATGATAATGGAATATTTATAAGGATTGAGGAACAGTAATCTATGCGTGAGAGTACAAGGGAATTAACTAGAGTTTTAGTAAGAGATACAGTAATTGATTTTCGTATTTTTCTAATTCTAAATAGATGATAATTTGCAGATTTAGTGATGGCAGTAATATGAGGAATGAAGGAAAGTGTAGAATCAAAAAGTACACCTAAGTTAGATGCAGTAGGAGAAGGAGATATTACAATATTATCAATAAGAAAAGGAGGGAAGTAAGTTGGTGATGGAGAAAGATTCAACAATGTAGTTTTGGAAGTATTAAGGAGAAGATTATTAGAAATAAGCCATTCTTTAATGTCATTAGCACAATTAGAGAGTTGATTATTGAGACCTGGTGATGAATTAGTTGGAAGAAACATATATAGTTGTATGTCATCTGCATAAAGATGGTAATATATATTTGGATATTTAGATATTATGGATGGTAATGGGTATAAATAAATTGAGAAAAGTGAAGGACCGAGTACTGATCCCTGGGGAACACCATATTTCATAGGAGAAGGGGAAGAAAAAGAATTATATATTTTTACACTGCTACTACGGTCAAATAGATATGAAGTAAACCATGAGAGGGCAAGGTCTCTAACTCCAAGCAGGTGTAGACGGGACAGTAGAATTTTGTGATCAAGCGTATCGAAAGCACTGGATATGTCCAGCATTACTAGTTGACAGCAGTTTTTAGTATTAAGGGTAGAAGTGATTACATCAATTACGTTTAGTAGTGCTGTTTCTGTGGAGTGTCCTCGGCGAAAGCCACTTTGTTGAGGAATATGGAGATTATTGGCGGTTAAATATGAGATTAGTTGACGAGAGACAACTCTTTCCAAAATTTTACTCACCAAAGGTAGCTGAGAAATTGGGCGATAATTGAGAATCAGGATCGAGTGAAGGTTTTTTAAGAATGGGAGTGATTATTGCTTGTTTAAAAATTGAAGGGACAGTACCGGAATTTAGGGAATATGAGATGATGTTACAGATAGTTGGACATAGATAATCGGAGTAAAGTTTAAAAATAGATAGTGGAACAGGATCGGAGGGAGATATCGAAGAGGATGCATTTAGTAGTTTAGATATGAGAGATATATGTGGCGGACGAAAAAAACTTAAGAAAACAGATATAGGTGGGGTAATTATGATTGAAGGATAATTGGCAGTAATGGTATGGTTATTGATCTTTATTATGATGGAGTCAATCTTATTAGAAAATGTTTTGGAGAAAAGACAGCTTAATTGTAATGGAGAAATGTTAATTATAGATGGTAGTAATGCTGGTTTTGGGGGAGATAACAACTTATTAGCTAGTCTGAAAATTCGTCGGTTATCAGAAGCAAGATCATTTATAACCTGAGTGTAATAGCTAGATTTGGCATAGGAAATTGCTAACTTGTAGATCTTACGTTGCTCAATGAATGAAGCTCTAGAAGATGAAGATCTCAAGGATATGTATGTTCTTTCAGATTTACGAAGTGATCGTTTCAAGGACATGAGGTGGGAAGTAAACCATGGGGTATCAGGATGTAGAGTTACTGATATAGTTTTTGAAGGCGCATGTTTATCGAGAAGATGGGATAGTATGGAATTTAATACAACTGGAGAATAACAGTAGTCACCTAAAGCAGAATGTAAGTCAGCTAAGAATATCATGGAATTAATTTTCTTAATGGGTCTGTATGTAATACGTGTTTTCTGATTAAGAGTGATAGTAAAGTTAGTTTTGAATGAGATAAGGAAGTGATCGGAAAGTAGATCAAGCCTAGAAATATTACTCACCACGAGTTCAGAATGGAGAGAACTGGAGAATACAAGATCAATAATATTGCCATTTATATGAGTTGGGAAATTGACATGTTGTGATAGGGATAATGAATGTGTTAAATTAGTGAACATAATATGTGGATTTGAGGTAGCATTAAAATGATAGTTGAAATCACCAAGTATAATAGGGTGGTATGTGGGTGAACTAATGAGATCAGTAGCAAGATCGTTAAACTCACTTAGAAAGGAAGCGAATTCTGGTTTTGGCGGTCTATAAATGACAGTAATGGATATAGATTTGTGTTTTTGGGTGAATGATATGGTTAAGCAGTCAGAGTAGGAGAAGTTATGGGATATGGATATACATGGTAAAGGTAGAGAAGTTTTTACGAGGAAGCCAACCCCACCACCACGACCTGATAATCGTGGCGATAAGATTAATGTATAACCAAAATTGTGAAATAGGGCAAATATGTCGGAATCATCTTGAGAGATCCATGTTTCCGTTAAAGCAATAATACTGAAATTGCACTTTTTAAGGAATGGTAATAAGAGTGAGGCATTGGAACGAAGAGAACGAATATTTATTAGGGCAATGTGTTCAGATAATCATGCAGATTTAGTTAGAGAGGGTGTAGATATATGATTAGATTTTAGTGAATCAACAACTGGGACATTTGTGATGGTGGAATTATTTAAATCAATAGATGGAGTTGATATTACAGGAATATAAGGGGAGTTGGAATTTTCAGAAGGATTATTAGGTGTGGGGTCTGAATTAGTATTAATGGAGAGATTACTAAATGAGGGAACGGAAGATTTAAATTTAAGGTAGGAAGATTCCCAGTGAATAAGGAGAGTTGGAGGTATGGTAATAGGTGGAAGAGACCAGTCAATATAATTATATATAAGTCGTAATTCAAATGACTTTGTATATGTATTAAATATGGGTTTAGTATGTATAGGGGTTAGTTTTAATATATATGCATGATAAAGGATTTTACCTAATAAACGGGTTTTATAAGGTAGGGAATGTCGTATATATAGGTGTGAGAATCGGGGATTAAATTTAGTAGATCTAAATCTACTGAAAAACATGTCACAAAATGATTTACTAGAGAATTGGATGATTGCATTGTTATGTTTAAATTTGACTATAGAAATAGATATTTTAGGCAGTAGCATATGTATAAGTATTGATGAAATGAATTCAGTATTCATATCAGAGGTCTTTAAATGTTCAATGACAAGTGAATTGTTACGAATGATATTATTTAGTTGACGTTTACGAGGTATATGAAGAGTATAGGGTGTGGTAGAATTATGAGGTACATGGTGGACGATAGGAGCTTTAATAGGGATAGGAGAGGAAGATGATATAATAGCAGATGCATACGATTTATGATAAGGGAAAGGTGATGGGATATTAGCGGTTATGAAGGATGGGGGGAAAGTTTTAAGTTCCATAAGTTTGGGAATTCTTAATTGGGCAGGTATAGGAGGTCAGATGGGGGGATTATTACGATGTATAGGAGTAGGGGTAACTAGAGGAGAGGAGAATGTAGTAGATGTATTTGATGAGTTGTTTAGGAGGCAAGAGGGACATGTAAATGTGAAATTAGGGGAAGAAAAAATGGCAAGGGCATATGATGGAGGGGGACTATTGATAAGAGTCCAAGATTTGGATATAATTGATGCTGGGAAGAGGCATACATGGTGGTAGAATGATTTACACGAGCTACATGGTAGGTCAGAGCTAGAAGCAGGTTCATTGCAATAATGACATACAACTGCCATTATATATACACTTGCTAGCTAATAGATGAACTCGAGTAACGTAATATATATAGGTATTATATAATAATGTAGTAAGCAGTGAAATGAAGTCGACTCCACGTATATGATAGATTCTCCGGTAAGGTGGAAACTCTTCGTGCGGGTAGATTCTACGGATATGCGACCGATTCTTCAGTACAGTACCAGTACCTCGAAAGATTAAGGACAATGAGGGCAGCGAATAGAACACGTGAGTAGTTACACGTGAGTAGTAACCTCAGTGAAAAAGGGTAGTCCAGCTACCCGTGCATGAAGTCCTAGGGGATATCTCCAGGAACGTAGAACGTAGTGTACGATCTTGTATAGTGCACACTATACACAGTGTACACTATACGAAACACAATATGTGTAGTGTATAGGATTTAAATATATTTAATATATTATATATAATGTGCAGAATATTATTGATAAATTCTATAGAAATCAAATAATTGTGTATGAATAGAAATTGTTATGCTACATTTGTATGAATTAAAACACGTCTGGTCAGTTCGAATGCAAAAGTAAAAGTGTATATATATATATATATATATATATATATATATATATATATATATATACACACACACACACACATATATATATATATATATATATATATATATATATATGTATTACATATTATGTAATATTATAATATAAATTTCGTTACTATTTATAATCTTATGATAACAATATATATATTAAATAATAATGTTATATTGTTCATTAGAGTACATATATAAAATTATTTTTAAATACAATAGTATTTAAATAAAAAACCTATATTAATAATTAATAAATATAAAATGTGGAAAAATATAAATATAAATCCTGAAATTAAAAAATAGTAATTGATATTATTATTTAAAAAATGTATTAATATTAACAAATATTTTTATTTAAAAAATAATATGTATTCAATTTAAAAAAAATGATTACAATACATTATAAGAACAGTATTTTAATTATATTTGTAATATAACATTTTTATAGTTGGTATATCTTTCAAAAAAATAATGAAACTAGCCTATAGCTCATATTTATAAACTAAATATATATATTGTTAAATATTTGTTTTATTTTATACGTCGATTATCTACGAGATAGCATGAACAACTCTACAGTTACACTATAGTTTACCTATATGTACAAACGTAAAGTAAATAGGTAAAGTATATTTTACTTACTTTTTTACTTTTTTTAGTTTATGGACTGCATCAGTGCGTGAGAAATCGGTCGTCCGGGGGAGGGAATTATTGAGTGGGAGGGAAGGCAAGGGATAAATAATAAGTCTTACCTATAGGAAGAAATAAGTGTATATATACACTTATTTCTTACAAACTTATATGTTCATAGTATATATATATATATATATATATATATATAAGATCAATATACATATTAATTATATAACAATTAACGAAAAAACTACACATATATAGGACTACTTACAAAAGGTATTATAATTAAAATATAAGCTAAATGAATGAAAGCCTAGCCGACAAATCACTATCGATACGAAACGCTTACTCGGCGATTCCAGAATGTTCTACTACTAAAACGCGCCATTCTAAATATAGAACACTTACGCGGGTCTTCGTTATTTATAGACCGGGCGGGCTGGCGGGCGGGAGGGCGGCAACCCAAAGATAAGCGATTACGCCGACCAATGAAATCGCTCGGCTAATAACGTTTTCTAGGAACCGTAGTGGTAGGCACGGACGCACGCACGCACGCGCGTCTAGGTATTCGTATCGCCTCCCAATAGTTCACATACTAACGTATATACCTATATAGATGTACCTATACCTATACACATAACTGTGCGAGTAACTAACCTAACAGTAACTAGAGTAACCACGTCGCTAACTACCCATTGTAACTACGCATTGTAACTACGCAACACGGATAGACCACATCAGGATATCGAACAGTAAGTGTTCAACCGGATGTTTATACCAGCAACGATCTTACTGCAGTATATACGTAAGTAAAATATATATATATATATATATATATATATACATATGAACCCGTATATATAAATGTTTAATAATGTATCTACATGTACCCACAAACATATATATATATATATATATATATATATATATAAAGTAAAATTTAATTAAATTGATGTTTACATCTCTGCGAAAATAATACTACGAACCCTACAATCTATAGGTGTAAAATAATGAATTATTAATGACTATACTTTTGTTGTATACGTATCGATGGCGGTATATAGAGGTATACTGAGCCATCTCAACCACCCGGCCCCGTGCCGCCATTGTTGTCTCTTGAGGTCACCGGGTATACAACTATAGTTGATTAATTCATTCATTATTAAATACGTATGTCCTAGGCGAGGACATATCGGATGTATACTGCAGTACATATCAGCCGTAATGCGTATACGAGCGTATAACACTATAGTGTTAGGCGTCGTACACAGCGATATAAATACGTGAGTGACACCAGTAAGGGTAATTGTTTTACCATATTGGTATTAAAATCAACTATAGTTTATATATATATATATATATATATATTGGATATATCCAATTCAATATATATATATACATAACCAATACGATTTATAATATATTTAGGAATCCAGGCACTACATATAACTGTTGTTCTAGCTATAGCTATAGCTGAATACCTTACCTATACGTTATCGGGTATATACTTAGTACTGCGCTCTAACATCAGCACGACGCATGCGCCAACTCTTTATAGCGGTGAGGTTGAGCTTCAAGGGCGTGTCCTTCGCGTACAAAGTACCCTATGTCCATACTCTCGACATACATGTTATCGGTATGGTGTACAATGTATACAATGTATACACTGTGTATACCGTTTAATAAGATACGTGTATACTTTACACATATAGGTATATAGTTATCTATATTTAATCGCATATAATTACGGATTTTCCGAGTAATATTAATACATCTAACGTTATTCATATATGAATAACGTTAGCTGTATGTGTAAAGTATACACGTATCTTATACGTATCTTACGTATACGTATATATATATATATATATATATATATATACACACACATATATATATATATATATATATATATATATATATATTATAATGTATTCACTGTGATCAATATTGATAATTCTGTACTTAGCTAGGGTTATTGCATCAATAATCATAATATTGTTCTTAATATAGGCAGAAGAGTGTGTTATTAACTTATAAGTTATAACATTAGTGTATTTACGTGTTTACATAAATACCTGTACACACTAACACACTAACATAGTTTATTTTTACTATATGATGTATTTCTACTTTCGATTGTTTTTCGTTTATTTTTACGGTAACTGTAAAACGTTTTAATTTCTTTAATTTTTTAATTTCGTATTATTCTTTGTTTATTTCTATAATATATGTTATCGTTAGCAAATATTTATACTTTATACTTTCGATTATATTTTCGGCTATGTATTTGCTTAAATAAATTATCAATCAATCAACACACATTAATGTATGCTTACTTACTTGATAATAATAAATGTTTATAATATATTTATATATGAAAAGTTTCATATTTATCGCCGATTATTCTTATAGAAGGTTTATTCTTATTTTTATTTTGACTGATATTTATAATTAATATTTGTAATTTCCATATATTAACATTATCTTCATTAATTTACATATTCTAATAAATGTTGATATGTATATATATGGACTATAAATAAGCTCTTATTTATTGATTAATTGATTGATACATTTATTAAAACTTACTTCAATACTTCAAATTAAATCTATTCGTATAACATATAACAAATCACGTGATTTAATCCTATATTTATATAGTATACTAGGTAATACCTATAGGTATATAGTATACTATATAAAGTTAAATGCATTCGTATATTTAATTATCAGAAAGACTGTTAAATAATCATTAATTAACTATAGTTTCTATCGCTATGACCATTGTTTAATAACCATTCTGAACAACTATATTATCGTATACCTATATGTCGTACATCTACAATTAATAATATCATCCATAGATCATCCATAGATTAATATATCCATCTCATTCATAATATAAATTACATAATATTAATATATATATATATATATATATATATATATATATATATATATATATATATATATATTAGACTATATATATATATATATATATATATAATATATATTATATATATATATATTAGACTATAGTCTATTACAACATAAACGTATATTTCCCAACACTTTATAAAGTATACTGTGTATACTCTGTATGATACATTACAATGATATCTATTTCCAATTCGGTATCCATGTGTCGACATCGTATTTACTTTAAATTATAAATTTACTTTCTAATCGAATAGGACTAGATCATATAATATATACTATGTATACTTCACACCTCTCTTCACTTAGCCGATGTATACACAGTCTACACAAGCAATTAGCAAACATGTAATTATGTCCTTAAGTATCTGAATACATGTTATAACACTATAGTGTTGCGGCAATCATAACAGGCAATGTTAAGCAGCTCTATGGATGTATAAGCTAGATGGCTATAGAACTTACGTTGATACAAGTGAAATAAAGATATATAATTATTTTAGACGTAAAATGAAAAAGTCTTTATCGAATAATTAATGTTATATTAATATTTAATGTTGTGCTGATTTTGTATATTTTTTTCCTAATTTAAAATACTCTTATATATATATATTATATTCGCTATTATTGATTGCACACTAGTATGTGTAGATGTTAAGTTAATTTTATATTGTTACGTTTTTTAAATAAACGTATCAATCAATCATCATCATCTTCATCGTCATTTTGTTAGTCAAGTTTTTATATTATTATCATCTTAAATGAATATACATATAAATATATAATATATATATGTATATATATATATATATATATATATATATATATATATATACTTATGTATGCATACATATACAATGTGCTTAGCTATAGCTAATTATACACAAATATGTTTATGAATATTATGCATGTATTTATCTGTGAATAAATGTATTATTAATTCTGTGATTGTATACACTATAGTTAATAATTAATAATTGACTATAGTTAATGCATGTATATAGTTAACCATAGCATAGTATAACAATTAGCTGTAACTTGATATTAATTGTTTAATTATCACGTGTTAATTTACTGTCTGCTCCGGACATTTACAATTAACGTGTATATATATATATATATATTCTGTCTGGGTATTAATAGATAAAGAGATATATTCATAGAGCTATGCTTATATTTCTATAATACATTTATGTTACGCTATAGCGATATCGTTAAATGTTGGAATGTAATCTATTATTATTACAACGCTATACAATTATATCTAATATATATATATATATATATATATATATATATATAGTTATATTAAATATGGTAATAATATTGATGCATCTAAGTTATATTATTTCTCTAATGTTATATTATTATAAATACGTCTATTCTTATTATTATAAATACATTTTATTATTATAAATATATATATATATATATATATATATATATATATATATACTAATAATAATATACATCATAATGGTATCTGATTGACAATCATATTTGATTGTGGTATAATTATTATATACTCTGCATAACCATAATGATATATCATATAGAACCATGGTGCATGCTATTATATATATATATAAGTACACCTTATATATTATACAATTTTATAATAAATATATGACATATTGTATGTGTATCATCATTAATATTAGATACGGGTATTCATGTTAAATGTTGATTATGACTATATACTATATATATAGTATATGTATATATATATATACAACTTGTATAATTTATTAATAACTCATTTTGTGTAAGTACTTTTTCTTATAAATTATGATTATACAATTGTGACCGCTAACAATATTATAAATAATTAAAATAAAACGTATCATAACTGAATATTTGAACACAAATATTACTCTTTTAATTTTATAAATATTTTTTTCAGGACTATGTTAAAAAACTCGATTTGAAATACTTTGAAATAATTTTATTTTAAACTTTATATACCATTTTAAAGATAAATCTGTATCTTTTAAAATATTAATATAAAATTGTTAACGGCAAAAACATAAATACGAAGTTTTCCCTGTCCCTTACGAGTGTAAGCTGGTTGAGATAACCACCGCATTAGTTACGATCATTACAATGGTGGACATTTCGAATTTATTTATAGATAACTATATTTATAATATTATATTACTATGTTATAATATATATATATAGGTTGAATTAAATATTTGTAATATTTAAAAAACTGTTTTCCTAATAAAAATAGTTAACGAAAAGCTAACATATTTATCGAGTCCTATTTATATATTTGCATGTTAAATTACGTCAGATTAGCTAACATTATGCAATACATTGTGTACTTAGATCTAAATACATACGAATGACTCACTCGAACGATCTATACCCATGTACATAATACGTAGTACTCTATAGATTACAATATACTGTACTAAACTCGATAGCTGATTTCTACTCGAAATAGTGGTATCTAGTCAGATATATATATATTGTATATTTCTATAGAATATATGCTATATATAGCTGAGTATAGTACAGTAGATTATATCGTACAATGTACATATAATATAATTATAATATACAGTGATATTAGTTAGAAAAGTAGGCTTTGTGCGATCCCGTACATTGTACTGTATCGCAAAATACATTTCTAACTAATGTCACTATTATAAATGTCATACATATAATGCAATACTTTGCACATGTATATATATATATATATAAATTCGGGTTTCTTCCATTTAATTTGATAAGATGCATTTATTCTACCCGACAAACTACGTATACAAGCGTTTCACGCTATAGCGCTATATATATGCTAACAGTTCGATTAGCTTTAATAGCGTATTGTGTACATGGAGAATTGCGTGTACAGTCCTGCAGGCAATGTAACGTATCGGCATTTCACTTTACTATTATCATTGGTGAGATATTAGTATCATTGGTGGAGATATTAATATTATTTGCGGATATTGTATTTGCATTGTTGCTCTCATAGATTTGAATGTTACCTATAAATGTATGGGTGCTACACAGCCTATGTATACCGCCACTGTCGGGTATGCGTGGCGATATATAGAGGGTATCCTGCATATTAACGGAATAAATAGAATATGGGATATGCATGTTTACAATACGCATGTTTACCGTACCCGTAGAAATGCCACGGAGTTGTAATTGGGTGGCGAAATATCGAATGGCGATATAGCGAGACTAGTGATGTAAATGATGCCGAGCTTTTGATGCCGAGCCGAAACTTTATTTTCGGGAAAAAAAAACGAGCCTGAGCCGAGCCGAGACTCTAGCCAAACGAGCCCGAAATAAGTTGAGACTTTTACAAAACATTACCGAGCCGAAATGATGCTTTTTTTAAATTAAATTGTATTACTAATTTTTATATATTTCACATTTACATCAATTAAAAAAAAAATCTGCGCCAACTTCGCGATTCAGTGAATAATAATGTAATTTTCATCTAGTGGTGTAAATAATACCGAGCTTTTTGATACCGAGCCGAGACTTTTGGTTTTTGATGCCGAGCCGAGACTCTCATTTTCGGAAAAAAACGAGCCCGAGCCGAGCCGAGACTCTAGCCAAACGAGCCCGAACCGAGCCGAGACTCTAACAAAACGAGCCCGAGCCGAGTTGAGACTTTAGGTAACTGAGACTGAGACTGCATCATTTTTCAGATTTGAGCATAATTTACATCACTAATCGAGACTGAACCTTACATTTATAGTTACCAGATATGCAACCCTCTCACGTACCTTCGTTTCCAGTATATGTGTTGATGTGTGCATGCGCATACTTTTGTCACAAATAAAATAGTTGCAATATATAATACTTTATACACTGCATGCATTGTACATATTATACTATATTCATTATACAGTGTACAATGCAGCATACAATGTACAATACATTATACAGTGTACAATATTATTGAGAATTTGTCGGCAACTAAATCACTTGTTTTGTTTTGCTCAATATTATCTTATTTTAAGTGTACAATGCAAATTGTATACTTTATTTACTGTATATAGGTTTATCATTTTACAGCCATTAGCATACAAGTATAAACTGAATACTATGATATTATACCATATACCATATATGGTATCTAAAAGTACTTTTTTACTACTATTTCCTTGATACCACTTATTTTAATTATTTATCTATATGTAGAATGACCTCCATTAACCGCGCCCCTATTCCCCAGTATAGTACCGTGACCTTGATAGTACTATCACCTCACTTAACCACGCCCCCGTTACCACGTCCACCTCGAACAACAACATTAACCACGCCCCCCGTTACACCCCCGTTTGACAGTGCCCCTCTGAAGACAGACACCGAGATGCTACACGCGTTGTACGACTACTCGCTGAAAGAGGCGGGGTCAAACAGTACCGGGGTCGGCACCGGAAGGAAGGCACGTAGAGGTCGACGGAACTGCGACTCGCTAAATTTAGAGGTCATTCACTCGTGTACTATAACGTCTGAACGGACATCGCCCTACTTAAATGTTCCTCTATACATCAATATATATTGAATATATATTAATATATATTAATATATATATATATATTTATATATATATATATATATATATATATATATATATATATATATATATATATATATATATATATATATATATATATATATATATATATGTGTGTGTGTATGTGTGTGTCAATTTGGTCTACGAGACTACGAGATATACTAACATTTGAAAAAGGTGACCACATTATGGAGGCATATTCTAAAATGTGTCTCTATGGGATTTTGTAGTTATGCTTTTAAATTATTGTAATTGTTTTCTCAATTTATAATATATATTAATATATTTCATAACTTGTAACTTATTTAAGTGTACGATTATTTGAGGAGTAATAATTGTTTTTTGTCGAGAACTATATATTCCACATTTGAACTTTCCATAATTAACATTATTATGTATTGAATATGTGAACTCCTCGAGAAGTTTTAACTATATATGTGTGTGTGGCACGTATACTATAAGAACGCATACTATAAGTATATACACGTCTATCAGGCTACGAAGGAGAGCATGGATAACGCGGAGAACAGAACTGACCTCTACAGAAAGAACAAAGGTCAATCTAACAATAAGGCCTCTAAAAGAGATCACAACCGTAAAGCGGATAAGGTTAGCATATTAACACACATTAAGATATTAGTTATATTTATCTATTTGTATTTAAGTAATATATTAATGTATATGTAATATTATATCATACGAATTATATTAATGTAATATATAATATTACATATATATTTACCTTTTGTAATAATATAATGAAGTGCATCCACTTATTCTAGGTATAAATAATACCCATGGGTACTATTTATAATACACCTATTAGTATACCTATATATTATACCTACTGTAGATATATCTATAGTTATATATAACATTTATATATATATAATATATATATAATATATATATATAATATATAATATATAGTTATATATAATATAGGTATACCTTCCTTTGTAAATACATATTGCATTACAATACGATATTTTAATATGCGAGACCTCCTAGTAGAAATTTAATTAATGCATAGATTATGATCTTTGTATTACTGATGTATAATATATGTATACTCTCTCAGTATATTGCGCCATATATATATATATATATATATATATACATATATATATATATATATAGGTTGTTAAAACCAAATCTGATAATAATAATAATAATAATAATATATATATATATATATATATAAGTGTATATATATAGTCAATACATCTATTCGATGTTCCCCTTCATACGTACGGATACGATTGAATACTTGCTGTATCCTATACAATTATAATTATTAAACGCGACTATAATTAGTGAACTGTAAATGGGGTGCCTATAGTGCCTATAGGTTCTATAGAACGCTTCTAACGAATACGGTGTCACTGGTATTCAATATATATAAATTATTCTAATACAACTATTCTAGGCAGTGACTCACTGGTTACTCGTGATAGGTGTTTATTGTCGGTGACTTACCGATATAATAATATTAATATTCATTAAAAGAGGTGTGTTAGTTATGTTTCTTTTTTATAGTTTATATTATGAATATTGATATGCCTATTTAAGGCTTCAAAGCTATATGGAATATTTACTGTTATTATCGCCCATCATTCCGGTCTTTGTATACATAATGTATGACGTGAAGGTGTCACTCTAGCACAATAGTGTGTTCACACGACATCTATACAATGCTTGCCGTGTCGAATACTGGTGCCTCGTGACAAAATAGAACGTGTTCTATTTTGTAAACAATTTCGCAAGGAAGTTACGCACAGAAAACTTCGCACCCCAACCATTTTGCGGATAGTGTGAATCCCGGTTTATAACGCTATTTACTAATCACCCCCTCACTTCCGGTAGGGTCACGCCGACTCGTTGAACACGCCCCGTCACGTGACCAGAGACCGAGGAAATAGTCTGCCGTACATAGGGGCCTCCAGTATACAGACGCGAGACAAACAGAAGAGGGACACTCTAAGACTACCGGCAGGGGGCGATCCCGTACAGGTAGGCAGCGCACCCTATAGGTGTCGCTGGTAGTGAAGCTTTCTTTAACGGGTAACGATTACACGTTGACTCCTAGAATTAAATTAATTTTAAAAATAAATAAATATTTAATATTATAGACAATAACAAAAACATATCGTTTAATGTTAAAACGATACATTATTGTATATTCGACGCCATCCAATGAAAATACACATACAATAATACTCTACTATATCAAAGTGTGCTAGTGTTAATTAATGAAGGCAATATATCGCATCATGCTTTTATAATGCAGTAAATAATAATTTATAATATGATATATATACAGTAAACTCCCGATAAGTCGGACTCGTAAGGGACCGGGAAAAGTGTCCGACTTAGCGAGATGTCCGATTTATCCGAGATTAAAAATATCATGCAAATAAGACATGAAATGCGTAGCGCGAGTTAAATGGTTACCGAAATATGGAATTATGCAACAATCAGCAACATAAAATGTTGTATTCAATTATATTACTTACTATAATTATAATATTCATTATTTAAAGTAAACATTTCTGATAATTTATAAAAAGTCCAACTTATCCAGTATAAAAATCATAAAAACGACTATAATATGTGTCCGACTTATAGAAAAGTCCGACTTATCCAACCAACTTATCCGATTAATAAACATGGAACTAGATACAAATCCAACCAAACCAACTAAATGTGTCCGACTTATCGAGTAGTCCGACTTACCGAGAGTTGACTGTATATATATATAGTTAATAACGAGATATATAGTTTATATAGTGTTAACTATAGTTTGTGTATACACACAAAATGATATGAACAAATAATTTAATAATATATAATAAATGAAACAAATATATTATATATATAATGTAGGAGACGGAATGGAGTATACTCCGTTCCGTCATTCCTCCGTTCCAGTATATATATATATATACTCTATACACTGCAGTGTGTATATACATGCATGTGTCTATACACTGTATGGAGTATACGCTATAGTAGACGATAATTTACATGCTTCAGAATACTTCTAATATGTCGATAAATACTGAATTTTAAGATATTCTTTTTTTTTGAATTAGCTAGAAATCATATACAGAATACATGTATATATAGAATACAATGATTTCACTTTTATATATTACTGGATAATATTAACGATTTGTTAGGCATTAAAAAAGCATATAAAAACATTATAATAAGGCAAATACGGGGTAGTGGCCGGCGGCCACTGGCCGCTAGTATCAGAATATGCAATAGATGTCTCGTAATGAATTCGATTTATATATTTTTAATTATGTAATATTAAATAATTATATTTATGATGCATACGCACTTTAATTTGATTCAATTATTTAATTATATACACACAAACTCACACACATAAATAAGTATATATATATATGGTATAGACCGATCTAGTGCGCGCAAGCGCCAGACTCACGCCATAACTAAAGCGCAAGACGTACGCCATAACATACGCAATTTCAGCTGGCGCAAATTAGATGCGCGCAATAATTTGATACATAATTATGATTCATAATATATGAATCATATATGAATTCAAACTTATGAATGGAAATTATAGAAAGGACATAAGTTTATAGTATATCGTGTATATGTATATATGTATATGTAAATATATATGTATATATTATAAATACATATGATATCAATATAGTTCCTTATAGCCTGTTTAATGTAAAGTATAAATAATATATAATATATGTATAATAATATACCGCACTGATGAGAAAACTGTTATAATAATAGTCTTATAAATTAATTTGTTCTAAATATTTTAGTTTTTAATTTAGTCTAAATTAGAATTTACTTGATTGTAATGCGAATATTGTACGTATATAGGAGTTTTATATAGTTTATGAAATACTGTTTAATTCAAAGTAGAAGCAATATATAATATGTATAAAATAATATAACACAACGATACGTAAATTATTAGAGTAATACATATTATATATTGTTTCTACTTGGAATTAAACAGTCTTTCATAAACTATATAAAACTCCTAAGTACGTACAATATTCGCATTGTAGTTAAGTAAATTCAAACGTGATATTTATATTATTTATGAAAATTAATGTTTAGGAAAATAACGTATAGGACCATTACTCTAATAATTTACCTATCGTTGTGTTATATTATTGTATACATATTATATATTGCTTCTACTTTGAATTAAACAGTATTTCATAAACTATATAAAACCCCTATATACGTATAATATTCGCATTACAATTAAGTAAATTCTAATTTAGAATAAATAAAAAACTAAAATATTTAGAATAAATTAATTTATGAGACTATTATTATAACAGTTTTCTCATCAGTGCGGTATATTATTATACATATATTATATATTATTTATACTTTACATTGCATAGGCTGTAAGGAACTATATTGATATCGTATGTACTTATAATATATACAGATATATTTACATATATAAGATATAGGACTACTATAATCGAGGACGTATGACATACGTCGTATGTCCTTCCTATACTTTATCTATTTTAACATATATTTTCTCGCGGACTATTTACTTAGTGTATTTATATTTTCCATGTTAAATCACTTCCTTCTAATCCCCTTATCAGATTTAGGGCTTTACATTCATATTTTATATCAAGTGCGTATGTTATTGCGTAGGTTTGGCGCTTGCGCGCACTAGATCGGTCTAAACCTATATATATATATATATATTATATATATGATCATGTTTTTGTTAACATCTGAGAAAAAATGAGTACGTAATAAATTAGAGTAATTAATTTATTATTTTTTTTTAAATGTACTTTATATTATAGATATTTCGATTATCTAAATATTGTATGTAGAACTTTTTATCCTATTTATCACCATTTAAGCGTTAATTAAAACCACCACTACTCCGTTCTCCGTCACTACCCCATTCCGTCCCCATATGATTATATAAATGTAATATACAGCATACATGCTATAGTCTATAATTCAATATTACAATAATCAATATATGGGATTATAATAATAATGCTAAACTGATAAAGTCATAATATGATAAAGTCAGACTAAAATCGTACATCACATCGAGCGCTCAGTGACCTATTTATATCTTACTAACGTATTACAATAGCAGTATACTATTGGGAATTAAAGCAATCTTACGGCCACGGCACCGGACGTGTGTAGTGTACGGGAATGTTCTTTCTGTACACCACATCTCTTTGTGAAGTATACAGCGAACCTTTAGGCATATCTACATATATGTTACTATAGTAACGCACATAACCACACAAAATTTATATATATATATATATACATATATGCATATACGCATGCCGAATAGTACGTATTTATAGCGTATTGTAATACAATATGTTATATCTATAGATATAGATATATATATATATATATACAGTAAAACCTCTCTATAAGAAACTATTTTTTTCAGTACTTTTTTTCTTATAGAGAGGTTTTCTTATAAAGAGGTTTTTACTTTTCCAATAATTTTAAGAATTAATTTACAATTGAAAATGCATTATATAACCTGTAGGTTATATATATATATATAGTATATTTATTTTGTATACTGTTTTATATGTATACTGTATTGTTTGCGCTTATACATGTTAATACACAATGAAATTTTATTAGATTTTCATTAGAAATTATAAATTATGAATCATCATTGATTAATATAATATAATGAATATTATAATAATTTATCATTTAACAATTAATTGTATAATATAATAAATTGTAAATCATCAATACATTTAAGGATATAATAACATTTATTAATACATTTTAATAAATTTATGGATATACAATAATAATTATTGATTAATTTTAATTCATTTCGAGCTATTTATGTAATATAATATTTGTACGAAAAAAAATATCTTATATAATAATTAATTTCTATAATTTTTATAAATATACAATACTTCTATTTATATATAATTATTTTGTATACAATAAGTTTCTTATAAAGAGGTTTTTCTTATATTTATCTTATAAGATTTTCTAATAAAGAGGTTTTTTAATGGGGAAAAGGTTGAATTCCAACCAAATGTGTGAACAATTTTCTTATAAAGAGGTTTCTTATAGAGAGGTTTTACTGTATATATATATATATATATATATATATATATATATATATATATATATATATAGTATTATACTATAAGTATATTATATAAGTATATTGACTTTTTTATATATAAATATAATTGTAGATACCTAGTAAACCTAATGTGCATATGTTACCAATTAATTGAACCTTATATATCAATTAACACTAAATTATGTTATTAGTTGTATACAAATACATATATTTATATAACATACTATGTTTTACATTATGTTCACTAAGTCGTATTACATATGTTATATGGGTATATATTGCCATTGAATATTATAATTATAATGTTTTATTAATGGTCAGATACCTGTAGCAAACTCTAATGTTCAATATGAACAATTCAATATTAATCTATTAATTAGATTAGCGATACTAATTACGGAAAGGACAGGACTGATCTATGCAATAGTAACTTGTTCTCCTCTCAAATTCATACTTTTATGTGATATTTTAATTTGTTAGTAAAAATAAAAATGCATTCGTATTTTTATAAATATGTTACCATTTAACATTACGAATTTATTTATAAATTTGGTTTGAATTAAAATATTGTTCTTATATATTTACGTTGTAATTATAAATAATATACTGTTTATTACATTATATTATGCATAACCATATTGAAATAATTAATTTAAACAAATTGGTGCATTTATTTGTTTAACCAAACAAATGTTCATTCATGAATCATGAATCATGATTCATGATGCAATTACATAAATTATTCAAGCTAAAAATAACAACATAAACGTTATCATACGTCATGTCCTTGATTGTAATAATAATATAATTAAATTAAACATGTATTAATTAGTGTAAAGATGATGACGTACTTGTGAAAATTCACGCTAATTTACGAATAATGGACAGTGTTGTTATTGATCATACATGTACAAGATGGTTATACTATAGCATGTACTGCTTATACTGGTTGTGACTATTCGCATTGTGTTATTACTAGCGAATCAGCGAATTCTCAAATGTGCCTTAAATATGTCAACATATGTCAACATAATTTTTAATATTTTGAATTATTTTGCATTCTAATAATAACGAGATTATAGTAGTTGTAGGTTTACATGTATACAAGAACCTTATAAGCTTCTAGAATATATTGTTATGGGGTTAATAATAGGGGTCCTCCATTGCGAGAGATTTAGGTCAGGATGTATACATAGATAGATAAATCTATAATACATCTATAGATATCAATACAACAGTGTATGTATGTAGTACATACTATGTATACATATTATCATACTTAGATAGTGATTAGCGTATATGATTGATATCGGTGTCTGTCTGTCTATATGTCTGTCGATATAAGCTTAGCGGTTACGTAATGTATACGTACTGATCACGTGATGTACGTGTACACAATGTGCACACGAAACACATGATCGCGCATGTTTATGTGGACATGTGTGTGTAACACATAATACACACATAACAAGTATATACATGCAATGTTACCTCGTTATAGGATATTATATCATATCAATATATGCGTATGTATATATGTGTATGTGTGTGTTCGTGTGCTTGTGCGTGCGTGTGTGTGCATATTACATCAAACATAATGTTCATGATAAATGTACGAGAGTTATGTAAATTTACATATTGTATTTAATAATATTTATTTACTTTGTGATTTTTAGTATAATCAATATTATCTAATATTTTTATAAATAATATAAGCTCGTGCTATATGTATCCAATATATACGTATTGCATAATATGTGATATAATATTTTATATGTAATATATATTTATATTATTAATAATACACTAAGACATAATGTGATAAAACAATCTTAATGTAGTATAATGGGTAATATATATATATATATATATATATATATAAAATATGCAGTATTACTTAATTCTAATAGAGTAGTAACGGGTAGTAACGGATCATAACTAATTTAGTAGGCTATACTACAGAATATATACTATAGACAATATAGGCTATACGTATTCATTCATATTACATAATAATCTAGGTATACTCTACGACAATGTATACTGTACGACGTATACACTGTACGTATACACTGTAAGTTGTCGTACTGTATATGTCGTATCCCAGCAAACAGTAAGAGCAGCATAATAGCAGCATAATATACTTTTATAATTAATAGCAGCATAATAGCAGCATAATGGCAGCATAATAGCAGCATAACAGAAGCATAATAGCGTGACAAATTAATAGCAGCATAATAGCAGCATAATATACATTTAAGAGCAGCATAATAGCACAATGTAAACATTTGAGGCTCTAGCATATGCTGTTATGCTGCTATTATGCTGCTCTTACTGTTTGCTAGGATGTGTTGATATGCTCGCGAGTACGCTCGATTGTACTTTGGTCCAATGAAACCTCAATTTACAATAGCGCGCCGGTATTGCACACTAAGCGCATAGTACACCTGCGTTCTGTGTACACCAGGTACTCGGGCATGTACACCGGCGTTACTTTAAGTACAGCAGCGTCCTAACATACCTATACTATACTATGTTAATACGTAAGATACGAAATCATATTGAACAATGTAACGTGTCTATTGTTAATAAACTACAAACGTAATGTACACACCAACACATAGCTAGAGCATGCGTGTATGCCGTACGGTAAGGGCGATCATAGAACATTGAAAATTAACAGATTAACATTGGACTATGTTTTTCTTAATAAATATACCCTTAAATGAAGCACACACATTTTTTTTTATTTTTATTAATCTAAGGTCACACGACAGCCTCGTGAAGTTTAACATGTAGTTAGATACAAATATTGCTATGTAAAAAATAAATTATAAAAAATAAGTATTTGAAACCTTTGTAATGAATAATTTGTTATCAAATTTTAACACACTATTTATTTTATAATAATGGAATAGAAAATATAAAAAATAGAATTAAAAAAAAAAAATCCTGGAAATTTCTTGGAATTTTTTAACATGTAAAAAATCGTAAAAAATAACTAAAAAAAAGATTGACAGTATGTCGTGTCGTAAAAAATGACTAAAAAAAAATATTGAAGTATACATATATTCTTAGAATTTCAATAGCTATTAGATGCGATATGTTCAAAAAACTTTTTTTTCTATGATCACCCTTATCGCCCTTAACGTACGTTAAGCCGGAGTGGCTCGGTAATTTTTTTTTGAAAATTGCTGCACTTTTTTTTATATTAACTAGATAACATATTAAATTGAATACAAAAAAAAAAAATTAAAAAAATTAATTATTGGAGGTGCGCCACCTCATTAAAGTTTAACATGAAGAGATAGGAAGTTTAACATGGAGGAGATAGGAAATATTTGAAACTTCGATTTAACATCATTACAAATTTTTTTTGTAGTTTTATCTGCAATTATAGTTTGAATTATATATTTTTGTATAAGATAATATTTGTACAATATTTTTTTTCGATTTTCCAGGAAATTTTGGA
Source organism: Osedax fenrisi (assembly GCA_964019155.1). NCBI lineage: Eukaryota > Metazoa > Annelida > Polychaeta > Sabellida > Siboglinidae > Osedax > Osedax fenrisi. The sequence continues at coordinate 38,625,967 of OZ025244.1, forward strand.
AAAATACAAAATATTTTAATTTTAATTAAAAAAAAATTATTTATAAAAAAATATAAACATAAATATATATACATAAGTATATGAGTGTACTATTACATGAAATTAATTTTAAAACAATAATGTATAGTATAAAATATGGTTATTTATTCACTATTTTAATGTAAAAATATGATAAATTTTATATTTGAAAAAAAAAAGTTTACGCACTATTACAAAAATTTTTTTTTCAATCGACTGGATTAATAATAGGGTTTTTTTAAAGAATTTAAATCGTTAGAAATTTTTTAAAATATATTTTACTTTTTATCTTATTTTTTTATAAATTTTAAATTATTAGTTTGCTCTATCATTTTTTTTCTTTTGTAAATTTGTAAAAATCAAGATACAACTTATATTATAGAATTTAAAGAGCTTTGTAAAAATATAAATTATATTAATTTTAGATAAAAAAAATATTATTAAAAAAAAAAATCCCAATTTTCCCCATATTGGTCAGAAATGCTGATATTTTTTTTATTTCTATAAATATTTAGATAGCTATATTTATAATATATATATTATGTTAATTTCATTATATAATATTCATTATTGAATGAGTTATGTTATAATATGTATTATAAATAAATTAATACATTCATAATTTCTATCTACAAAATTAAACATTTTTACTAATTTTTTTTTCACAATTGTGGTCATAACTTTTTTTTAAATAAAAATTTAAAAAAACTAAGATATGACTTCTATTATAGAATTTGATAAGCATTCCAACTATACAAATTTTATTATAATAGCATAAATATATAAAATCTCATTTTAGTACCAATATCCCATATTCGAATATCTTTATAGTTATTATTTATACAGTAAGATTAGCCGATTATATCCATATATGTTGTTATTTGTCATTTAGTAAATGGTTTGGGGTTATATAAAATATAAAAAGGTGTATTAGTAAGAAGGTTCGTGGTTAAAGAGTATAATAAAATGAATATAAATTTGAAAATTAGTTGTTTATAAGGGTTTATAATGTAATTGTCATGTGATTTCAATATAGGTAATAGCGGTATTTTTTCTATAGAAAAATATTTATAGGTATTTTTAAAAGCTCTGGCGCACGGCGAATACTACATGTAAAAAAAAAAAAAGTATACCATTGTGACAGAAATACTCCAAACATAAAATGCTAGAAGGTGCAGCAATTTTCAACAAAAAAAGTCCGAGCCGCTCCGGCTTAACGTACGTCGTACACTGTTAGAAATTGGAGGTATTCCACAATGCTCTGTAAGGGTATTCCAGATGATCGTGTATTAGTACCTCTAGAGAGGTATCATGCACTCTAGTTTATCAAGTACCTCCAGACATTGACATTTTAATTACAGGGTATTACACAGAATAGAATCTAAAATACCTTCAAATTATAAGGGTATTACACAGAATAGAATCTGAAATACCTTCAAATTTTAAGGGTATTACACAGAATAGAATCTGAAATACCTTCAAATTACAAGGGTATTACACAGAATAGAATCTGAAATACCTTCAAATTACAAGGGTATTACACAAAATAGAATCTCTATACCTTCAAATTATATGGGTATTACACAGAATAGAATATTAACTACCATCAAATTATAATGGTATTACACAAAATATATTCTCTATACCTTCAAATTACAGGGGCATTATAATGGTAATTGTACATATACACAGAAGTTTATTTGGTATAGATAAAAGACACAAAAAATGTAAAGAATATAGTCAAGAAAGTAAAGATGTTTTTACAGTTTATTAAAAACAAAATTATTGATTTACAGAATTAGTACAACTTTAGCAGCTCGAAACGGCAGTGAACTCTTTAGTAGATTGGCATGGATCTGTTGGGATAATAGATTTTTGAATATATAAAAAGATTATTATACAACGTTTATTTTAAATTTAAATAAGAATACTCTACAACATTATTAAATTTCATTGAGGATTATTTTATAATTAATAATAATAATCATTATATTAATTATATACATGATTTCTGGATAAATGTCTACTGTAATTAGTAATATTATTTGATGAATATAAACAACCTTGTATTATACAGTTTATATTCAGATTAGTATCGTTATGCGACAAACGCACATGTTTAAGATAATTAAAATGTACATTTTTATTTAATATAAATGTTAGATTACAAAATTGACAATTAATATTCATAAAGGATAAAATAATTAGTAATTGTATATATATATATATATTACTTAATAATAGTAAACAATATTATAAAATAAAATATAAAAATATTATAGTTTATAAAAAGTATAAATATAAGACAAATTATAATAATAAATATATTAAAATTGTAAATTAAAGTGGTGATAAATAAATATTAATATTAAATTATAACCTTATAAATTATAAGTACTAATCTAGATACATATACATATATAAGTAAATAGCTAGATACAGATGAACATATAAGTACTAAGCTAGATACATATGCATATATAAGTAAATAACTAGATACAGATGAACATATAAGTACTAAGCTAGATACATATAAATATATAAGTAAATAACTAGATACAGATGAACATATAAGTACTAAGCTAGATACAGATGAACATATAAGTAAATAGCTAGATACATATGAAAATATAAGTACTAAGCTAGATACAGATGAACATATAAGTAAATAGCTAGATACATATGAATATATAAGTAAATAGCTAGATACAAATGAATATATAAGTAAATAGCTAGATACAGATAAATATATAAGTACTAAGCTAGATACATATGCATATATAAGTAAATAGCTAGATACAGATAAATATATAAGTAATAAGCTAGATACATATAAATATATAAGTAAATAGCTAGATACAGATGAACATATAAGTACTAAGCTAGATACAGATGAACATATAAGTAAATAGCTAGATACATATGAATATATAAGTAAATAGCTAGATACAAATGAATATATAAGTAAATAGCTAGATACAGATAAATATATAAGTACTAAGCTAGATACATATGCATATATAAGTAAATAGATAGATACAGATAAATATATAAGTAATAAGCTAGATACATATAAATATATAAGTAAATAGCTAGATACAGATGAACATATAAGTACTAAGCTAGATACAGATGAACATATAAGTAAATAGCTAGATACATATGAATATATAAGTAAATAGCTAGATACAAATGAATATATAAGTAAATAGATAGATACAGATAAATATATAAGTAATAAGCTAGATACATATGAACATATAAGTAAATAGCTAGATACAGATAAACATATAAGTGAATAGCTAGATACTGATGAACGTATAAGTAAATAGTTAGATACAGATAAATATATAAGTACTAAGCTAGATACATATAAATATATAAGTACTAAGCTAGATACTAATGAACATATAAGTACTAAGCTAGATACAGATGAACATATAAGTACTAAGCTAGATACAGATGCACATATAAGTAAATAATTAGATACATATGAATATATAAGTATTAAGCTAGATACATATAAATATATAAGTAAATAGCTAGATACAGATGAACATATAAGTACTAAGCTAGATACAGATGAACATATAAGTAAATAGCTAGATACAGATAAATATATAAGTAATAAGCTAGATACATATAAATATATAAGTAAATAGCTAGATACAGATGAACATATAAGTACTAAGCTAGATACAGATGAACATATAAGTAAATAGCTAGATACATATGAATATATAAGTAAATAGCTAGATACAAATGAATATATAAGTAAATAGCTAGATACAGATAAACATATAAGTGAATAGCTAGATACTGATGAACATATAAGTACTAAGCTAGATATTGATGAACATATAAGTACTAAGCTAGATACAGATGAACATATAAGTACTAAGCTAGATACAGATGAACATATAAGTAAATAGCTAGATACATATGAATATATAAGTAAATAGCTAGATACAAATGAATATATAAGTAAATAGCTAGATACAGATAAACATATAAGTACTAAGCTAGATACAGATGAACACATAAGTAAATAGCTAGATACAGATAAATATATAAGTAATAAGCTAGATACATATAAATATATAAGTAAATAGCTAGATACAGATGAACATATAAGTACTAAGCTAGATACAGATGAACATATAAGTAAATAGCTAGATACATATGAATATATAAGTAAATAGCTAGATACAAATGAATATATAAGTAAATAGCTAGATACAGATAAACATATAAGTGAATAGCTAGATACTGATGAACATATATAACTAAGCTAGATACAGATGAACATATAAGTACTAAGCTAGATACATATGAATATATAAATAAATAGCTAGATACAAATGAATAGATAAGTAAATAGCTAGATACAGATAAACATATAAGTACTAAGCTAGATACATATAAATATATAAGTAAATAGCTAGATACAGATGAACATATAAGTACTAAGCTAGATACAGATGAACATATAAGTAAATAGCTAGATACATATGAATATATAAGTAAATAGCTAGATACAAATGAATATATAAGTAAATAGCTAGATACAGATAAATATATAAGTAATAAGCTAGATACATATGAACATATAAGTAAATAGCTAGATACAGATAAACATATAAGTGAATAGCTAATTACTGATGAACATATAAGTACTAAGCTAGATACTGATGAACATATAAGTACTAAGCTAGATACAGATGAACATATAAGTAAATAATTAGATACATATGAATATATAAGTACTAAACTAGATACATATTAATTTATAAGTATTAAGCTAGCTACAGATGAATTTATAAGTAAATATCTAGATATAGATGCAGGGGTAGATATATATAAATATATATTTTGTTATTTAAGCAAATATAACATATATAGCAAATATATAGTTAAAAGTATAAATATTTGCTAACGTTATTTTCATCTCAAGAGAAAGGTCATGAACTGATGTTGTCATCTCTAAGTCACCCCATTATTGATTATCACAGACTGGTGTTGATGTATTTATTTTTTATTTAATAAAATAAATAGTTGAAAGTATAAATATTTGCTAACGTTATTTTCATCTCAAGTGAAAGGTCACGGACTGATGTTGTCATCTCTAAGTCACCCCGTCATTGATTATCACAGACTGCTGTTGATGTATTGATTTTTATTTAATAAAATATATAGTTAAAAGTATATATATATTTGCTAACATTATTTTCATCTCAAGTGAAAGGTCACGGACTGATGTTGTCATCTCTAAATCACCCCATCATTGATTATCCCAGACTGCTGTTGATGTATTGATTTTTTATTTAATAAAATATATAGTTAAAAATATATATATATATTTGCTAACATTATTTTCATCTCAACTGAAACGTCATGGTAGATTTTTCATCTATAATGTGGAATCACAGAAGCGGTTACGGACTGCTGTATTAATCTCGGAGGTGTCACATCACTGTATATTTTGGACTGTTGTTGATTGATGTATTTCTTATTTAAGCAAATGTATAAATGAAATATATAATAGAAATAGTTATAAATATAAAGTATAAATATTAGCTAACGTAGTTGTTATCTCAAAAGCGAAAATATATGGACTGCTAGTGATGAATGGGTGATTAATCAATAGTGACGATTCATCACCCATTATAATTAAACATATTGTAAATGTATACTTTTTCAATAGTATAATCGTATTTTATTAGACTATTTGGATCAAATGAACTTTACGATCAACTAAAAAATTCGACGGACATTTATGTCCTTCTATCGAAAGTTAATTTGATTGTATTGTAGTTTAGCATATACATTTAACTTTACGATCGGCGGAAATCTATACATATAATACAATACAATCAAGTGAAGTTAATAATATGATATTATATATTCAGCCTTTTTAATATTATATTAAATGATATATTAAATATATTACAAATTAATATAACATTGGAACACTACCTTTATTTACTTAAATTGTAATCAAATATTAAAAATAAATTAATATACATATATTATTCAAAAATTCTGATTATATTTAATAAAGTAAAGTACAAATTAATCATTTTTTAAAAGATTAATATTTATATTTTGTATTAATAGAAAAAATTTATTTATCTATATATTTGTAATATTTTACATAAATAAACTTCATATTAACATATAAATGAAATATAAATAGAGTTTTCATAATTAAACATACATAAACTTCATATTTAATATGATATTAACTTATAAATGAAATATAAATATAGTTTTTATAATTAAAATAATTAATAATAAAAAAATATGTTAATAAAACAATATTTAAAAAATATAGTTTATCAACTTTATAACGTATATAATACGTATTTTTAAATAAAAACAAATAAAAAGGATTAATATAAAATAAATAACAAACTATCGGTATATAATAATACTTACTTTCTGATATATCTGGATCAATAAAAGAAATATTTTAATAAATTATATATTAAATACAAAAATTGACATGTGAGTGATAATCAATAATTATGGGATATACTAATATCCAGAAGTATTCCAAAAATCCAGAAGTAATCTAGAAGTAGAAATTATTTTGTTGTATATAAATCCATTTTGTTGATGTGTTAAAGATAAATAAGATTTAAAATAATATGTTAAGTATATTATGATAATATATATTATTTTGTATTATATCATATAGATATATCATCACTATATATATAAGTAATACTCTATAAACACTACTTCTGGATTATTTATGGATTACTTCTGGAGTATTTGTTGTATATAAATCTATTATTTTGATATATTAATAAGATTTAACAAAATATTGTTAGTATATTATGATAATATATATTATTTTGTATTATATTATATAGATATATCATCAATATATATCAATTTTTAGTATATTTCTCTCACATTTTAACAGCTCATATTTGTATAGTTTACCTATATGTAAAATACAAATCTATGGCTCATAGATATAGAGAGAATCTCTAGCTCTATGCACATATGTATAATACATGTATAATATATATATATATATATATATATATATATATATATATATATATATATTCATTTATAGGAACTTCATATATTATATATATATATATATATATATATAATATATGCAGTTCCTATAAATATATATTTATATAATATTATATATAATTTAATATATATTATGTATATATATTATACATGTATTATATAATATATGAAGTTAGAATATATTGTATTCGAGCGGAAGAGTTACTAGTTAACCAACGGTTAAGAGCGGATGAAGATTTAATATCTCAACGGTCAAGTGCACATCGTATAGCCAATCTATCATAAACCATAGTTACGCTGATACGAATAGTCTGGAGAAGAGACAGGCACCGCTAGACTCTTAATGCCTGGAGTAAGAACACATGACAATTACAAATATAAAACATTCAATGCCGGATCGGCCGAGCCCCGGAATAACAACGCCCGCGCATCCCATCGGTAAATCCCAGGATGGATGTGATAAATCGACTACTGGATTGAATAATATATTAACAACACAACATAAAACAACACAACGAACGACAAAGACAATTAATAAACGAAGAATACAACTAGCAACGAATATTACAACGATAGGAACATGGAATGTTCGTAGGCTTAACGGAGTAGGAAAAATCCAAGAACTAACGAGAGAACTTGATCGCTATAGATGGGATATTATTGGACTTGCTGAGACACGATGGAAAAACTCTGGTGAAGTAATAACAGACGAAGGTCATAAAATTGTCTATAGTGGACAAGAAAAATACCATCAACAAGGAGTAGCTTTTATCGTTAGAAAAGAGCTTACCACATCGATCCTCAATTACAGCACAGTTTCCAGCAGAATTATATCAATAAGATTAGCTTCACAGCCAGTAAATATGACTATCATTCAGATTTATGCTCCTACAAGCGATTATAATGACGAAGATATCGAAGTTTTTTATGAAGATATAGAACAAACAATGGCAGCGGTACATAAAAAAGACTTACTGATTATACAAGGTGATTGGAACGCAATAGTAGGTGATGCAAATAAAGATTGGAGTAATGCTGTAGGAAAATTTGCGCTCGGGAAAACAAACCCAAGAGGCATCAGACTTCTCGAATTTGCTACCAAACATAATTTTACACTTTCTAACACACTTCACCCGCAAAAAGATTCAAGAAAAGCTACGTGGCACTCGCCAAATGGTCGTACCCATAACCAAATTGATTATATTCTAGCACCATTGAGATTCAAATCAAGTATACACATGTCCTCAACTAGAACATACCCTGGAGCTGTAATAAACAGTGACCACGACCTTGTTCTCTGTAACATGAGACTGAAACTACGATCACAAAAAATGAAGAAAAGCAATAGAATACGATATGATCTAGAAAAATTGAATAATGCAACTATAAGCCTACAGTACAAAGAAGATTTGAAATCGAAGCTATCAGACATCAATATTAATGAAATATCAACTGACAATGCATATACGCAAATTTCACAGTCATTAACAAGTACAGCAGAAAATGTTCTAGGAAAATACAGAATAAAAAAGCAACCTTGGATAACTGATGAGATTTTAACGCTATGTGATAAAAGAAGAAGTCTAAAATCAACCAAACATCAGAGTACTGAACATGCAGAAGAATATAAACGAGTCCACAACCTTATTAGAAGAAGTATGAAAGAGAAAAAAGAAGATTGGCTTAAATCCCAATGTAATTCAATTGACCACGACCTAAAAAGAGGTGTTCATAGCAAGAGAGCGTATAACACGATAAAAGCAATCACTAACTCTATAGACAGGAAAATGTCAAATATTGAAGATGCTAACGGAGTACCAATAGAAGATGATAGTGCAAGATTAGAAAGATGGACGGAATATTGCAGAGATTTATATAACTACCCAATTAAAACTGATCAATCTAAGTTACATAATACTCGAGAAGAAAATTAAGAACAACCATTACCCATATTAAAAGAAGAAGTAATCAATGCCATAAGAACCTTGAAAAACGGTAAGTCACCAGGTATTGATAATGTGCCAGGTGAACTTATCAAAGGAGGAGGTGAGGCACTATACGATATACTTACCAAGCTATGTCAGAAAATCTGGTCTACAAACCAATGGCCTGAAGCATGGACGACTTCTTTAATTATACCTATTCCAAAGAAAGGCGATCTCAAAAAATGTTCAAACTATCGTACTATAAGTCTGATCAGTCACACGAGCAAAATTGTATTACGGATCATACTGAATCGCTTAACACCACAAGCAGAAGATATTCTGGCTGATGAACAAGCAGGTTTTAGAAAGGATCGCAGTACAACAGAACAAATTTTGAATTGCAGAATATTAATGGAAAAACATATGGATCATCAACGACAAGTCTACCACAATTTCATCGATTTCAAGAAAGCCTTCGATAGAGTATGGCATGATGGTTTGTGGAATGTGATGTCTAAATTTGGGATAGACAACGACTTGGTAAAAATCATAAAGTCACTCTACGAATCAGCAAAAAGCGCAGTACTATTGAACAACCAGATAGGAACTAAGTTCGATACGACAGTAGGAGTTAGACAAGGCTGCTTACTATCGCCAGTTCTATTCAATATATTTCTAGAAAAAATAATGCAAGACTCTCTAGTAGATCAATCGTCAAGTATAGCAATAGGAGGAAGAAAAATCAACAACTTAAGATTCGCTGATGATATAGATCTCATCGCTGGTTCAGAAAGTGAGTTGCAATCCCTCACAGATTCTCTAGAAAAAGCTTCGACATCATACGGTATGGAAATCAACCATGAAAAAAGTAAAATTCTTGTAAATGGAGATCATTCAACACCACCTGTGATCACTATGTACGGCAAACAACTTGAAAATGTTCAAAATTTCAAATATCTGGGAGCAATGCTAACCGACACCGGAAATTCAAAGAAAGAAATCCAAATAAGACTAGCGACAGCAGTTACAGCCCTTGTGAAATTGGAGAAGATCTGGCGTAGTGGAGAAATTGATTTCAAACTTAAATACAGACTCTACATCTCTCTAGTTATTTCAACATTGTTGTACGGATGCGAAAGCTGGACCTTACTAGAAGAATCTAAAAAGAAGATACGTAGTTTCGAATCAAAAGCACACAGACGACTTTTAAATATTAGCTATAAACAAAGAAAAACTAATATATTTGTAAGCAATGAAATTAATAAAAAAGTCGGCCCATATGTACCACTTCTGGATATTATCATGAGAAGAAAAATGACCAAATTCGGACATATAACTCGTCACGATTCGTTAGCTAATACTATTCTTCATGGATATGTCGAAGGTGAGAGGAAAAGAGGAAGACCTAAAAGAAATTGGATGAATGATATATTCGAATTTTCCCATCTTTCTCTTAGGCAACTTTTAGATATTGCAAAAGATCGTTCGAAATGGAGAAAGTTGTGCTATTCATTATCATGTGTTCCCCCTACGATGGCGACGTCACGGGACTAAGTAACTAAGTAAGTAAGTATATATATATATATAACTAATAACTAAGTAGCATTTATAATATTATATATATAGTTATATATTATAAATTAATTATACATCTGTAGCATAGATAAAGGGATATTCTCTCTAACTCTATGATATGTAGCATAGATACTTAAAAATATGATATATGATATATATTAGTTGCCATATGAATATGTTGCACCACTATTAGGAACTATAGTTTCCAGGCACTATTATACGCAACTATTGGTACTAAAAAATATGATATATGATATATATTAGTTGCCATATGGATATTTTGCACTACTATTAGGAACTATGGTTTCCACGCACTATTATACGCAACTATTGGTTGCCATTGCACTATAGTATGCAACCATTTGTATATAAATATAATCCACTTTTGGTTCCTTGGGATCTTACTATGATAAATTAAATAATAATAAAATTAGGTATTGATTATTTTGTAGCATTTTATCATTACATTCTAATCCTTTCTAGGTTTACATCTTTCATAACTCATAAAATGTGCGATTACTTCAAATTAATTGTCGACCATATTATATTTAAGTTAACATTATAGTTTAAATAATACTTATATATGTTTTGTATAAGTATAGGTAGCAGATTTGTGATAATCATATAGGTGTGGGTAATTCACATAAAACTAGAGGTATTCCACACAATACAAATATAAATACCATTAAACTAGAGGTATTCCACACACTGACAATTTAAATACCATCATATAATATATTGTTTATATTTAATGGTATTTGACATTTTTAAGGGTATTCCACATTATAAAAATATAAATACCATTAAACTAGAGGTATTCCACACTCTGAAAATTTAAATACCATCGTAAAATATATTGTTTATATTTAATGGTATTTGACATTTTTAAGGGTATTCCACATTTTAAAGCTCAATAAAGTACCATTATTTTTAACAGTGTACGGCGTACGGCATATATGATAAGTATTCTAGTATACCTTATTAGTATTGGTGTTTGGTGTTGGTGTTGGTGGTGGTGTTGGTGTTGGTGTTAGTGTTGGTGTTGGTGTTGGTGTTAGTGTTGGTGTTGGTGGTGGTGTTGGTGGTGGTGTTGGTGGTGGTGTTGGTGTTGGTGTTGGTGTTGGTGGTGGTGTTGGTGTTGGTGTTAGTGTTGGTGTTGGTGTTGGTGTTAGTGTTGGTGTTGGTGGTGGTGTTGGTGTTGGTGTTGGTGGTGGTGTTGGTGGTGTGTTGGTGTTGGTGTTAGTGTTGGTGTTGGTGTTGGTGTTGGTGTTGGTGTTGGTGGTGGTGTTGGTGGTGGTGTTGGTGTTGGTGTTGGTGTTGGTGTTGGTGGTGGTGTTAGTGTTGGTGTTGGTGTTGGTGTTAGTGTTGGTGTTAGTGTTGGTGGTGGTGGTGGTGTTGGTGTTGGTGTTGGTGTTAGTGTTGGTGTTGGTGTTGGTGTTGGTGTTGGTGGTGGTGTTGGTGTTGGTGTTGGTGTTGGTGTTGGTGGTGGTGTTAGTGTTGGTCAAGGTATCATATATCAGAGGTACTACTATAGGGTATATCCTGTACGAATAACCTATATGAGGTCCTCTTACAGGTTATACCCTATACGTTATACCCTATATGTATAACCTACACGCTCCTATAGGCCCGTTACATGCACACCGTACGATGACCTATATACGGTGCTATAGCATGTGCTATATCACGTGCTGCATTCACTCGGCCTATACGTGTGACGGTGATACGTGTGTATTACATACTTACGTGTATTCAAGTATACCACATATATAGTATTATGTATGTATTGTATGGTGTATGTAGGTCTGTGTATTATATGCAATCATATACGAATACACACACACACACATATATATATATATATTTGTGTAATCTTTAACTGCAGCTATAAATAAACCTATACAGACATTATATAATACATAGATAAACTGCGAGAAGCAATTTCATATTATTGTTAGTCTGACGTTGTTTGTCTTGACCTATATATATAGATTACCGACTTCACGTCGATTACGATGAATTGTATACAATCACGCAAAAGTAGTACTTCTTTTTACGTTAACTTATTACGCAAACTATTGTAAGTAACTTAATGCACATCACACGATCAACACTTTGGTAATAACTAAATAACACATACTGGTGTAGATATCGAGCGTTATGCGTTTAAAAATATCTAAACAACAAAAAAACCTTTGTTTACCTATAAGCAAAGGAATGCTGGATAGCATGCGCGTACAATGTGTGTTTATTAGCAACTGTCATACTGTATTTTAGTTATTTACATTTACATAAAGTATTACGATTATATATATAACGTTTACTTAACCAATATAAGATAGACTTATAAGCCTATAGGATAGCTTTATATATTATATATATATTTTTTCGAGAATTTGGTTAGAAACCAACAGTTTTATAATAGAAATCATCGATTACAATATTAGTTGTAATAATCAGTATATTTATATATCAATTTATATAATTTGATACTTTTTATTATATATTTTTTACATATAACGAATGATCCAAACTTAGCAACATTGTTAGTAGAATACGAATTATGTATTAGATTAATACATGATAACAAGAAACACATTATTTTAAAAATCGTTAGAATATTCTTTATAGACAACATTATTTAATATTGTTTCAACAAAATTACATATAATGTACTTTATCGATCATTTTATTTTTTTAATTTATAAAAACATAGTCACATATTGTTAATATTGGTATATTATATATTAGATTAACTATATTTTATAATATGTGAGAACAAATAAAAAAAGCAAAACATTTATTTTGTGAAAATTATTCTTGGAATTTCCATGAATTTTGTATATAATTAAAACAAAATTAACACATACATTAGTTGTTATTTATATGTATTATTATTGGTATATTATTAACTATATTATACTATTTATAATATTTTTTTTATTATATTTAACTATATTAATAACTGATATGTATAAGGTTCTAACGTATACATTTATAGTACATTGCTATCCACACCATGTTAGTATGTATATCTCTTCCATGTAAACTGTGTTGGCAATAGCGGAGATCACTCGATATATTCATTTTTTTTTTATGAAATTGCCTTCTAACGATTATATTTCTATATATGGACAATATGGACAATATGGACATATATATTAAACAATTAATAATGAGTATATTTATTCTTTAACAACAAACGTGTTATAAAATCCGCATTAACGGGTAGAAATGGGAATCGCACATCTAACATATAAATAATCTAATGATTTTTATAATAATAAATCTCTCATTTTAACGTTCATTATGATTTAGAACGGTGTTCTAATATTATATTACCCACACAAACATAGATACGTATATACAGGTAAATATATATATATATATATACACCTATACACACATAATTATGTGTGTATTAATACAGATATTGATATGAATTAGAAACACAATTATAACACAATTAATCGTGTTATAATTGAGGTATTGATTAAACTTAATCTATATATTATGATTGTTTATATTCCCTTGCTTGTACCATATACATTATCCCCTATGCGTATGTGTAGGTGTAGGTGTGTATGCGCGTGTATGTGTAGGTGAGTAAACAACAGGGAATTATAATAATAAGATTAACTGTCCATCACTCCCCCATTATGTTTACATAGATTGCCCGCAAGTTCTATTATTAAAACTAGCCTCCCCTATGATATGTGTGAAGTGTTTACCTGTACTATGACCTAAAATTTACATCATTGCGTAAGAATGAATAGCTACCATTGGTGGATAATACAACATAATCAATTATAATATATATATATATATATATATATATATATATATATATATATATATATATATATATATAGGTATGGGTATAGGTATGCAAGTGTGTTAAAATATATGATAGGTTTAATAATAATGGAAGCAGATGAAATATCAATGATAGAGATTTATAATTAGTAACTCTACGATTACATAACCTATATGTATATTCTATAGAATGCATGCTATAGCAGGTTACCTATACGTCGCATTGTAATTGCCTATACACAAATTAGTATAGAAATTCTTCTTGAAAATTATTCGTTAACTGATAATTCCATAAGAAATTGCACGTGTGCAAGATATATTAGTAGTGTACTACCAAAGGGCTTTGCTACTACTATTATACTACTACTATTAAACTACTACTATTATACTACTACTATTATACTACTACCATATATACTATAGTATCATTTATTAATTCACCAAAATCTAATGTTAAGTAACTTATTCTGAAGTTAGTTCAGAATTATGTACTTATCACGAAATCCCGAGTGTTCATTAATAAACGATATCATATATGATTATATATCATTGATGACACTATAGTGTGTTATCGTGTAATAGAGGCAGCATTGCTGATGCGCTAACCAATCAAAGTCCGCTTTTAATTGTCTAATTGAGAATGAAAACATGACATTCTATCTTAGCTTCGGGTGTCCGTATTCGGTACCCATGCCCGAATACGGACACCCTGTGTTATAATACGGACACCCTATATACAACTAGATAAACTATATATTATTGATGAATCAATCAGAAAAATTACAATTACATTATTTATAATTAATTTTATGAACAATTTATTCTAATTTAATTAGTTAATAATCTATTTATTTTTATTGTTTTTTAATTAATAATACAATTTAAGTATATAAATAATAAAAAATGTAGATGTATTACTTTATTACTTTACTTTACTTTTTTGGTTTATGGACTGCAAGTGCGTGAGCAATCGGCCGTCCGTGGGAGGGAAATTATTGAGTGGGAGGGAAGGCAAGGGAGAAGTAATGAGTCTTGAGGTGGCGTTTAGAGGAGGGAGTTGATGAGTTTATTCGTAGGTGTTTGGGTAGTGAGTTTCAGTGGTAAGGAGCAGAGAGGGCAAAGGAGCGTATATTTGAAGAATGGAGTTTGTAAAAATGGGGAGTGGTAAGGATAAAGGTGTTGGAGGAACGGGTCTGGAGTGTAGTGATGGATGTGTGTAGATGTAGGAGGGAGGCAAGGTAGTCAGGGGAATTATGGTGAATAGCTTTGTGGATGGTTAGGGAGAGTTTGTACTTTATACGATAGGGGACTGGCAGCCAGTATAGTTGTTTTAGGAGAGGAGTAATGGAGTCAGGGGAATGTCGGGGAGTAAATGGACGCAGCGAACTACAGCGTTTTGGAGTCGCTGTAGTTTGATGAGTTTGTAGTCCGGTATGTTAAAGAGTAGGGAGTTGCAATAGTCGAATAGGGGGATGATCTAGGAGAGGCAAATGTAGTATTAATATTATAACGCACGCGATTTTTATGAATATCAGAATAGTTCATAAGCTACTAGCTGATTGGTTATAGAGTGTCCGTATTAAGACATCTAGAGTGTCCGTATTAGGAACTTATATGACCTCTAGATATATACTTATAACTTAATGAATATTTGATAAAAAATATAGAAATTTAAAATTAAATTTTTAGAATGATTTAGTTTTTAATAATATAATATTATATTTTATATCGATACATTAGTATATTCTTGAGAATGTTTTAAGTTGAAATATTTTTTCATAAATTTAAAAACGTAATAAAAAATCAGTTTATTGGATATATTACCTTATTTTGAATAATTAAAAAATAAAAATACTTTTTTAGACTTTTTTATAATTATGAATATTATTCATTAATATTTTTTTGTATGATTTATGGTTTCTGAGATACCAAGAGTGACAGTATTCGGGCACTGTCCGTATTAGGTTACTATCCCCTACATGCATACGGCCATATTTAATTCTATTTCTTTCCATTTCTAACCAGCTACTTGGTAGAATATCACTACGTGTTCTACCAAATTAACCCATAACAACGCTAATAGATACATTTGACCAATATTTCAATACTAAAGTCATGAATATAATTAAATCACTCCCTACACCACTCAATGAACCATATAATCTACCTCTATATTCCCTTTCCTCCTTCACATTACCATCAACTACTACCATTGAAAAACTCCTCAGTGCAGTAAATACATCTTCCGAACTAGATCCAATTCCTCATTCTATATTAAATAAGTACCACATTTATCTAGCATCTTATTACCAAGAAATAATAGAAAACTCACTTACCTCAGGCATTTTTCCAATCTACATGAAAACAGCATATGTTACACCCATCATAAAAAAACCAAACCTTGACAAATCAATCCTCTCCAACTACCGACCAATCTCCAACTTATCAACGCTCTCCAAAACCCTAGAACGAGTTGTTGCTCGTCAATTAAATTCGTATCTCCATGAAAATCATATATTAAACCCATATCAGAGTGCCTATACCAAGCACAAAAGTACTGAAACTGTAATGATACATATCCTTAATCACATTCACCTATCTGCTGCATCACCACATGGTTCAGTGGTCATTCTCCTTGATTTATCAGCTGCCTTCGACACTCTTGACCATAATATCCTTATAAATCGACTAACTTCTATCGGAATCTCCGGTACTGCACTTGATTGGTTCATCTCATACCTAACTGATCGTTTTTACCAAATTAGTATAAACTCACTAATCTCTAAACCTCGTAAAGTTACTCATGGAGGACCTCAAGGATCGGTTCTTGGTCCACTCCTATTCAATATCTACCTACTTCCCTTATTTAGAATTATTGACAAATACCCCACTATAGACTATCACTCGTATGCTGATGACATACAGTTACACTGTAGATTAATAGACCCTAACAACGACATAAATGTACTTAACAACTGCATTACTGAAATACATAACTGGCTCACCAACAACTCATTATCACTAAACTGTCTTAAAACTGAATCAATGCATATTAAAACATCTACCACCATATTCATTCCACCACAAATTACCATTAACAATCTGAGTATTTCTTATGCTAATAAAATAAAATATCTTGGTATATTAATCGACCCAACACTACAATTCAACATCCAGACTAAATCACTATCACAGTCAATTAACTACATACTACACAACTTACGAACAATAAGACCCTTCATTAATTTTAATACTGCAAAACTCCTCGCTACATCCCTCATTCTCCCCCGCCTTGATTACTGTAATTCATGTTTCTATGCCTCCTCACAATCTATAATAAATAAACTCCAACGTCTTCAGAACTCAGCCATCAGATTCATATTCAACATAACTAAATATTCCAGACAACATATATCCCCTTTGAGAACCAAATTACATTGGCTGCCAATAAAATCCCGTATAATTTACAAAATTGCACTGACCATACATTTAGCTACACATCATAACACACCAGACTATCTTGCTAACTTACTAACTCCCAACACAACTATTTACGAACAAAGACACATAAACAAATTCAAATTAAAAACTCCAGTTCTATTACATTTAACATCTTCCCAACATAAATCTTTCTCCATCCATACTCCAAAAATCTGGAATGATCTACCTCACCATATCCGATCAATTGACTCAACTGTAACATTCAAATCAAAGCTCAAAATATACCTTTTTGCCCAATAATATATTGAAAGCACGTCCGAAAACTTCAATAAAGAATTTGATGGAAGTGCCTAAACCAATTAGGTAACAGGTAACAGGTAACATATATGGAGATACATCCGTATACGGAGATATAGAAATGTGTACTCACATACGCGTACAGTGTACACACTTACATATGCCGTACACATATACACACATACACACACACATATATATATATATATATATATATATATATATATATATATATATATATACAAATTTACATATATATAACCGCACGTCGAAAGTTTTATAAAATCTGTAAGCTATAGTACACAATATATACATTTCATGACGTATATACAGACCCTCGATATAATGCCACTTATATATGTAAATAGTCGATATAATTATATTTGTATATATATCCTACATGCTACTTATGATTTTCATCTTTTTTGTGTACTAAATCCATGTTCGATGACGTCATCACTAAAATCATCACGTGACTATTATCACGTGACTATTATCTAGACTGTAATCTCATTGTTTTATGATTTCTTCATCGGATAATTATCAATTATAATTGAAGTATGCATTTTATTACACACTCGATAAAGTGGTATATTTACACCGCACATGGTGTGCACATGTATTGCATGTATTGCATATGTGTATGTATATTTCAGTATTAAATATGTTTACTATTGTATATGAAATTTATTAGAATATACACGTGTATTATACAGAGCTGGGATGTATAGCCGATACAGTATCTATTAAGGCAAAAAATCAGTATCGTAGATACATTTGTATTTGTATTTGTATACAAATACAAATGTTTAAGAAAGATATATCTATTATAAAAATTGCAAAATATTTGTAATCGTATCTATTAGTCATAAATAGTATCTACGATACGTATCTACTAGATAGTATCTACTAGATACTATCTAGTAGATACTATCTACTAAGAAAATTATGTAAGCAGATACATTTTATAAAATAATATGTCATTTGCACATAATATGTACTTTTTATCAATATTTTATAATATCATATTATAAATTAATTTTAATTTATGTAAATTATAAATATATTTTTAATAAAATATCTTTTGTATATATTGAAATTAATTCATTGTTAAAAATTATGATATATAAATTATAGTGATTTATTCTCAAAAACCGTATTATATACATTTTTTTATAAATTATTTTATACATAACAAATACATTATTTTGATAATATATTTTTATATAATAATTGATTTATAATTCAAAATGATATATTATATTGAAAGATAAAATCATTTTAATAAATATAATTAATTCTAAATAATAATAATTAATAATATATTAATAATTTATTTTTTGTATATTTGATAATTTACTATTTCGTGTTTAAAGTTCGCTGATTATTTTTAGTTGAAAAATAGTATATTGTAATAATGTATATTGTAATAATGTATATTGTAATAATGTATATTGTAATAATGTATATTGTAATAATGTATATTGTAATAATGTATATTGTAATAATGTATATTGTAATAATGTATATTGTAATAATGTATATTGTAATAATGTATATTGTAATAATGTATATTGTAATAATGTATATTGTAATAATGTATATTGTAATAATGTATATTGTAATAATGTATATTGTAATAATGTATATTTCTCTATAGTCTGTAATGGTATAATATTATAATTGCAGATGTGAATAGTATAATTCAGATGAAATAAACGCTGGTACACTAAAAGATTCATTATGGTCATCATCAAATCTAATTAAATGTCAACAAATTTATTCTATATCATTTATTGAAGAACACGTTATAAGGTGTAAATGTTTAATTGGGGGAAGTAACCTAATACGGATACTTTAACAATAAATAGTCTTAACTTTTTATGACTCAATATTTTTTTTCAAAATTTACAATATATAAATATTATATGATTAAGATATTATTGTGATTTTTAAATTTTATTTAATATTTTAATTCCATAGATAACGGGGGTGTCCGTATTCGGTACCCATGTCCGAATTCGGACACCCTATATACCACTAGATAAACTATATATTATTGATGAATCGATCAAACAAATTATAATTACATTATTTATAATTAATTTTATGAAAAATGTATTCAATTTAATTAGTTAATAATTTATTTACTTTTATTATTTTTAATTAATAATACAATTTAAGTATCTAAATAATACAAATTTTAGATTTAGCTTTATTGGTGGTATTATTATTATAAAGAACGCGATTCTTTTTAAATCAGAATATTTCATACGATGCTCGCTGCTTGGTTATAGTGTGTCCGTATTAAGACATATAGAGTGTCCGTATTATAGACTTATATGACATCTAGATATATGCTTATTACTTAATGAATATTTGTTAACAAATATAGAAATTATATAATTTTAGAATGATTTATTTTTTAATAATATAGTGTTATATTTTATATAGATACATTTGTATATTCTTAAGAAGTTGACATTTTTTTTCATAAATTTAAAAACGTAATAAAAAAATTAGTTTATTAGATATAACAGAAATATTTTGAATAATTAAAAAATAAAAAATATTTTTTTAGACTATTTATATAATTATGAATATTTTATTCATTAAACATTTTTTGTAGGATTTATGGTTTCTTAAATACCAGAGTGTCCGTATTTGGGCACTGTCCGTATTCGATTACTTTCCCCTATGTCCTTTTAAAGGGGGTATCCCACTACCAGTATTTCCGGAAATGTTTGCTAGAAAGTTAACTTTCTAGATAATTAGCTACAATTTTAGTGGGTTACCCTCTTACTTTCCTGAATATTTCTGGAAATATAGTAACTTTAAAGGGGGTAAGAGGGTATCCCACTACAACTTATAAGAAAATCACTTTCTAGTAAACATTTCCGGACATTATTTCCGTATAATTTACCTTGATATGTACTATAAAATTTGATATTGAAGAATATATACAGTAGAAGCTCGGTAACTCAACATGCCGATAACTCAACATTGCCGATAACTCAACATCCAAAAAATATTTGGTTGGATTCGTATCTTTTACATGTTAACAAAAACCCTATTACTCAACAAATATAACTCAACATCGTTTTTATAATCCTAGCCTATACATTACATGTAAATATACATCCGATAACTCAACATTTATGAAAAATCAAAATATCACAAACATATGTTGTTGGATTCGTATATTTTACATGTAATAAAACTACATTGCTCAACAAATATAATTCAACATACATTATTCAACATGGTTTTATTTAATAATATATGGATATAAATATATAAACGTAAACATACAATTACAATTATTATATTATTATACGAGTACTATTTTGAATGCATTTATGTGAACAAAACATTAATTAAGTCATTAATTTATACATCCGATAACTCAACATACTCGCTAACTCAACATGAAAACTCTGTCCCGTCAATGTTGAGTTATCGAGCTTTGACTGTATATACATATAAATATATATTATATTATATAATATATATATATATATATATATATATATATATATATATATATATATATAATTTATATCTATATACTATGTATATATTGTTATTTTTATTTGGTGGAGTCCTTTCATCCCATCCAGGAACTTAGATGAAGTTTTCACTTATAACCATATATGGCTCTAATGTCCCTTCGAAGCCGCTCTTATGTTAAGGCATCCATGGTTTTAACGAGAGCCGATCATTTATTTATACACAATAATATAATATCACTTGTAAATAATATTTTAAGACCCATTTTATAAAATTAATTAATGGTCCGGACGAGGGTCGAACCCGTGTCCTACTGCTTGTGTGTCTGACGCCTTAGCCACTGAGCCACACAGGCAGTTATATATATATATATATATATATGTATATTATATAATTATAATGTATTTGTATCTACTAAGAATATTCTGTATTTGTAATTGTATCTACTATGATTTTTTAAAGTAATTGTAGTAGTATCTATTATAAGAAAAAAGTGTGTAATTGTAATTGTATCTATTATATATTTGTTGAGTATCGTTCCCAGCTCTGCATGTATACATATCACATACGAATACACTATAGCGTAAGTATGTTGAAATTAACAATGTATGGTAAATGTAGGAGTTTAAGCGGGCGGGCGAGCAGGTTTAATGATGTATAAAATGTAGAATATCATCAGCTATAGCTATTATATTAGTATACTAGCATATCTACTATTATGTACAATTCAATGTACACCTGCAATTCTAAGTTAGTAGGTTGTAACATTAAAAGATAAGATAAGATAACACTAAAAAATTACATTTATGTGCGCGTAACATTAACATATCTGAAATATACCCAGTATTATAATATACGATATTTAATATATGAAATAAATACAAATTAAAATATACTCTATTTAATAAATTAAATATACAATAGTTAATTATTAAATATAAATATTATAATACGCGATATTCAAATGTATATTAAAACTTGGTATGCAATATAATTATATCAAAGATTTTCCGAAGGTTGCTTCCTAAAATCTTCGGTTATAAATATGAAATACCGTATCGAATAAATGAAATATACAATATACAGAATATATACACACACGATTATATCAAATACGCGTATATCGCGCGTTCTCATCGCGTTCTCACCCCTGACCTCTAACCCCTCTACCGCCCGACACCTGAAGGTCACGTGCGATGATGACCCGTGTCCGCCGAGTCGCAGCAGTCTCGCCTACCGAAGGAGGTCGTTCTCCACTACCCCTTCGGGTATCAAGAACGACGGCGATATCCTGCTCAGCTACGGAGCCGTTACCGACCCGCTGAGCTCGCTGTTTCAGTACGGGGCGGCGATAGGGGCTTCGGACGACAGCGACGATACCCTCAAGTTTGTCACGTGATGTCTGACGCCCCCCACGCAATAGCATACACGCTATCATTACGTAGTATACTATACGATATAGTATATATATATATTATAGATAATGCGAATATAGTATACTTTATTCGTATTTCACGTGTTTTAGATTTTTTGATAATTTAACTAATTTCAAATTATGTTTGCCAAAAAGTAAATTATAAAGTACACTTTAAATTATGTATATATGTATATATATATAACTATAATAAAAGTATATATATATAATAATAAACAATTTAAAAGATAATACATAAATAACATAAATATATAATAATTAACTTCATATATGCCATTATCCTTTATATTGATGACCTTATACATAACCATTATTTTATATAATACACAGAAAGTCGAATAACTCAAGGAGAAGTGTTGATTCCACTGATATCAGTAAACTAATAAAAGATCGATTGGTTCCAGAATTCGCCATCATTACTCCGGTAATAATATACCTATGGCTATATATATATATATATATATATATATATATATATATATATTAATACAATGTATTAAATGTAAAGTATATATATAAGTATACTTATATATTTTAATTCATATTCTTATATGCGTATACGCACACATATATATATATATATATATATATATATATATGAATGTTTAATATAACGTACCAGTATTACGTAAGATCATAACTACACACAATAGACCGAGGTGTGCGCGCACAGTGAGCCGCGCACCTCTTATTCACACTCTTACGTAACGATGCCACCCTACGTTTTCAGCCGACCGTACATTCCATAGCGATATTGGGAGGAGCCGGTGTCGGCAAATCGTCTCTTACGCAACAGTTCATGACCTCCGAATACATAGGTCCGCAGAACGTGAGTTTCGGTTAGTTCTGATAACTACGCGTAAACTGTCCTAGATCTAGGACAGTTTATTTTCGAATTATTGTCGACAATTAATCAAAAAAGTAACCTTGAACAACATTTAAAATAACGTATAGAGCTAATGATTGTCTTATGATTATCCTATAGGATATACAGGATACTATATATAGCATAATTATATATAGATAATCTGTATATTATCATATTTATTCTATAGTAAATTTATGTTATCATGAAAGCTTGTACCACAATGTTATCGATAACAGAATTACAGATAACTTATCAGTGATGAGAGACTCGCTAATACGATATCTCCCCTAGATACTAATGTATTCACAGATAATTTATGTTATACTCTCTATCGACCTATCGGTGTATAACTAACACTAATATTGTGTTAAGATATAGCTGACATATAACCGTTATCAACCTGAGTGGCATCACTGATAGTATATGCAATCATAACCACCTTTATCACTGATAACGGTTCAACCTATAACGTTATCATTGATAATAGCCTCGCTGATAATATATGCACGGATCACGATGTAATAGATCACCACAATACAAGAAAGAATCTATATATATAGATTCACGGATAACAACTGTTTTAGTTAACTCATTGATAACTCTAAATCAATTAATTCGTTCGTGACTAATATCAGAATTATCTACTGATATAATGTGACATCTATGAGGTTATAAATATATACACATAGTCAATATACATATACCCAAAATGCATCGCATATACATATACATACATCATATGTATTATATATATAAGTCTGGGGTATATGTCCCAGTCTGACAACTAAAAGCTAGTAAGCCTGATGTCCCGTATTAGACTCCAGGCAGTTCTTGTTTTTCTATTGTGTTTATCAAGAACTTAATAAACGATATATCAAAACACAAGACACAAAAATGTTACTATTTGTATTGTATTATCCTGGGCCCCTCACAGTTATTTATAACATGTATACGTCTATGACGTATTGAGGGGTCCATTTGTATCCGCTATTTGTATTGTATTCAATATATATATATTTGTGATTTCAATAAATAAATAATATTATTATTATATACGCATACGCTCACACACACACACACATATATATATATATATATATATATTATTTGTATTATTATCAGATTTAGTTTATCTATATGCGTATATATGCGTACATATACGTATACGCAGATATATTACGTATAATAGTGACCACGTGACGGTTACAGATAATGTCACGTGTAGATAGTCGTACATGTGGATGGCACTATGAACATTTGAAGGATTGTAACTACAAATAAGTTACTCGTTCATGAAATATCAAGTAAATATTGATATTGATTGAGCCCATAACTGAATACGATTGAAATTGAATTAAATAAAATATGTAAATATAATTTTATCTTAAACTCATATAGAATAAATTAAATATACAATCGACATATATATATATATAATAATTATTATTATTATATATTGATCCTATCTGGTGTATAATTCATGCAAGTCTAAACATACTTATTGATATGCCTTAAAGGATCTATTTTATTATATTCACAAATAATTGTTTATTATATATATTATATATATTATCAAATTCATTTCATTCCAACCACACACTATTAATAACAAAATATAGGACAAAATGTAAACTCAATAAGTATTTTACTTTACATTTTACACTGTGTATTTTAAATGTTATAAATAACTATAATGTGCCCATGAACATACAATACAATTTTGTAAATACTCTGAATATTTATATAATATATATTAGTAGTAGTATACTACTACTACTATATATAGTAACGATATGATGTTGTATTAAATATTTATAATTTGATAACAAAACCCTAAGTACACTTCTGCTTGGCTGTAACCACGGTGAATGTGGTGTATGTTAGTGAAGTTATTCATAGCATGACGTACATACATATGTATGCGTCACTCTTCAGCATACGTTTACGTCATACATATACGATATATATATATATATATATATATATATATATATCTACATGAATTACTATAACAAACCTAAAGGTGACATGTGACAATATGTCAATTGAAAGTCAACTTTGTAAATATATCATTATTATAACATTAGTATACTCATGTGAATAGGTCAAGCTAGAGTTTGTATAGTGTATATATATATATATATATATATATATATATATATACTATACGTCCTATAAGACACACACATATATACAATATGTATATTGAATTTTGAAATATTTGATATTTAAAATAAATATATATTTTTAAATATCTATTTTATATATTCACATATGACTAATACCTCTGTATCATTAATACTATTAATATTTAATTTATAATAGTATTATTAATCTTATTTAATAAATGTATAATTATTATTATAATGCCAGGGTATAGTGCACTATATGGCACATTATTATTACGGCGTATACGCCCAGTATACTGTTGCAACATGTAATAAGTACACAGAAATTAACTATATTATCCACTATTATTACTGTTAATATGTTATGAGATAGATTTATATATGTAGATATAATAGTAATAATTATTTGCATTAATTAATTTAATTAGTTCAACTATATTATATTAATTATTATTAATATATATTAAAATGTATTATAAGTATACCTAGTAATACATGTATACATATATGTATGTACATATATGTATATATAACTAAATATAATCTACCTATATACTAATAATATATTATTGTTAATTATTATAGTATAGTATATATATATAATCATTTTAATTTATATATGGAATACCACTTTAGATAGATAGATATAGAGGATAACTAAAGTAGAATTACAAATTAATAATTAAATAACATATGAAATATTATATCAACAAACAATTATAAAAACAAAAAATGATACATCAACAAAAACAGAAATAACAACAACAACAATAAAAACAATAACAACTATAATTTACAAATATTAAGGATATTAAGAACTAATTACTAAAACGATATATTTCACTGTACACATAACTATATATATATATATATATATATATATATATATATATATATATACATATATGTAAACCTACCGTGAACATACTACTAACGACTGCGTTTCTGCTCATACACTATCACACTCACATATGTCAACGGTTTATTGGGACACACACATATGATATAATATGATACATGTGTGTGTGTTTTGTAAATATACATTCTATTAACTCTATTAAGGTTATATTTATAGTGCACATTGTGTATACATAATGGCATAGTAGTATATATATATATATATATATATATATTGTTATTTAATTGAATTACAGATTATCGAATCAATTCCCCTAATACACAGCCTCGGCCGCTATATACATGTATGCTGCAGTGTCGTTAGTGATACCAATAGTACAACATTGGTAACCATACCAACTGTATCCAGTATACACCACATGTACAATACATGTTTGATTTGCATAACATTACATAATAAATATATATATATATGTGTGTGTATGTGTGTATATATATATATGTGTGTGTGTATGTGTGTATATATATATGTGTGTATGTGTGTATGACGTGTTCACGTGTGTATACGTATATTCTTAATGCACGATAAACATACGACATTAACATACGACATTAACATACGACATTAACAACAACAATGAAACACAATTCCTTATGTAACGTACATAGTAGTTCGCAGGGGTCGCATTAAGGAATAATATTGACTGCACATAAATATATAATTATTAATAATTATTTATCAATTAATATTGTATAGTTTTAATAGTTATATATAATTATTATAGATGCATAGGTATACCTATAGGTAATATATATGCATGTAAGCTGAAATACTGATAATTACAGCAAAAACGTATGACTACCAAATATATTTTAAAGATGAAGCGTTTTTGTTTATTATTTATTGTGCTATATTTAGAATTTTTTGTTTTTAAAGGAATTTCATTTTCTTATTCTCCTTTATGTTTTCCTGCACCAGAAAAATTCCCTTGAAATACTCTTGTGTTTTATCATGCTCTCTATCGTGTTGTCTATGATTTCGTTTATTTATCCTAAACATTGTAGATTAATCTGAAATTTCATTAAATGATGGCTAAAATATTATTGATGACTTTTTAATTAAATAACTAACAAGCTAATACCGCAGGTCTTGGATTACAATTTTCATGATCCGGCATATTATAATGAATAAATAATTTATTATTCTCAGTTTTTATTTTCATTCTATTTCAATGTACAGACTTAAGCAAATTATTTGCAGATATAATTATTTCCACATGGGCACTGTGTGGTTTAGCGCACATACTTCTACTCTATGTACAACACAATGTAGACATTTCTTCGATACAAGAAAATAATAAATTTATATCAGTTATATTTTATGTCTATTTCATACATATATGTAATGTATACCTTGATAGCTTTATAACAAGTTTACGAAGATTGTATTTGCTGAATATATTAATTTCTGAATGCAATAATAAATCGTTATATTGTAAGGATAAATCTATTAAGTTCAAATACGCACTTATCAAAGTATGTACTTGCTTTATGTTTGCTTCTTCTTTTAATTTAATAAAATGTTCAAGTTTTATAAAAATAATTTCATCTATATTAAATAGCTTCTTAAGATTATCTACTAACGTTTTTATAAGTTCTACTTTTATTGCAGATATATCTCTCATTTTAGATACATATACATTATTTCTTACTTAACGCTTATTTTTTCTCTTCAACTCAATACCTTTCAAGTAATGAGTACCATTGGTTTTTTAAATTGTTTGGATTAACTTAGTAACCCACCCGCCAATTAAATTGGTTGTTAATAATGTATTCAGCATAATCTATTAAAGTTACAAAATATTATGAAACATTATTTATTTTACTCTGAATAGTATGGACTATAGGAATTGTATTCTGCAATATTAAATATATAAACATGACAAACTTTAATATTATTAAGTTGTTGATGAATATTAAATATAAGAGTAGAATCGGATTGCATCTTTTTTTGATATCGAGATAATATAATTAGTACATCGGCCATAAAGCATAATAGATGAAGATTATGTTCATTGCAACAGTACGTTGAAAATCCACGGGCTTCATTGCATGTCGTTAAATTAAAATACATTATAATTTGCAAATATGGCTCTAATTTCCCTTCGAATCCGCTCTTATGTTAAGGTATCCATGGTTTAATGAGAGCCGATCATTTATTTATACACAATAATATAATATCACTTCTAAATAATATTTTAAGACCCATTTTATAAAGTTAATTAATGGTCCGGACGAGGCTCGAACCCGTGTCCTACTGCTTGTGTGTCTGATGCCTTAGCCACTGAGCCACACAGGCAGTTAATATGCATATACACATTTTATACAATTAATATTGTATATATATAAATAACGACTTTACTAAATTAAACACATGTGCAATATAGATATATAGGAAATAGGCAACCATTGTTCACGAGAACAGTTCTATGACATTCTGATTACTATTAAATGTTTGTAATTATACAGCACTAATATGTATGTATTTATATAAGTTAATATGTATGTGTGTATATATGTATGTATATGTGTTTAATAAAACGTAGGTAACTTGTTTGCATACACATTTTTGTCTACGCATAGGTTTCAGGCCGCAGTTCTAGCAGTATATATACTATAGTACAAGATAACAGTATACTAGATTGTTATAAAAGGAGTTATGGAGGATATTTTAAATTAACAATACAGGAGTTATACAGGGGTTTATATATATATATAATTACCGCCGCGGTGCGGGTAATTCAATAAAGAAACAATCTCTATAACAACAAACTCTGTGTCTATTTATAGCAGGGTAGTGACCGAGGTTATGTCCTACAGGCTATGTGTGTTGACCACATCGGTGCTAGGTGATTACATGTATATATACAAGAATTCATGCCCAATCGCATATGAGAAACACCGAGATGCTGGTACATATAGTGCTTATATAATTCCTATGTATTATTATTATTATTATTATTATGTTTGTATGCGCCTACATGTATATGTATATATATATAACTATTACCTTGTATATACTATACTTACATTATATGTAAACCCATTTATATGCATATATCATAGTATACTATGCGTCGTGTTATAGTAGGTATCGTCTACTTTACGCATGTGCTCAAACTTAACTATTATAATAATGTTTGTATTACGTATTAACAAAGTCTACAGTCGGAAGTTTAGTTTTATTTCGCGTAATAATAATATTGATTAGTGTTCGGTTCCGGGAAGTGAAACCATAGGCTTAATCATGTCACACCCACCCACACACATACACATATACCCGCACACACGCACGCACACACACACACAATCACACACACACGCGCGCGCACGGGTGTTGCCGGAGCGACGATTATTAGTAGTATTGGCGGTGAGTCATTAGCGGTGAGTCATAAGCGGTGAGTGTCAGCGCTAGTGGTTACGTCATCGACGTGAGTAATTAACGCTAGTTACGTAACGTTACGGCCGTAATAAGCTACATCTACCCATATATGGCATATACGGACGCTGCTTCCCTATTAGGGCTTATACGCGCAGTCGTATACTAGAGTAGATGTAATACCCACGAATAGCTATAGCGGAGTGACTCACGCTGCATTAGTGATGAATCATCACTGATGATGAATGAGTCATCGACGTGAGTAATAACGCGTTACGTAACGTTACGGCCGTAATAACTGTCTACATACCCATACGGTGCTTCCTTATAAGGCTTATACGCGCTGTTGTACTATAGGAGTTATATATATATATATATATATATATGTAGTTACAGCTACTATGAGTTATAATATCCACGCGTCAACCACGTTACTCAGGTTGCATGATTCATTGACGCTTATGTAATAGTAGCATCATGTTAAGTATATTAATGTTACCAGGTATATATACATATATATATATATATATATATATATATATATATATATATATATATATATATGGCCTCCTTTAGCTTCTAGCTAAATGAGGCCATGTGAGAACCCCATTAATTTAGGGTAGATATATAATAATATTATGTATTACACATTATTTATATATTCCTATATATGATATAATTTTTATAAGTACATTATAATTCTTATTTATTTTAAGTTACTTGAATTTAAATAAACATATATATAATATTTATTTAATTATAATATTATTAAAAATATATATATTAAGTATTTTCATATTTTTAATATACTTTAGTTTTTATTGATTTAATTGTTTCAATATATGTTTGTAAATAAACCATTGACGTCATATTATTATATATTTATTTATATAAATAAATGTATGTATATATATTTATTGTTTCGACTTAAATATATATACAGTATATATATATATATATATATATATATATATATATATATATATATATATATATATATATATATGTATATATTAAATACACTATGCATGCCTCTCTTTATATAGTAGCGCAGACATATTTATATCCAAACCGTATCAGTTAAAACAATCTTCTATACATTACCATTAATATTAGCCTTATAATTGATATGATACATAGTATGTATTACATACATGTTCTACTTTTGCATTACATTTTCTATACTCTATTCATATCCCCTATCACCGATATAATTGTGGTATCAAAGTCGTCATTGTACGTGATGACTCAGCTATCAGTAATATCAGCACAATCAATATATAGTACAATGTAAACAGTTGAGGCTATTATGATGCTATTATGCTTCTATTACTTTTAGTTGGGGAATTACCAACTCCAACATATACCTTGTACAAAGTGTACGTGTATATATTATTATGCTAAGGATTTTTCTAAGTTTCCTCATATTATTATAATATTATTGTTCCTAAAGTATAGTCTAAAGACAACTCGGATATGATTTTAATATTTTTCAATACATTTAAATTCTACATTTTAAATTCCTATTTCATCTAAACTCTATTATTGGAGTTGTAACTACCACGACGACTCCGACCATCATCCCAAGTGTTCATCAAAATCCCGCTATATAATAAATGAATACATTTACATACCACTGGATACAAACATGGATGACATAATATCTATATTATCGTGGTAAGTCCAGTTGCTAGCAGCTTTACTTATTTGATTAAATTCTATCATTTACTTTACATTATTTTATTATCATTATCAAGTTTACTTTATCATTTACTATACTATTTATATTATATAAACTTCCCTCACCTCCTTGTTTTCAAAAATGCATATATTTTAGAGACCCCATTATATTAAACTTGCCCTGATTCTAAACTGAATTAGGAGCAACATTCTTATCTCACGCATCTCCGTCAGTCATTTATTCATACTATTTCTTATGTAAGATATCTTATCAAAACCCACGCTTACCTTACATATAATATTATTATTGTACACACACCCCCATCTGGTTTTATCTTATCTTTCTCTTAAAGTATTCCTTCGTAAGTTGTATCGGTTTCATCGGCATTTAATTTCTCCAGAAAATGTAATTAAATTGACCAATTATCGTAAGGCATACATCACATATATCTAAGCTCATCTCAACACTAACTTCAATAGAATTAACAACCTATCTTAAAATCATCGTTCCTCATTTTCTCTGACGCTCAACATTATCTCTCAATATCCAACCCCGTATTCCAATTATATTCTTAATATCCACAACAATAAACTCTGCCAAGAATTAACCAACTAGTTCTTTTTTTGAAAATAGTTCATCTACTCGTTTAACAATGTGATACATTCTACCAAATGGAAACATTATACCAACCTTTATTCCTTATATTAATATCAGTAAACACTACATATATCCATCTATACATCGTTCTTATAATAACGTATAAGAACATATATGTCATCCTTATCTAGTAAATCTAATATTATTATATCGTCCATATTATCTTACTTTTCCGATCCTATTAATATTACCATACATTACCATATATGTAACACTATTTATGTTATTATTTACCCCTACATATGTATATAAGTATGTACGATGTATATGCGATTATTTTATATTCTCTTTCTATGTTTCTTTTTCTATATATACTTCCGCTTATACACTTTAATAATATTTCTCATATCTTTAAAAAATCATCATCTGATCCTAATCCTATATATATATAATAACAGCCCTGTATATATAAACACATTATCTTAATTAATTACTGAAACATCAAATTACTTACATAGATATATATATATATATATATATACAAATTTATATATATATAATCACTAAATAACTACAATGATTCCAATAATACCTCAAAGGGTGTATTATAATGCAATATAATGTATACGGAAGAGAACACTAATATACTAAAATAGATATTTTATAAATACTTAACAATACTTATCATACGACTTAATACTCTAGATTCCTTCATTATCTACTCGTTGTCAAATATACAATAAGTGATGGTTAGTCAATATGAGTCACAATTAGTGAGTCACTATAGCATTCAATCATCTATATATAGATTTGAAGTCCTTGGTATCGCTATCACTATATACTATATAAGTACGCTACTTTGAATCATGACCCGTACATTATAGAGTTCCCCAGGGATCCTATAGGATACCATGGTCCCCTGATTTGGCTACCCATTCGTGATATGTTGCTCAATTCCCTGAACTTCACTATAATAGTGGTATAATAATGTTATCCTGACAGAATCCAACCGTACTCCTTTGTATGCAATAATATCACCTCTTCCATCTCAGTATGTAATAAAGTAAATACTACGAAATATTAACATTATACCTACAAACTCCCCTCATTCCCTTTTTATTCCTCGAAGATTAGCATATTTCTCCCTTCTATTTACCGATATAAGCATATTAGTATATTTTATAAAATATACATTATAAAATATAAATTATGACTTACGATTCTTCAACATATAATGTCTGCCTAACTCCTCGAGGAGTAGGATCCTACTATAGTATATTATATAGTATACTAGCTTAACATTCCCTCTACTATAACTCTGGAATATCTATTTGTCGTATTTCCTTTACCCACAAAGTCAGGAAATATTCCTTTTTATAGGCCGTCGCTCAAACATTACCTTCCTTTATTCATGCGATACAAACATTCCTACACTGCTTCGAGAACCATCTTAAATGTTACCTCTCCCTATGTAATCACTATGTATTTGTTATTTTGAATGGAATTTATTATTTAAATTGCATCACATTTTATAAATTAGATTTTAAAGTAAGCATTTGTAGAACAATATACATAATATATAATTGCACATGTTTTATTTTAATTTTAATATTATAAAACATGCAGGCTTATTATAATAATACTAATAATAATAATATTCAATTTAGTTAACTAATATGTAATAGAGTTAATAATAGTTAATTTAATAAACTGTCATACATAATAAGTTACTCTTAAATGTGACTTTGTATGTGTATACATATATGTCTACTATAGTACACATACATATACGCATATAAATATACATACGCATACGCATACACATACACATACACATACACATATACATACACACATACTATAGTATACATCCTATATAATCAAAATACATTATTAACGCATCTATTTAATACATGTTGTAACTAATGATTCACGTTGTTGTTGTTATCACGTGATGTTACGTGTTATCACGTGTTGTTACGTCATTAGGCCGCCGAGTGGTATTAGATCACCACCTGAACACGTTTGATATCGTGTCGCGCTAAATCACGCGATCACCTCCGTATCCATGGTAACGGCGTGACGGGGACATTATCTCGCAATGAGGACACGTAGGTCGCTATAGATACGATAGGAGGATGAGGAGGAGGAGGACGAGGGAGGGGGTCTATTTATAGAAACTAAGCGATATGGTTTCGCATTCGGTAGCGGATGTTGTTGTTCGGCATTAATTATGCCTATTCTCAATAGAGCGCGTGCGGCGCGAATACGCATGTGTACCTTATAATAATGCAGTGTAATAACACGTTACGGTAATAGAACAACAGTAGTATAGTAATATATATATATATAGTTATTAATATGTACAGGAATACATAAATCATATAAATAGATATACAAGAATACACGCATATTTAATAACTACAATAGATTCTAACGAATACAGTAGTAAAATCTACACGTTTGTATGTGTGTGTGTATATACATACAGTATACTATATATATATATATATATATATATATATATATATATATATACTATTACGTCATATTACGTGTAAATATTGCGCAATCATCCCTTGTGATGGTGGTGATGGTGGTGGTGGTGGTGATGGTAGTGATGGTGGTGATGATGGTGATGGTGGTGGTGGTGGTGGTTATGGTTGTGATGGTAGTGGTGGTGATGGTGGTGGTGGTGATGATGGTGGTGGTGGTGGTGATGATGGTGGTTGTGGTGATGGTGATGGTGATGGTGATGGTGGTGGTGGTGGCAGGGCCGGCTTAAGCATACTATGGGCCCCGGGCAAAAAAAACGTATGGGCCCCATAATAATTTTAATAACATATTAAATGGGTCATTTTGGCAAAAACTAATATTTATAACTCTTCAATTTTATCATATGTTATCATTATACTAATTATTTTGTAATTTGTTTGTATACTTTAATCAACTCCTCATAATAATTTCTTTTCTCGCATATATATTTAGAGCAGTGGTTCCCAACCTTTTTTCACCGTGAACCTTTTTTTTATAATTCTTAATTAAAAAATATACCATGAGTCATGGTCCATGACCCAATGACAAATTTTATTTTGTTATTATTATACTTTAATCATAAAATAATCATATAAAAAGTAATATACATATATTTAAATATATATTTCCATCTTAAATTTTTCTCGACCATAAATCCAATTTGCATATAAAAGCATTTATATTATTTTTTAGAAATTGGAACAGGACCTACACAAAATACTCAATGACCCAAGTATGGGTCATGACTCATGAGTCATAACCCATAGGTTGGGAACCACTGATTTATAGAGTGCATAAATATTTGTATTACCGCTATTATCTCAATGTAATCTAATTGCAATAATTTTCTGATCGACTTTATTCTACAAAGTTATTAGCTCCACGGTTTTCATTATATCGAAGTCTCAAATTCTAAAATTGCATTTTATTGAATAAATACGTTGACTCTAGTAATGTAATTTAAGTTATATTTTAACATATATAATATCAGATATAAATTATGTAATTATAAGAAGTCCTCAAGAGACTGCACTAACAGAATATTCTTGCAGATCACCATTTTATATTCGATAATGCTTTTAATAAAAAATATTATATTCTTCTTTAATCTAGATGTTAATATATTCTTTATATAGTTTGGCTAAATAAATTATATTGATTTGGGATGAAGGCAAAGAATATTGCTACACTTGTCGAAGATTTAACGGCATTTTGCCCAACCAGATTTAAGGAATACACATTGTAGATATGTGAATACATATTGCCAATGAACTATGGTTATTATAATATATTTCATGTCATTGAATCTTCCAGACATATGCTGGAATTTACATAACTTTGAGCTCTATAATCTATTATAATTATATTATTATTGACAAAATTCTAATAGATCGGTAGCTAAATATTGACCAATGTGATAAATTATAACTGATAAATTATCAGTGATAATGAATCTCAACGTACAATCGTACGTCGTAAATCAATAAATACCTATATAATAATAGTAGGCTATAATACCTACCTAACTTGATATAAATAACGATAATATATATCGATGTGATATATATGGAATTGAGTACACTGATATATAATATAATATTTTGAATTTTGTATTTCTTCAATTATGTAGTTATCAGTGATAACTTATTACCTATTCTCCAATAAGAATATCGCCATTGTGTGTATTTATTTGTAAATAGATAGATGAGGGTGATGTCAATCTAACCATTCATTTGCAAGTAATAAGTGTATAATTGCAAAAATGCCTTTAGTATTATATGTATGTTATATATATATATATATATATATATATATATATTTATAAATAATATATGTTTCAATAAATATAGTATATTTCTGTAATGATATTATGTTGAAAAAGATAATCATTTTATGTACATAATTCCCTTTCATCAATAGACATTATTAACCTATTAACTATTAACTATTACCTATTAACAATACTATAGGAATAACCTAAAACAGAATAATCCTATTTAAATTAAAACTATTATATATATATATATATATATTATGTGTAATAATACAACTATAATAATATATATATACTATGAGAATATACACATTTGATTAATACGAGCATAAGATAGAGAAAGTTAATTATTTTGAGAAAAATTATTTTGAAAATATCTATTTTTTTAATTACTATAACAATTATAAATCTATATAGAATATCGTTTTTTGCGTAATTTATAATCAATATAATCCTTTACAAATATCAGAAATCATAGTTAAAATATATCTTATAAAATATATTTAATTTTAATAAAAAAAAGTATATTTTTGTTTTGTAAACTAATTATAGAATTATAAATTGTTAAGATTTAACTATGGTTAATAATACCTCAATACGTTTATCATTTATCACCTTCTAGTTTATCAAACAATTATTTATCAATCGGTTTCATACTATTTGATCTCATAATCAGATATGTGTGAGAAGATCTATGTTATCACTATTAGCATGTGCTCCAAAATCTTCATGTAGCTGTTTCCACCATATCTTCGTGTCAATTTAGAAATTTTTGTAAAATTAACTCTTCAAATCGGCCTAAATGACTCATATTTAATTAATTTATTATATTATTTCTATTTTTTTAATTAGAATTAATAATATATAAGAAAAATAGTTAAGAAAATTTTTTTTTTTCATATAAATAGTAAAAAAAAAATGTCTCAAATAATTCATGGGCCCCCCAAAATTTGGGGCCCCGGGCAATTGCCCGATTTGCCCCCCCCTTAATCCGGCCCTGGGTGGTGGTAGTGATGGTGGTGGTGGTGGTGGTGGTGGTGGTGATTGTAGTGATTTATCGTCGTCGACTAGGGTATTGTTCTTTCAGCGTCTAGAAGTTTCCCTGCGGGAGTACCCGGTGCGCATTTACAATAGCGAATACTGAGTATATATGCCACATAGGGGAGAATAGACTACAAACATTTACAGAGACGATAGTGGTCGTGTCCGTATGTCTAAATATAGATTATTCAACTAACAATAGACCTGAAAGAAACTCTATAATAATTCACTCATAAATAAGTATGCAATATAATAATGATATTACTGTGTATTATCATATGTATCGTATTGTTATTTATACTTGCGGTATTATTATCCAGTGATATCATAGGCTTTTGTGAACTTGTTATTACATGTAATGCTTAATGTTAATAATATAAGCGAATGATATATATATATATATATATATATATATATATATATGTGTGTACATAAAAACATATACATTGGATATACCAGTAAAACATTATTGCAGGGAAGTAGATTTCGAATGACTCGCGATGTGATTCACACTGTTTGAAGATAAGGTGTTTACATCCTGTGATGGTGACCTCTGACCTATTGTACATTGACATCACGTTATCATTTCTGCTAATATGTTGTGATATACTTTTTCGAAAACATGGATAGGTGCTTTATTTCTAGAATAGATATATCTATATATTAGGGTAGTTTACTATGATAATATAATATATTATGCTATATAGAATTCTATGAATATTTATACTTCAATTATTTATAATTCGTAAATAGGTTGCTGCTATATATTTTATTTATCAAATGTATATGTAATACCTATTAAATATTATAATATAATATCATATAATTAATGCGATAAAGTAGGTGTAGATATTTGTATATATTCCTCTATTTTAAATAATATAATAATGTATTATATGTATATCCTATTATATATAATATATATATATATATATATATATATATATATATATATATATATATATATATATATATATATATATGTATATATATGTATATTATACCTATCAACTATTAATAAGGACATACTATTCCTACAAGAATACAAGCTATTATACGGTATATTATCCTTATTAATAGTTGATCATTACGACTATTATTAAGTGTACTTTAGCACTATAGTATAACTATAGTATACTTGTATACTTGTATACAAGTATAGTACAACTGTAGTTGTAATCTATATACCTAGTTATCCATGGTATTACCGGCGTATATGATATATTACTTAAGTGTAGTAGATAATATAATCGATATACTATAGTATATATGTATATATATATATATATATTATATATATATATATATATAAATATATATATTTAGTAATATATTATATAATAAAGGTACTACATACTATATACATGTTCAAGTTTAATATATTAAAAGTATCCACAAAGATTTTCCGAAGGAAAGATATAACACTTACGCGAAATCGTGTAATTCGAATTTGTATACAAAATACCCCAGTGCCACCTATAGCGGGTTACTTTTAGGAACTATATGTTGTTTATAATGTAAATTCGTATTTAACTATACACTTTTAAAATGTTAAATAGTATGCTTTAAATTAATATTTATATGATGAAAACTAAGTGTTCATCATTAATATATAACAAACAAATATGATATGTATGTTTTAAATGCTATAAGTATATATTTAGTGAGTAAAAGCTAATTTATATTGCATGTAATTTAATAGATCAATGAAAACATTGTTGTATGCAAACAGAGCCGAACCTAAATCTATTTCAGTGATTTCGATACTACTGCTAGCAGCGGTTGGGGATATTACTAAATTACGTTGCATGCATAGGGAGTGTTATATCTTTGCTTCACAAAATCTTTGGTATCCATGTATTATCCTTCCTATGGTATCCTATGCTAATCGCAATATTATCTCATCCGATAGTATACTCAAATTATAATATATTGTTATTATAATGATTATTATTAAAGTTAAAACGTATTATTATACCTATCTTATATGTAATATATTGTCGGATAGATGTCCCGCTCTGCCAGCGGTTAATATGCGGTTAAGGGTTTAGGGTATGTGTTTTCATTCATTCTAAATTTGATTTAAATATATTTATAACAAAATTATAAATTGTAGTCATCAATAAAAATATCTAGTCTGGATATATATATATATATATTAACAAATTCATATTGATAGAAATCTGCATACTTCCTCCAATAAAATAATCAAGTATACTTATATATACAATTTTATTCACTATATAACCATTTATATAATATATTAAAACAAATAACAAAAATGATATCTATTAATAGAATATATTAAGATATTAATATTTTATATTATAAATTAAATTATGCGTATACACACACACCTCTCTCTCTATTTCTCTCCCCAGTCTCTCTCCCTGTATATATATATATATATATATATATATATATATATATATATATATATACATAGATATATGTTATATAATATGATGTTATGGTTGTCGTAACATCTGTAATATATATAGTATACTATAGTATACATTGTATACCCGAAACATGTACACCGTATACCTATAACTAGGGAGATAACACATATCCACACACATACCCACAAACACACGACATAGTAAGCCTATACAACGACACACACCTCACTACAGAAACTACGCAACACGAGACTCGAATACGAGTCCTACTGGATGGAGAGGAAAGTATACTGAACTGTGTGGACATAATCATCAATGAGGTAGGCCACGTGGTATACATGCATAGGCGTGTGTGTGTGGGTATGTGTGTGGATATGTGTGTGTGTGTGGGTGTGGGTGTGGGTGTGGGTGTGGGTGTGGGTGTGGGTGTGGGTGTGTGGGTGTGTGTATGCGTTTGTGTGTGTGTGGGTATGTGGTTGTAGATGAATGAATCGTATACATTTATATGTCACCATGTGTGAGATAGGTCACCATGTATGTAGAGTTGTGGGTGCGTATACGTTTGTGATACGTACTGTACAGTATACTGTTTACCGTACTGTCCCTTTTAAGGGGTATTTTGTGGTTAAATGCTATTATTTTATGTCCACACAAAAAGTTATTTGTTTACATAATAAATTACATCATAATTCTATTCATTTATTATAAACCAGAATATGTATTTCATTAGATAGTTGTTCCTACACAATTGAAAAAAAAATAATTATTTTTAGAATTCTCCCTCCCCACTTTCAAATTCTTAAAACAACACTGGTGATATACACTACACAACGTGATGTACAGGTATTAGTGTACGTATGTGTATAAGGATGGATATGTGTATGTTTACGTGGGCGTATGTGTGTAAGGATATGTGTGTGTCACCACTGAGGTAATAATCGTATACTATATATATACTATATACTATAGTATTGTCGTTTGACCTATATAACATATATATAGGTCATATGTAGCTCTGTTGGTATCACAGCCTTCATTAACTTATAATATACCTATTTCCGTTTAAACATCAGCAAACTTTAACAAATATATAAATAGTAAAAATGGCAACATAAAGTAGAATACATATACTTGATGGAACTTGAGTGATGTATTATTTATTATGATGATTAATTATGTGCTTTTTATATTAGGTAATACCAAGTAATTATTAATT
Source organism: Osedax fenrisi (assembly GCA_964019155.1). Taxonomy (NCBI): domain Eukaryota; kingdom Metazoa; phylum Annelida; class Polychaeta; order Sabellida; family Siboglinidae; genus Osedax; species Osedax fenrisi. The sequence goes on from OZ025244.1 coordinate 38,667,580, forward strand.
TATTTATAAAGTAAACTGTAATTATCATTGTAAATAGGTTAATGCTTGTAATATTATAATTATGTTTTCTTCTTCTTCAACTTTCTTAAGCTCTTTAAACAAACCAAATATTGATGGTTTTTAGTCATTTACCCATCATCGTAGGGTTTTGCTATTGTGATATGTAAATATGATATAACATATTATAACTAATTTCATTTGAAATATCAAGAGCATATACGAGCGTATCTAGAACACAGCATAGGAATAGCTAACATCCTAAATATGATATCGCATCTTTAATTGTATTCCGATAAATACTTTTTTTAATTATTGCCACACTTAACACATTCCTCGCGCCACTACACCGTATGTTATTATCTATTAGTTTCATATATTCCTATTAGTTGCGTATATACCCTATTAATAGCGTAGATACCCTCTTACTTACCTTACCAGATCGTGATTGTTTCCCGAGCACTTTCAACAATTTTCTTACACGTCGTCCTGTATTTCATAGCTGTATTTAGTTCTTCAGTCGTCAGTCCCGTATCATCGCATAGCTGTTTTACATAGGTTTTTCTGGGTCGTCCAATCTTTGTTGTTCCATGGTTCGGTGTCCACAACAAAACATATTTTACGATACCCTATTAGTTGCGCATAGACCCTATTAGTTGCTTATAGACCCTATTAGTTGCGTATAGAACCTATTAGTTGCGTATATTCTTATTAGTTGCGCATAGACCCTATTAGTTGCGCATAAACCCTATTAGTTGCGCATAAACCCTATTAGTTGCGCATAAACCCTATTAGTTGCGTATAGAACCTATTAGTTGCTTATAGACACACAGTCGATACAGATTATAATACTGACATGACCACTATTACTACACGCATCACTACTCGCATCACTACACACATCACTATACGCATCACTATACGCATCACTACACATATCACTACACACATCACTATACGCTTCACTATACGCATCACTACATGCATCACTACACGCATCACTACACGCGCATCACTACACGCATCACTACACGCATCACTACACATATCACTATACACATCACTACACGCATCACTACACGCATCACTACATGCATCACTACACGCATCACTACACACATCACTACACGCATCACTACACACATCACTATACGCATCACTACACGCATCACTATACGCATCACTACAAGCATCACTACACGCATCACTACACGCATCACTACACGCATCACTACACGCATCACTACACGCATCACTACAAGCATCACTACACGCATCACTACACGCATCACTACACGCATCACTACAAGCATCACTACACGCATCACTACACGCATCACTACACGCATCACTATACGCATCACTACACGCATCACTAACATTACGTAATACACTGACGTCACGATTACAGGAAGATGACGTGGCCGCCAGACTGAACGAAGACGACACTAGAGAAATCGAGGCTTTAATCATCGTATTCTCCATTACTGATAGGTTAAGGGTTAACCTCGTGTATTAGTCATCAGTAATGGGTCATTTCTATACCTATGTATAGGTAAACTATTAGGTGTACTAATCAACTATATATGACTACAACTTTAGAAACAATTGTTATTAATAAGAACCAGAATGTGTTTTCCTATTTACTTTATTATAAACCATGACACCAACATACTTCTAATAATTGATTATTTTATAAGATCTTTTTAAGGAAAATTGCTTCCCAAAATATTTGTATATTATATAACACTAATAACAATTATTTATTAGAAGTTTGTTAGTGATGTTGTTTATAGTAAAGTAAATAGGAACATAAATATTCTAAACTATAGTTTGTTTATATGCGTAAAAGCAGATAATGGAGAGGGCATATTTATAACATACATAATATTTATATAAGTTTAGAATTTAGTAATCACTTCTAAATATATTAGCTGTTTATATAAAATAATATTTATACCGATTATAATAATTTAATTAAATATTTGTATTAAATTTAGAAATTTTCTAGTTAACACATCTATAAATATATATATATATATATATATATATATATATATATATATATATATATTGTAAATAATATCAATGATTTTGTATAATTATTAACATGCATATAATAGCAGAGACTATTTATTCACACCGAGATCAGTCATGCGTGACGCCCGGTGAGCCAGTTATGCGTGGTATTAATGTGCGAGTCCATCGGTTAATATACGATACGAAGGTGATGCGTTACATCGATTTTGTAAAACAATTGCAGGAGGTCATTTCTCAGGGCAGCCGAACTACTTTCCGTCAGCATCTCGCGGAGACGAATATCCGACGAGATGAGTGTGGCCACTATCCTGGTGGCGAATAAAAGTGACCTGGTCAGATCTAGAGTGGTCGGAGAAAAAGGTTTCACTTCAAAGCGTTCGCCGTTCGTCGTTCGAAAGTAGCGTACTATTCCGATTCCGATGCGCGCCTATAATTAATCATAATACAATTGTATGCTAAATATACGTAAGCCGATGATATATTGCATTGACTTGTATAGGATCCCAATACAAGTCAATAATATATTGTCATGTTACGATGATGACGACGAGTGAATGGTAACTATTTGTAACTAAAAGCGTAGCTATGGTAGCCTTAGTAATAGGCAGTAGTTCGTGCTGGCAGACAATTATAACATAATGTTTTGACAGCAAACTCCGATAGCAATTACAGTATAATAATATATTAATTAGATAAAAAGAGATAACAATAATAAATACCAACAGTAGAGGTTGAATTATTTATATATTGGAAGGAGAGAAAATACAAAATTGCTAAGAACCATTTGATGAAGCTAATGTAGCAGATGGTAGTAGTGAGGGAATGGGTAAATATGTGTAATAAAATAAAATTACAAATACAAATATTATTTATATAAAGTAAATGTTGTATATATATATATATGTAAACTGAAACAAATGTCTTTAAATTATAAAAAATCGTACTCTATGTATTTATCAAATATATGCATATATATATATATATATATATATATATATTTATTCTATACTTTATACAAAGATTTTTCTAAGGAAACATATAAAAACTATGTAAATTGTGTAATTGGATGATTTATTACAAACATGAACCACCTCATATTGAATTTTTAGATAGTGTGTTATTTAAAATGTTTAAAATTCAAGTTTGAGTTTTAAAATGCGTATAAAAATACACTATTGAAATGTACACATTTTTAAAATTATTATGTGTAGGGGAAAGTTCCCGAATACAGACTATCTCGGTATCTCAGAAAAAATAAATACTACTACAAAATATTAATGAATAAAATATTCATAATTATAGAAATAGTCTAAATAGGTAATTTTTATTTTTTAATTATCAAAATAGTGCTGATATATCAATAAACTAATTTTTTTATTACGTTTTTAAATTTATGAAAAAAATGTTAATTTAAAACCTTCTTAATAATATACAAATATATCGATATAAAATATAACAATATATTATTAAAAACTAAAGAATTCTTAACATTATATACATAATTGCTATAGTTGTTATAAAATATTAATTAAGTTATAAGCATATATCTAAAGGTTATATAAATCCCTAATACGGACACTCTAGATGTATTAATACGGACACCCTAATAACAATATAGCATTCGAAACTCTCAAAATCCTCACAAAAACGCCAACAAGAAACACTTCGATAATATAAGATAATGACGGACAGCCGCTAGCCGAAGGAAGTAGTGTGAGGAACTTTATAAATATCCTAATAAACCTGATCACAGCATTATAATCAGCCGAGAAGGTAGATGAATTACCAATTTTAAAATCAGAAGTTGAAGATGCTATACTACATCTAAAGAAGGTAAATCTCTTGGCATTGATAATATACCTGATGAGTTACTAAAATACGGAGGAGACACAATCCTTAATGTTTTCAAAAAAGTATGTCAAATATCATGGTCTAACAAAGAATGTCCAAAGCAATGGACAGAGTCCCTAATATTAACTAACTAGTTAACTAGTCCCATGGGATCATGCTTTACGAGACGTCGTAGTGGGAACATGATATGGCGTCATGTACAACTTCTTCAAACTACAACGGTGTTTCGTTATACCAAGTAAAGGTCGGATAGACATACCAGTCCACTCATAGACATCGTCCATCCAATTCCTTTTAGGGCGACCTCTTTTCCTCGAACCTTCAACACGACCTTAAAATAGTATTTGCCAATGTGTCATGTCGTGACACATGACCAAACCAACTCATTTTTCTCCTTTTAACTTTCTGTAAAACACGTTCATATGAACCAATTCTGGATATCATTTCTTCATGGATATATAAATTTGTCTTTCGTTGTCTGTATGTGATATTTAGCATTCTTCTATGTGAATTAGATTCAAAAGCATGCAATCGTTCTTAGATTATTCAAGAAGAGTCCACATTTCACAGCCATACAAAAGAATGGATAGAATTAAGGAATTGTAGAGGTTGAATTTGATTTTAAAACTTATTTCTCTACTTCTCCATATCATTTCCAATCTTACCATTATGGATATGGCTGTAGAAATTCTTATTGCTATTTAAAGTTTGCTATTATCATTATCTGTTAGAGTTACTCCAAGATATTTGAACGATTTGACTTGTTCTTGTTTTTTTTCATACATGATTATTGTTATATTTGTACTATTACATTTATTCGGATCAGGGTCATTAACTAGAATCTTGCTCTTATCATGGCTTATTTCCATTCCATATCTAGAAGCATTTTTTGCTAGCGAATCTGTAAGATTTTGTAATTCATTATATGAACCTGCGATGAGGTATATGTCATCTGCAAAACAATATTACTAATAGGTCTGCCTCCAATAGATATAGTAGAGTCATGATTTTTTAGTGTATCTTGCATTATCTTCTCCAAAAATATATTAAATAGTACAGGAGATAACAATCAACCTTGTCGAATACCAACTGTGGTTGAAAATGGAATTCCAATTTGATTATTTACTAGAACTGAGCTTCTTGTAGAGGCATACAGAGCTGATATCATATAGATTAAGTCCTTACTTATACCATATATTGTCATAGTATCCCATAACCCCTCATGCCATACTCGGTCAAAGGCTTTTTTGAAGTCTATAAACTTATGATATAAATGTTTATGTTGGTCTATATGTTTTTCCATTTGCAATCTAATATTTAATATCTGTTACACATTGCTTCATTAAAATAAACCATTCACAACATGACTACAAGAAACTATTCAACATTACCAAAACACTTGTAGGCAAGAAAAATAAAATAAGTCTTCCCACTACAAATCTAGATAAAACACTCTGCACTAGATTTGGTGATTTTTTCTCTGAAAAAGTAGAAAAACTTTGCTATAATCTAGATTTACAACGACAATTACTACCAACTGATACGACAATCCTAACTACAACCTGCAAACACACATTTACAGAATTTGAACGACCTACTAGGTATAGACCTATAGAATAGAATAGAATAGACCTATAACTGATATCTATAACTTAATTGTTACAGCAAAGACAACATCTCCTTCTGACCCTATTCCACTGAAAATTACTAAAATACTGGCTTCTACACTAGCTCCAATTTATAAACAGATAATTGATACTTCATTAATGACTGGTGAAATACCCAACAATTTAAAATACGCAATTATCAATCCTTACTTAAAAAAACCAGATTTAGATGTTGAAGTACTGAGTAATTATAGACCATTATAGTATCTCAACTTCCATTACTTTCTAAAATTCTAGAAAAAATTGTAAACAAACAAATAATATCATATTTAAATACTTACGACTTAATAGACAGAAGAAAAAATGCATTCCGCAAGAATCACAGTACAGAAACGACACTATTATCACTATTTGACGACTTATACAAATCACTAGACAGCAACTTACTTATACAACTGATACTACTGGACTTATCTGCCGCTTTTGACACTATCGACTTTGAAATTTTAATAGAAAGACTTAGATCTATCGGTATAGGGAAGGAACCTATCAAATGGTTTTCAAATTTTATCCGAGGTCGGAGTTTATCTATTAAAATAAATGAAAATTGTCACAACCTTATGCTATTAAATATGGAGTCCCACAGGGTTCCACTCTTTCTCCCATACTATTTTCCATTTATTTACTTCCACTCAATAAACTACTGACTAACTTCCCACACGTGAACTATAATCTTTACGCTGACGACATAGAATTACACGCTCAATTCATTCACTCAATTAACTTACAACCATGTTTAACCTCACTGCAAATTTGGCTTACAACAAATAATTTATTACTAAATCCAACAAAAACTGAACTCATCAACTTTATAACCAATTCCACGATCAATACTACAGTTCCACTAATAAATATAAATAACATAAATATAATACCGACTGAAAATACAAAATACTTAGGTTTCCACTTTACTAACAAACTCGACTTTACTAAACATATCAGTAAAATGAAACAAACTTCTTCCTTTCATATATATAATTTAAAAAAACTAAGACCATACTTAACCAAACAAACAGTTATAATTCTATCAAATTCACTTATAATTTCTATATTTATATACTGTAACTCTTTACTAGCCGGAGAAAACAAAACAGTTACTAACAATATTGACCGATTAGTAAATAGAACTACTAGAATTATTTGTAATCTAAAAAACACAGATTACACTACTAGCATTACGAACTTACGGAAATCACTAAACTGGCTACCTACAATTGACAACATCAACATTAAACTACTAACTATACTTTACAAAACTACAAAAACAACTCAACCTCATAATTTACATACTTTACTTCACAAATAAACCACTAACAGACAACTGAGACAAACATATAGACTTGACATACTGACTACACGACTACGAAAGTACGGTAACAAACGATTTAGCTGGAGAGGTGCAACTCTCTGGAATAAACTTCCCCAATCCATACGCAAAGAAGATATGTCAATAACAACTTTCAAATATAAACTCAAGGAGCTGTTTAAACGTTCCCCACTAAAATACCACTTATCTAACCCTCTTTGAAATGTAATCGTGTTATTATATTATTATTATATTATTATATTTAAGAATGTTATTTTATTATATTATTTTTACGGATGATCGTTAAATTATCCGGGAACCCACACCTGTAAACTGTTCGACAAACAGTAAAACACATTGTAGAATGTTATATTAATCTTTGTGTATAAATACTATTACTACTACTACTACTTCTGTTTTTTCTGAAGCCGGCTTGTTTATCTGTAATAATTATTTCCTTCTGTGGTGTTATTCTGTTCAGTATAATTCTGAATAGTATCTTTCTTGGGTGGCTTATCAGACTAAGTGTTCTATAGTTAGAGCATATCTTTAGATTTACTTTCTTTGGTATTGGTATTGCTAGCGATGCAGTCCATTATTTGGGTCATACTTTAGTTTCCCATATTTGTTGATACAATTCTCTGAATATTGTGGGTACATCCGAATTAATTAATTCACCAGTAATATTATCAATACCAGGTGTTTTCCCACTCTTTAGGCTTTTTATCGCTAATTCAACCTCAGAGTTTATAATCGATAGTCCTTCATCGTTATCAAGCGTTACTAAATTATCAAGTATTTCTAAGTCAGGTTCAATAGGATGATTGTAGAGGTATTTGCAGTATTCAGTCCATCTTCGTAGTCGTGATAAATCATCAGCGGGTGGTGTACCATCTTAACTTCGATTATTGAAGTTGTTTTAGATTTAGTGTGAGTTATATATTTATTGTATTGTAAGCTCTATACTATAAACGCAAGGTCATTGTCGATTTGTCTGCATTATGATTTAAGCCATTCTTCTTTTGCCAATTTAATACTCGTCCTGACTTTTGTGGGTATGGCCCTATATCTTTCTGCTTCTGTATCGTTTAGCGTTTAGTATTCTTTAGGCTTTTTCTTATATTACATAGATCGAGAATTTCATCCGTAATGTATGGTTGTTTCTTGACTCGATATAATATATTTAATATGTTTTGAGCTGCTGTAGTAATTACGTTGGCAATTTGAGTATAGTTATGATTAGTAGTATTTCTATTAATATTTAACTGTGAAAGTTGTTTTTCTAGTTTTTGTTCATACTTATTTCTAACTGATCTTTTAATTTAAATTGAATCTGCATCTGTTACTGCGCTTGATTTTCTGTGAGATAAGTTTTAATTTTAAGTTGCGGAGTACTAAGGTACGATCGCTATTAATCACAACGCCTGGATACATTATCATGCTAGCTTTAGTTATAATTGATTTAAACCGTTGCGGTGTAAAAATGAAATCAATTTGATTATGAGTTAAACCATTTGGTAAATGCCATGTTGATATACGCGATTTCTTTTGAGGATGTATTGTATTTTACAGAAGTAGACTATGCTGTGTTGCAAATTCTAAAAGTATATTTCTTCTTTGATTGATAACTCTTGTTGAAAATTGACCAATAGCGTTTCGTTTCACCAGTTGTGTTTACCACTTCCAAATATGGCATTCCAATCACCTTGCACGATGAGAACAAAAATTTGGTTTTTTTTAGATGGCATCTTCAATTGTTTCGAAGAATTCTTCTATAACGTTATTATCACAGTCTGATGTTAGATCATATACCTGTATAATCGTAACGTTCATAGGTTAACATGCCAAGCGTATTAGTATTATTCTCCTTGAAATTGGTTCGTAAATTAGAATAGCAGAAATAATCTCTTTCTTTACAATGAATGCAACTCCTTGTTGGTGATACTTTTGTTGGCCACTGTATACGATTTTCCTTCATCTGTCATTAATTCTCCAGAGTTTTTCCACCGTGTTTCACATAAACCGATGACATCCCATCGATATCTATCGAGTTATCTAGTGAATTCATGGATTTTACCAACTCCTTTCAGGATACGCACATTCTATGTTCCTATCGTCATTACTTTTTATGTGAATATTACCCTCATATTACCAATTCCAAAACAAGGAAATCTCAGAAAGTATAAGAATTATAGAACTCTGAGCCTAATATGTCACTCAAGCAAAATTCTCTTGAGAATTATATTGAATAGATTAACCTCACAAGCTAAAGAAGTACTTTCGGAAGAAAAATCTGGTTTTAGAAAATGAAGAAGCACCACTGGGAATATATTCAATTGTAGAAATCTAATTGAACAAATTTAGAAAGCCAAAAGGACTTATATCATAATTTCATAGACTTTAACAAAGCTTTTGATAGAGTCTGACTTGAGTACTCTGGTCTACTCTCAATAAATATGGTATCGACTCTAATATAACTTTAATGATATAATCATTATATCAACATTCCACAAGGGCAATGCTGTTTAATAGTATCCAAGGTCAGATGTTTAAGACAACTGTTGGTATGAAACAGGGATGTCTACTATCTCCTGTGCTCTTCAATTTATTTGTTGAAGAGGTTATGGCTGGAATTCAAAATGAACAATATATCTAAAATATCAATTGGTGGCTGAAATCTATCTAATCTCAGATTAGCCGATGATATAGACTTTGATAGATAGATCAAACGATGAACTATAAACACTCACAAACAAGCTGTCAAATAGTGCTAATGGGAAGGAATGCTAATTATACACGAAAATATACGAGTGTAAATATTTAAAAATAAATCTGTACATTTTAAATTAAACGATTAATCTGATAAATCGTAATATACATATACATATACATATTACAAGTATTTACATAAATACAAAATATATTTATAAATTTCTTGTCAATTTCATGGCATTTCTAATTTGATTACTCTCGTAAAACACTTTATATTGATAGAAATACTCAAAAATATTAAAAAATATTTTAGAATACTATAAATAAAATTCAAAATTTAATACGTATGAAAATACGTAATAAAAAATAGTGTAAAATTAAAATATTTAACATATTTTAACTCCAGCGCCTAACTTCAATTGAACTAATACGATGTGATATACAAATATGTAGAAGGAAGAATGCTCGCTGAACAGTTTGAGTCTAAATACATAGAGGTATCCGCAGCGCTCAATCACAGAGTTGATCATCTACTAGTCGGCATATTGAAACAGGTTTAGTCAAATAATACTACATAAAACACCAGTATTGTATAGAAATATCTGCATTGTTATTAAGCGCGACTTTCGAGACTTTACATGTAAAATATAGCAATATGTTTTAGGGTGATCACTTTGTATATGAATATTTTTTATTTATATTAATAACATCTAGTTATATTATATTTACTATTAATTATTGTGTAGTGTATATATTTCTATACGATTTCATATATATATATATATATATACATTTTTGTAAGTATTAAAAATCACTTAATAAATATATATACTCTATAGTATTTTTTTGTATGCAAAATAACTAATTGTAAATATAATGTTATTAAGTATTATAGATATTCATTATAAATCATAAATAGAAAATGTACCCTCTTTCCCTATATTTTACATGTGAACTCGTGAAATTCGCGAGTCTCCTTAATAAAAAGTATTTAGTTATCATCAGTATTTATTACCAAAAATTATATAAAATTAATAATTTAACTTTATATTACTGGTATTTTGATTTATTTTAATATTTACGATTTTATTGATATGTTCTAAATGAGAAATAATTGTGAATATATGCACATATTATAAGATTCGTTTGATGAAGGAGAGAGTTCAAAAAAAGAAACGTGGATCCACGTGTTCGGCGAAATCTGTGGGAAGCGCGAAGGGAGCAGCTAAGGATACGCTTGCATCTAACTCACCTCCTAACACTGCGGTTTACACACACACACTCACACACACACACACACACATCTAACTCACCTCATAACACTGCGGTTTACACACGCACACACACACTCACACACTCACACACACATCTTTTTCACCTCCTAACACTGCGGTTTACACACACTCACACACACACACATCTCCATCAATATATATATGGATTCAATTTACATTATCACGATTTATTGTATATGTAATGTACATTACAACATTGTAGTGTGTTAAATGTGATTCATATATTAAAATAATATATTTTATTTATAATTTAGAATTATTATTTAACATTTTATTAGTAATATTTTAACAATAATGTTAATATATATATATATAAAATCTGCTAAATTGTTATAATTATTATATATATGATGTAAACACACGACAGATAAAGATATTATCGCGTGCAGGGCAACACCTATTAGGAACTTGTTTTAAATCGCAAAGAAGGGGATCCAAATCATGTGAAAATTTGCTATCTCTATAAATAAAGTAACATTACCATAATATTAAATATGTGAAATATGAAATTTTAGTTATTATATGTGGATATTCTAATAATAACGAAATACTATTATTACTTGATAATTATGGAATAACTAAAAAATATAATTAAATCGTGAATTATTGTTATTTAAGATAAATGAAAACCATATGCAATATTTGAAAAATATTACTTTAAAATTATTGTATTGGATAAAATTGGACGACAACTGTATTTCTTATTAATTTATATAATTATATATAATGATGATTTACATAATCTTATATTAATGAAAGTTACTATAACTAGTACCAGTATTAATAAACTAATACTATATTAATTAGTGATTTTAGTATCAACATAATTATATACATTTACTCAGTCATATATATGATATTTAATCTGCAATATTTATTATTTATTTATTCTTATATTTTTATTACGAATAATTTTATTAATATTATATTTTATAATAAAAATATGTAACCAAATTTGTTTTATTTTATTTAAATAACAAAAGTTAAGTTAAAAATAATTTAAAAAAAAATATTTATAAAAATGTAATAAATTAAATATATAATTATATAAAAATGAGATATATAATAGTTTAAGTAAGCACTAATAATAAGTGTAAGAAGTATACTTAGCGTATAGTATAATCCTTCATTTGGTAGTATTCTAGTATTCTCTCCGAGTTGATATGCAATCGTGTGGGCATACACTAAACAATATGTTATATCATATGAATATAAAATCTGATTACTATGTTTAATAAATTAATATATTTTAAACATAATTTACCTTTAGTATTAATACTATATTTTGTTTTTTAATCTAATAATACATTAATACTCGTAATAATATTAATAATAAAATCATCCAACGAATATCTAATAAATGATAATTACTATAGTAACATTATATTTGATAAGTAAAATAATAACAAAATAAATAATATGTTTATAAGTTATAATAATAAAATTAAAAATAATAAATACATAGCTTTATATTTTTCTGCAAATTTAAATATTAAAATTATAAATATATTCTAAATTTATTTCTTATTAAATTTAAAAATTATATATATAAAGTAGTAGTGATATTGTAACATATGATATGAAGTAGTTAATGAACTACATATACAGTAATTGCGATAAAGAATAATATATTTGTATGAGCGATTTTGACTATATTTCTCAACCCCATTCCTTATTTAGGCAATTAACTGAATCCCTTGATCTTCATCAACATATATCCTGTCCTACTCACACAAGTGGCGGTATTCTTGATCTGGTTTTTTTCAGATACACTCATATACATGGAGATGCATTCAAACATATTCATATACACTAAGATACACTTAGATTCATTCAGATACATTCATATACATTCGAATGAATTTAGATACATTCAGTACATTCAGACAAATACAGATACATTTAAATACGTGCAAATACATATAGATACATTCAGTACATTCAAATACATTCAGTACATTCAGATACATTCAGATACACTCAGATACACTCAGATACATCCAGATATATTCAAATATAATCAGTAACATACAGATGCATTCAGATATATTCAGATACATTCAGAAACAACCAGATGCATTAAGTTACATTCAAATACATTCAAATTCATTCAGAAACACTCAGATACATGCAGATACATTTAGTTATATTCAGATGAATTCAGACACACTTAGTTACATTCAACTACAAGACTGTTTAAACGAACTACACAACTGGCTAACAAATAATAACCTAGGTCATTGATTATCACGGAATGCTATTGTCATTTTGAAGGCGACACAGCACTAAATATCATCGACTGCTGTGGATTAATTGAGTTTATATTTAATTAAATATATAGTTATAAATATTTACTAACGAATATATTGTCATCTTGAAGGAGAAAGGTTGATTTTGTCACCTCAAATGCGACACGTCACTGAATATCACAAACTTCTGTTGATGTATTGATTTTTGGTTTAAGCAAATATATAGTTGAAGGTTAAATTATTTGCTAACGTTATTTTATCTAGAAGAAGAAATGTTATGGAAATATATTGTCATCTCTAAGCTGGTATCATAGAAGGCGGACACGGGCTTATGTGTTAATATCGAAGGTGTTACGTCACTGAATATCATGGACTGTTGTTGAATGATTTATTTTTTTAAGCAAATATATCTATATATGACTAGTGGAAATATAACGTATAAATAGTCGTAAGTATAAAGTAGTAATATTTTCTAACGTATTTGTTATCTCGAAGGCGAAAGTATGTGGACTGCTCTTGTTCATCTTGAAGGTATCTTATCAATGATAATAAAGGACTTATTTTCAAATCTAGATGGGTGTATGATATATATACAAATTAGATTATAAGTAAACTTATATATTTAATATAAATTAATGGGATTGCATTAGAGTTTAGAGTTTTGGATATATATATATATGCATATATCTGGTTATAATCTTATCGCATTAACGTGAGAGTAGCTTTGAAATTAATAAAATAACAACAATATATATATATATATATATGAATGATATAAGTGATGAAAATATGACCACTTCTGTAATTACTAAATGACACGTTAATTTCAAAATGCAGGTTTTATTTCTAATAACCTATATTCACATATGTTTTTAAACAGAACATAAGTCAACCCAGCAAACAGTAAGAGCAGCATAATAGCAGCATAACAACAAATGCTAGAGCCTCAAATGTTTACATTGTGATATTATGCTGATATTAAATGTCTATTATGCTGCTATTATGCTGCTATTAATTTGTAATGATATTATGCTGCTGTTATGCTGCTGTTATGCTGCTATTATGCTGATATTATGCTGCTATTAATTTTAAATGTCTATTATGCTGCTATTATGCTGTTATTATTATAATAGCAGCATAATAGCAGCATAATAGACATTTAAAATTAATAGCAGCATAATATCAGCATAATAGCAGCATAACAGCAGCATAACAGCAGCATAATATCATTACAAATTAATAGCAGCATAATAGCAGCATGATAGACATTTAATAGCAGCATAATAGCACAATGTAAACATTTGAGGCTCTAGCATTTGCTGTTATGCTGCTATTATGCTGCTCTTACTGTTTGCTGGGAAGCTATCAAATAAAATAAGATAGCCAAATACAAAATGTTAACTACATTATTTTATTATTGAATAAGTAATTTATAAAATAATATAATAACTACCAATATACTAGCTCTATAACCATAAATATAGTCATACCCACATCATCCACACTGAAATTATAGGCTACATTGCTCAAATATATATAAAATATACTATATTTCATTTTTTTAAACAATAATATTTATTTGAATCACACATATAATAATATCGGATACAAATGGACCCCTCCAGAAGTCATATACTTGTACAATGTACAAGTACAATGTACATGTTATAAATAATGGTGAGGAACCCCGGACAATACAAAACAAATAGTAACATTTTTTTTCTTGTGTTTTGATTTATCGTTTATTAAATTCTTGATAAACACAAGAGAAAAACAATAACTGTCTGGAGTCGAACCCGGGTCCTCTGGCATACTAGCTTTCGGTTGTCCCACTGAACCATCGACCATAGACAAGGTCATAAGAATATGCATTGTGTAATATGAATTTACCGACAGTAAACACAAAATATAAAAAATATACAGTGGGTAATATAAATTTAAATATGTCGTCATATGAATATTATAAAATTAATTAAACCTATATAATATAGAAGAATAAAAAAGGATTTTAGCACAAATATGTATGATAAAATATATAAACATATTTAATATTTAATATTTGTACTATAAATTATCAATAAATTATAAAATATATATATATATATATATATATATAGTATATTAGATAATACAACATATCTATTTACTATAGTAATATAATACTATATTATATAATCATTATATAATTTAAAAGTGTATTACATATGGATTCCAGTGATATCATCAAGATTGGTGATCACACGCAATGTTAATTTAAATAATTATTTATAGATAGTATAATAGATATTGAACACAAAATCACCAAACTAAAATAATCCAAACGAGATCACTGGTTAGTAACCAGTGGTTACCTTGCATATTATCAAGACCTCCTATAACCTCCTATAACCGAGGTTATAGGAGGTCTTGATATTATATAGTATATAATATAGGTTACTTAATATTAATATTTTAAAAAAGTAATCAATTATATATGGTATCCTAGTAATATTCGTAAATATTAAAAAGATACATTCAGATACATTTAGATACATTCAGATACATTAAGATAAATTCAGTTACATTCATTAAATTTAAATACATTCAGATAAATGCATATATATATCCAGATACATTCAGATACATTCAGATACACTCAGACACATTCAAATATATTCAGTTACATTCAGATACATTCAGATATATTCAGATATATTCAGATACACTCAGATACATTCAGATATATTCAGATATATTCATATACATTAATATACACTTAGATGCATTCAGATGCATTCATATACATTCATATGCATTCATATACATTCAGATGCATTCAGATATATTCAGATACATTCAGATACATTTAGATAAACTCAGATACATGTAGATGCATTGATATATATCCATATACATTAATATATATTCATATACATTAAGATACACTTAGATGCATTCAGAATCTGAATTTCAGATACACTCAGATACCTTCAGATACATTCAGATACACTCAGTTACATGGATATGCATTGATATATATATATATATATTCATATACATTAATATACACTTAGATTCATTCAGATATATTCAGATACATTCAGCTACATTCAGATACACTCAGCTACATTCAGATAATTTAAGATTAGGGGCGTCACATAAGGGGTGATGGGGGGACATGCCCCCCACTTTTAAAAGTGTGGGGGATATCATATCAAAATCCCCCCCACTTTTAGGCCACCAACAAAAATTAATATAATAATATATTACTATAGAGACTTTCTTCATATTGTTTATTATCCTTATATTATATATTATATAAGTTTAATATATATATATATATATATATATATATATATATATAGATTCTGATAGATTCTGATAGCTATACTTGTGTTAGTTCGGCGTGGAAAACATGTTCATGGTTAGATCACTTATTATCCACTTTTGATATGCATTAATCCATTTTAGATATTAAAATTGATTACTATATATTGTTTACCTGGTCCGAGTTTACTGGTATTCACCTGTATTTACCTGGTTCACCTCTTACCTCAGTGACAGAACATACTCAATATATATATATATATATATATATATATATATATATATATATATATATAGAAAAAGGTACACAAGGATATTCCCTAGCCCCTATAGAATATATCCTCTTTAATATCTACATATCTCCCCTATTATACATATTTCATAACTACCCTGATATTTATAAATATAGAAGTATACTTCTATACCTACGCCGAAGACTTACACATTTTCTGCAACTTACTAAACCCATCAACAAACATAACTACACTAAACAACTGTCTAGAAGATACTCGACTATAGCTCTCAACTAACTCACTATCACTAAACACCCACAAAACACAAGCAATACTAATCAATACCTCAAAAACCATACCAATCGTCCCACTCATTCAGATAAACAACCATATTGTATATAAACAATCATATGACATAAAATACTCACCCTACGCAAAAAACCTACCTACCTAAATATTTTACAATAATATTTTCATTTAATGACTAAAATCAATTTACTAAATAATTAGCTTACATTATATAAAATGGAGATTATACAATTTTAGATTAATATTATATTAAATATAAAATTAATATATAAGTAATTTAATATATGAAATATTCCAATTAAATGTACAACTACTATTTCCATATTTGTCATATCAATTGATAAATTATAAATAATATCACTGAATTATATTTGAATCAATCTATTTAATTCAATGAATTCTGATTGTATGCAGATTATTTTAAGCCTTAAATGGTGAAGAAACAAATAAATTTCAGATTTTACAAATAGAAGTCTACCCAATTATAAGTCTATGGTAATATTCAATGGAATAGCTATATAGCCCCAATCTATGGAATATAGCGTATATCAATGCCTCCTATAACCTCGAGGTTATAGGAAGTCTTGCTTATATTGACCCAATACAAGTCAATGGAAAATAGTATTAAATATACAAATTTCCAAAATAGAATAAAATCTTTGGCCATGACAAAGATTCTCATAAATAATAATTAGACTGATCTTTGATAACAATTTTGAATTATATTTTAATTTATATTTGTTATTTAATTGTATTAAATAGTTAGTTTATATTTATAAGACATCACTATATACATAAATTAACATTAATATATGTATAATGTATACTTAATAAATACCTAATTATAAATGTGATAATAAATTGATAATTTAATAATAATAATTATTATTATAACCATTATAATAATGGTTATAATTATAATAATGATTATTATATTATAATAATCACCATTATTTAATAATGGCATTATTATAATCATTATAATAATATTATAATGATTATAATAATGCCATTATTAAATAATGGTGATTATAATAATTATTATTATAATAATGATTATTATAATGATTATAATAATGGTTATTTAATAACTTATTAAGTTAATTTATTAACCATTATTATAATGATTATAATAATGATTATTGTTTACTATATGCGTCGAGCCTATTCGCAATCAAGCCTCTCCATATCGAGCCTATTCTAGTCGAGCCTATTCTCAATCGAGCCTCTCCATATCGAGCCTATTTAGTAAATAAGTTACTAGCGAGCCTATACTAAATTAGTAACTAATCGTTCATAGTTATATTATATATAACTTATATATAATTATATATATTCAAATAATATTGTTTTATACTATTGTATAAGATACTTTGTTATAATAAATTTGATTTCACAGAGTATAATTATTATAATTATAATAATATTTGAATTATAATTTGTTATTTATAACTTAACAATAATTTGTAAATATCTGATTGGAAATTAAATTTAATAGAAAAATAAATCTAGTATCCTTAATATAACAGTTTGCTTATCATTGGGTTATCTTATTATACAACTATTATCTATTAATTCTAATTGCAATTTAACGGGCTTTCAAAAAATATATTGGTACCCTATGTGCGTTAAATATTTGAATTATAATTAAGATATTTCTAACTTAATAATAATTTGTTTATATTTAAAATAAAATTATTTATAATAAAATAATTCATTATTTCTTCTAGGTTACTATAAATATATTATACATTATATATTACACTGTACATATACATATTATATATTATACAGTTTTAAATGTTGTGTGTTATTTGTATAATCATTACAGTAATTTATGCGGACTTAATCGAGATATACATAAAATAAGTCATCTTAAATGACTTCATCCACATTTAAATCTATTAATCTGTGTTAATATAAATAAGAAAAATATACTCTGTGAAATCAAATTTATTATAACAAAGTATCTTATAAAATAGTATAAAACAATATTATTTGAATATATATATATAATATATATATTATATATAACTAGGAACGATTAGTATAGACTCGCTAGTAACTTATTTACTAAATAGGCTCGATATAGAGAGATCTTTGAGAAGTTTTGTAACTATGTCGTATTTTAAATGTTCATTATAATAATGATTATTTATATTAAGTTTTCTGATTTATTTAATATAATATTACTTCGTAAATACTGAAATAAAACTAGAATTAGATGCGATATATTCTTTATGGTAAATACCAAGTACATCGATTTCAAAATCAATATCCTCTAGAACTCATATGCTATATGATTTTGAGGAAATCAAAAATATTATATTAAAAATGGACATCCTTAGTATTTATATAAAGGATGTCGAATGTGTATTTGTACACATGATCAGACTCATCAATTGTATATTGATCTATATTTATATACCCAATATATACATATATATATATATATATATAAGTGTTTCATATCAGGGATGGGGTCCACAATATTTATGATTTTCATTTTAATAATCATAAATATAGTTTATCATATAAAAATTCATTTTATGCCAGGAATAAAATATAAATATTTATGTAATGTTTTATTCAAATATGTATTCATCAATACAGAGTATTTGTATACATGTAATATATTTGTTCACATGTAATATAGCATAATATATTATATATTTAAAATATATATTGATTAATATTATGAGAACTAATGTTATATTCTCGAGAAATCTATTTTTTATATCTGAACTTCATTACTATATATGAGTACATATATATATATTTATTTATTTATTTATTTAATTTGAATCAGACATGTATAACAGAGGTCCATAGAGTATACAATAATTAAAACTAACAACAATTAAACGAAAACGAAATATAAAATATTATCTAAATACAGATTTATACCATAAGGTAAATAGTTACGAAGGGCACAAGACATTATAATAATAAAGTTGAACAATTAACGAATTACGAGAATTTCGTATACTTTGATAAAGTGAATTATATGATTTACGTAGTTTAATTGTTAAATTATTAACATTATCATATAAAAACATCAATGATGCGCTATTTCGACGATTATATTTCATCACTATACGATCAGCGTTATTATATGCTACATTAATTTTTCGCATGTTAGCCCTATTCGGTAACCATATACTACTAAGGTAGATATTTGAAACAAACGATTTAAATAGAATAATCTTAGTAGCTTTAGAGCAATGGCTAAAATTATTCGCTATCATATAGCTTTGTTTATATAGCTATATATATATCAATATCATCAGAAAAGTCCTCTGATATCCAATGTCCAAGATATTTATACGCTTTAACAACATTCAAAAGTTTATTACCTATGTATAACTTTACTGGATTATGTCTAGATGAACCATAATAGATAGGCAAAATGACAGATTTATCTATGTTATATGTTATGGCTAGCAAACTCTTCACAACAATTTATTAATAATTGCATACCCTTCAGTGATGGTGAGAATAGAGCTGTATCGTCAGCATAGCATAGATTATTAATTATATTCCCATTTAAACAATATCCTGATTTTATTTTATTTAGTTTCACAATCATAGGATTGGTATAAATATTGAATAGTAAAGGTAAAAGAATTTCTCCTTGACGGACACCAGTTGAAACTGGGAAGCTATCTGATGTATTATCACCCCACTTAATATAGATTCTCTGATTTCTGTACCAATAATTTAAAAAATTTATTATATAAGATGGAACATTATTATCTTTAAATCTATGAAATAAAATAATGTGATTAAGTTTGTCAAAAGCTTTAGATGCATCTAGAAAAGCTACAAATATATTGGTATTGTTATTATTGTAATCTGTTAAGTATTGCTTAAGTGCAAAAATACACATTTCGGTTCCAAGATTTTTTTAAATCCAAATTGATTATCAAGAGTAACCAATAAAGAAGATATTCTAATATATATATATATATATATATATATATATATATATATAAATGTTTAATTAGTGCCTAACATTGATAATTCTAATTTTGCAACACCTCTTATATAATATAAAATATACCCTGCCACATCACCCTTATTCCCCAATAAAAATCTACACATTTCTCAGCACTTTCAACGACTCCCCAGCATTTGTACCCTCATTAAAATAGTCTAATTTAACATTTGATAGATCTTTCTTACTATCTTCTACTATAGATGACTGTATTCCTCTTATAAATATATTTCATTACGTAATTACAAAATAATTTATTATCTAAAAATAATATTTGATTATACAATTATGTAACGCAACGATACCAACACACAAGCGTGCTATCCTATACCGATTAGATACCGATGTCTCAAATGTTATAAGCACTATGATTGTTTTGTGATCTATCTAGTATTAATAACTATAGATGTTTACTACGTACCGCCTGTACGTTTAGAAGCGACTTGTTTCATTGTTGATTTCATGTATTTCATAAAATCACTCAAGCATATCGATAATGGAAGTCGGGAATGCATATGATAGGCTACAGTGCCATACTTGTATAATATATATATATATATATATATATATATATATATATAATTTATTAATTGATTGATTGGTTAATAATTTATTTAAGGCTTAAATTTTAAGCGAATATATAGTCGAAATATATAATCGAAAGTATAAATATTTTCTAACGATACAAAATTAAAGATATTAAACCGTTATACAGTTACAGAACGTTGTGATTATCTTACGAAGGTTAGCTGATTCGTACGAACACGCCTGAAGCACCCGAAACACCTGATCTCCCCATAGATCTGCCCCCATAGACCTTCCCCAGCCGAAGCACCTCTCCCCGTAGACCTTCCCCGTACTAGCGGTAAACATGGATGCCGGTCTAATCAGGGAGCGCAATGCGTTCAAGAAGAGGGCTATGGCGATGCCCGTCATAGAGAAGAAGAGGATCTACGCCGACACCTCGCTCGAACGACCGCGCAGTAAACGTCCCAAGATCGCTCCTAAAGGTTGTGGTCGTATGCGTTGTACTAGTCATAGTACGATGTGTTGCCTTTATTATGTAGCCTTAGCTGTGTCGAATTACCTATCGATTTCGTTGTTTATCCTTACCGACATACATCAGTGAGGGTTTATAACTTTATCGGTTGTTAGATACTCTATTTTATTCTAATTATAAGAAATATGAATATGATGTATTTTGTTCTATATATATATATATATATATATATATAGACTTCTCCCTGTGTATAATATATACACTGTATATATCAACATTGCTAGACATTTCATTTAACATACAATAGTGATTAAACCATTATATTTACTAATTTCAAACGGGTGTATTTGTATGGATATAAACGAAATGTAAACGAACACGAAAGTTTGATATTATTGAATTAAAATGTTAGATACTTCTTTAACATTTTCTACTTTTTTTGGTTTCAAAATTTCGCATTTTCAAAGAAAATGTTCTATAATTTCAAATAATATATAAAAGTATCAAGATTTAATCTTAATGCATAAGAAGTTCTTTTTAAGGACTTACAAATTTATAACACAAATTCAGAGAATATAGGTATTTTTATTCAATATATTATATATTATTTTAATATATTTTATATTATATATTATTGTAAGAATTTTAAATTATTGATATTTATTCTTATAGAATATTATAATTATTTATATATATTATATATATTTATTCTAATATAATATTATAATTATTTATATATATTATATATATAAATAATTATAATATTCTATTAGAATAAATATCAACAATTTAAAATTCGGTTTAGCAATATTGATATTATAAAATTCTGTTAATCCTAATATATACGTATATACGTCGCTTTTATGTATATGAACTTCATATTATGAAGTTAATTTTATAGAATATTGTATCTAATATCTTATGCTCAATATTACTACTAGTAAGTTAGTACTAATATTTATGAATTAGAAATGAGATTAGAAATAATATGGTTCTATTAGACACTATACAATGAAGTGTGCATACTATAGTATACTATAGTATTGTGTAGTAAAGTATAATATAGTAGTGTGTATACTGTACACTGTACACTATATACTCTACACTGTACACTGTTATTTAGAATAGATTTAAGATAACATGGTCTAGTTATTCGAATAGTAGATACTCTATTTCATATCTCATTATCTTACCTCATTATCTTACCTTATCATCATTAATTATATTAACTCTGTATCTTATTAACGTATTATCTTAAATTATTACCTTAACTCAAAATACTAACCCCTTATCTTAACAAATTATCATATGCCCTTAGCTTAACCCCTTAGCTTAACCCCTTAGCTTAACTCCTTATCTTAACACCTTATCTAAACCCCTTAGCTTAACCCCTTATCATATGCCCTTATCTTAACCCCTTATCTTATGCCCTTATCTTAACCCATTAGTTTAACCCCTTATCTTAACCCCTTATCATATGCCCTTATATTAACACCTTATCTAAACCCCTTAGCTTAACCCCTTATCTTAACCCCTTATATTAACCCCTTAGTTTAACCCCTTATCTTAACCCCTTATATTAACCCCTTAGCTTAACCCCTTAGCTTAACCCCTTAGCTTAACCCCTTATCTTAACCCCTTATCATAACTATGTATATTAAACCCTTAGCTTAACCCCTTAGCTTGACCCCATAGCTTAACCCCTTAGCTTAACCCCTTATCATATGCCATTATCTTAACCCCTTATCTTAACCCCTTAGCTTAACCCCTTATCTTAACTCTGTATCTTAACTCCTTGACCTCATACAGACTTTGATTACAAATCAAATGCTGGCTCCTCACAACTGAAGTTTGGAGTTCTGTCTAAGATTGTGAAACACATGAAGGTTTGCGCATAAACACACAAACACACACATGTGTAGGCCTTAGTCTGGCTAGCTCAACGGGCTTGTGGTGAAACGTGCAGGCTTCCTATTTAAGCCACATCCGCACCAATACCATAGAATTACTTCACATAATATTTAGAAGTGATCTTGTGTAATTGTGTGTACGAAATCATGGGCCCTCGTTAAAAGCACGGATGCCTTAACGTGAGATCGGCTTCGAAGGGACATTAGAGCCTTGTGGTTATAAGTGAAATTTGATATAAGTTCCTGGATGAGATGTCAGCACTCCACCAAAATAACCATAACAATATGCAATAGCTATTAATGGTATTACATTTATTTCTACATAATAAACACTATCATCATCGTTATCGTGGTATTAATCCCATAGAAAAAGAGGCAAGACGGTGACCTTTACCCTCTGAGTTTAGACGAAATACTCGATGAAACTAATCAAACCGACGTGTCTCTGAGAAATAAACATTGGCTGTCCACAGAGGTAAGGTCTAACTTAATGCTAACCTGTGCTAACCTGTGCTAACCTGAGATAACCTAACTCAGTAAGTATGTGCTTATACTTTAGATGTTATATACTCAATATTAAGTTATATTATGAATATCTCTGAAATATTCCCTGAAATATCACATTCTATTTAAATAATAGCTAATATTATACAAAATTATTCATATCATATATATATATATATATATATGAATGGAATCAGTTTATAGACATACGACATACTATGTATATCATACGTCTATGGAGGATCAGTGAAAGCCTAGGCTTTATTTGGTCGATACCTCCAATATGTTCATGTACAGATTACAATATTAGTAAAAGTAATAATATAATAATAATGATTCATGTGTTAGCATTCTTTGTAATATAATTAGTAAATGAAATAATAAAATAGAAGATACATATATATATAATATATATATATATATATATATACACGTAATGTAACTTTAATGCAATGGATTGAAATATGATGATAACTCATGTTCATGAACAGTGTTTTATTATTTTTATTAATTTATATATATATATATATATATATATATACGTGTATATATAATTTATGGTTCATTGACTACAACGTTCTAATAAAAGTATTTATCAAAGTTATCAATATACAATATTTTATTTAAAAAATTAAATAAAACTGGATATTAAATAATTCAATTATATAAAACTAATAGTAATTGCCTTTACGGTTTAGATATAGCATTCTATCCATTTATAACATATTGATTCATATGGGTTACAGGCAAAAGTGTTGTTAAATTAAAATAAAGTGTAATTTACTAGTTATGTGGAAGAGTAAAAATATTATTATTTTGTATATATATAAGTCTAATATCTAAATATTTATATACAAGATGTATAAATATAAAATTAGATATATGATATATAAATAAATATATATATATATAAATTTGATATCTTATTTTGATTTATTAGATTATTAAAAATCTACTAGATATACGCACAAACTATAATAAATCCATCTTAATCTTCCCCTACGCCTCCGGGCTAGAAAGAATATTCCTTATTTACCCTTCCCCTGCACCCCTTCACTCTATAGAAATTCTCTTACCTCCCACCATAGCCTCTAAAGAACAACCCCCTATAACCCTACCCCCCCGCACCCCTGCAGGCTCTAAAGAACAACCCTAAGATAGAGATAGTGAACACAGATACGTTCCGGTTCCTTCCGGCGCTGCACAACGTCAAGGATCGTAAGACCCTGCTCCGTATGCTGGACAAGAATGACCAGGACGGTCTGGGAGGAACCTCTATGGACGATGTCGAGGAGAGCGTTCCTCGCTACAAGAAGACTTTGAGGGTTCGTAGGTCAACCTAGCACACATTCCTCACCAACACACGCACTAATAGTTTTATACAAATATTCTCAAAACTATAAATATATCCTAATCAAAAAAATTCCGTATTATTTTATTTATTTTTATATTATTATTAAGGGGATGGGCGCTCTTAGTAAATAATAATGTGATTTAATAGGTGCATCGTGTAAATGATTTCTTGCATATTGAACAGTACGTTACTACTACTTATTACTAGTAACATTTAAATAGCCCTAACTATAAATTCAATATAGGTATATAAAGTATATAAACGTATATTGATCTATAAAACTTTACTTTATTTGTGTGTATTTCTTATTCAGTTATTATTCAGTTATTTATAAAGTTTATTGTGCAAAGTACAGATTGTTACAAATATAATTGTATAAAGTATTGTATCGTATAATTTTATATATATTTTCTGACAACAAAAATCTATTTTTATATTCACAATAGAGATTACAATTGGCATTTTTAGCCAGATGATGTTTTGGAAAAAACGTGTGAATCATCGCTGATCTGTTTGCACCCGCGTCCTCTGGAATCAACTCCCCCCATCCCTCAACACCATTAACACGTCTACTACCACCTTCAAACACAAACACCTAAAGAATTACCTATTCCTTGTTCACGATATCAGAATTTATAATATAATCGTTTTCACTTGTTATACACTTGTCCGTACTATTTATTACTTTTATTATTTAAATCATACAATAAGAATTTTATAATTAAATTAGTGTTAAAATAAAATCATTATCATAATCATTAATGATAGGTGATTGATTTATTTAATGATAATTATAATTTTAATAAAAAAAATATTAGGTTTTAAAATAATTTTTTATAAAAAAATGACGCCTTCCCCCATAAAATATTTCATTTAGCTTATATTATATTATATACAACAACATTTTAAATATATTATTAATATAATATTTTATTTATAAAAAAATGTTTATATATAAAAATATTATGTTTAAAATATCTAATTATAATATTTGTAATAGTATTCTATATTAATATATTGAATCATACATTACATTTTAAAATGTACATTCAATTCTTTAGCTGTTTATCAATATTATCAATTATATTCATCAATCATTATTAATTATTAAATATAATTTATTAATAAATTAGAATAATAGTTAGTATAAATAATGTTTACTTATTAATAATAAAATAAAAGTAATGATAACAATTTATATATATAAAAAAATTAGAATTTCTAAATATTAATAATTAGAATTAATATAAATGAAATAAGATATTAATCATTACATAATGAGAATTAATCAAATTAAATTTAAATATATTGAGATGTTGTACTAAATTGTGCTATTAATGTTTTGTATACGATCATCGTATAGCAAACACCATCATCGTGATGTGCAGGTTTAACGAATACAAAATAATACCGACGCAGAAATATATTCTAATTATGAAATGGTAAACAATATGCATGTGTTTACTCGTGCATAACTTCCTAATTATTAATACAACCTCTCTACTCTCTCAGCATTTAGACGATCAGATAAACATCGTCACTCGGCCCATTGATAAGAAACAAGTGATCTTCTACAACGATAAGTCTTATGGCATCGATATAGAGGAAGGTAGTACTACACTGCCACTACTACTGATACTACTACTACTACTACTACTACTACTACTATTACTACTACTACTACTACTACTACTACTACTACTACTACTACTACTACTACTACTACTACTACTACTACTACTACTACTACTACTACTACTACTACTACTACTACTACTACTACTACTACTACTACTACTACTACTACTACTTCCTTTATGATCAGATATTACTGCTACTACTAATAACAGATACTTGAATCAGCTATTACCCATTCTTACTACGTAATAATAAGGACATGGCAAAGCACCACGTCCACTTGCTAATAAGTTTATGTTACGGTTGAATAATTTGACTGTTGTAATGCGTTAAAAATGTGGAGTATATTTAGACTCACTAACAAATGTACTATTTGTTATCATTCTTTGTAATCGACATTGAAATATCACAACTATATAGATTTTGTGACAAAACACATAATTTAATAAATATTATGATTACAGTCGATGGATAGCAGACGTCATGTCCTTTAGATGACATAATTATGTATTATGTAACACTTCTATACATTTATATTATGCAATCTCCGAGTATCTACCAGTATATATTTTATAAAACTCTGCATTAATTATAATTAGTTATATACGTATTTAAATTTATTAACTCGTCAATATACTAGTACTAAGTTTAATGTGTAGACAGTAATCATGTATACTATCTAATGATATGTTAGGCGATGCCGTTTATGAAATCGATTAGTACTAATAATACGTACAGCGAATGTTGTCACTTTACTTCTCACCTCAATGCCTCATCAGAGCTGATGAAGCTGTGGAGAGGCGTGTCTGTCGAGGGAATGGACGAAGGTAAGATCGAGGACTACCTCAACAAACAGGGTATCTCAAGTATGCAGGACGCCGGACTGAAGACAGTGGTACGTAGCGTGTGCGTTGCGTAATGTTAGGTACTGTTAGGTAGTGTTAGGTACTGTTAGGTAGTGTTAGGTAGTGTTAGGTACTGTTAGGTAATGTTAGGTAATGTTAGGTACTGTTAGGTATTGTTAGGAACTGTTAAGTAAAGTTAGGTACTGTTAGGTACTGTTAGGTAGTGTTAGGTACTGTTAGGTAGTGTTAGGTAGTGTTAGGTACTGTTAGGTAATGTTAGGTAATGTTAGGTACTGTTAGGTATTGTTAGGAACTGTTAAGTAAAGTTAGGTACTGTTAGGTACTGTTAGGTAGTGTTAGGTACTGTTAGGTACTGTTAAGTAATGTTAGGTACTGTTAGGTACTGTTAGGTACTGTTAGGTAGTGTTAGGTACTGTTAGGTACTGTTAAGTAATGTTAGGTACTGTTAGGTACTGTTAGGTAGTGTTAGGTACTGTTAAGTAATGTTAGGTACTGTTAGGTACTGTTAGGTAGTGTTAGATACTGTTAGGTACTGTTAAGTAATGTTAGGTACTGTTAGGTACTGTTAGGTAGTGTTAGGTACTGTTAGGTACTGTTAAGTAATGTTAGGTACTGTTAGGTACTGTTAGGTAGTGTTAGGTACTGTTAGGTACTGTTAAGTAATGTTAGGTACTGTTAGGTACTGTTAGGTAGTGTTAGGAACTGTTAGGTACTGTTAAGTAATGTTAGGTACTGTTAGGTACTGTTAGGTAGTGTTAGGTACTGTTAGGTACTGTTAAGTAATGTTAGGTACTGTTAGGTACTGTTAGGTAGTGTTAGGTACTGTTAGGTACTGTTAAGTAATGTTAGGTACTGTTAGGTACTGTTAGGTAGTGTTAGGTACTGTTAGGTACTGTTAAGTAATGTTAGGTACTGTTAGGTAGTGTTAGGTACTGTTAGGTACTGTTAAGTAATGTTAGGTACTGTTAGGTAGTGTTAGGTACTGTTAAGTAATGGTAGGTACTGTTAGGTACTGTTAGGTAGTGTTAGGTACTGTTAGGTAATGTTAGGTACTGTTAGGTAATGTTAGGTACTGTTAGGTAGTGTTAAGTAATGTTAGGTACTGTTAGGTACTGTTAGGTAGTGTTAGGTACTGTTAGGTACTGTTAAGTAATGTTAGGTACTGTTAGGTAGTGTTAGGTACTGTTAGGTACTGTTAAGTAATGTTAGGTACTGTTAGGTACTGTTAGGTAGTGTTAGGTACTGTTAGGTACTGTTAAGTAATGTTAGGTACTGTTAGGTACTATTAGGTAGTGTTAGGTACTGTTAGGTACTGTTAAGTAATGTTAGGTACTGTTAAGTAATTTTAGGTACTGTTAAGTAATGTTAGGTACTGTTAGGTACTGTTAGGTAGTGTTAGGTACTGTTAGGTACTGTTAAGTAATGTTAGGTACTGTTAGGTACTGTTAAGTAATGTTAGGTAGTGTTAGGTACTGTTAGGTACTGTTAGGTACTGTTAGGTACTGTTAGGTACTGTTAGGTAATGTTAGGTACTGTTAGGTACTGTTAAGTAATGTTAGGTAATGTTAAGTACTGTTAGGTACTGTTAGGTACTGTTAGGTACTGTTAGGTAATGTTAGGTACTGTTAGGTACTGTTAGGTAATGTTAGGTACTGTTAGGTACTGTTAGGTAGTGTTAGGTAATGTTAGGTAGTGTTAGGTACTGTTAGGTAGTGTTAGATACTGTTAGGTACTGTTAAGTAATGTTAGGTACTGTTAGGTACTGTTAAGTAATGTTAGGTACTGTTAGGTACTGTTAAGTAATGTTAGGTACTGTTAGGTACTGTTAGGTAATGTTAGGTAATGTTAGGTACTGTTAGGTACTGTTAGGTACTGTTAGGTAGTGTTAGGTACTGTTAGGTACTGTTAAGTAATGTTAGGTACTGTTAGGTAGTGTTAGGTACTGTTAGGTAGTGTTAGGTAATGTTAGGTAGTGTTAGGTACTGTTAGGTACTGTTAGGTACTGTTAGGTACTGTTAGGTAGTGTTAGGTACTGTTAGGTACTGTTAAGTAATGTTAGGTACTGTTAAGTAATGTTAGGTACTGTTAGGTACTGTTAAGTAATGTTAGGTACTGTTAGGTAGTGTTAGGTAATGTTAGGTAGTGTTAGGTACTGTTAGGTAGTGTTAGGTACTGTTAGGTACTGTTAAGTAATGTTAGGTACTGTTAGGTAGTGTTAGGTAATGTTAGGTAGTGTTAGGTACTGTTAGGTAGTGTTAGGTACTGTTAGGTACTGTTAAGTAATGTTAGGTACTGTTAGGTACTGTTAAGTAATGTTAGGTACTGTTAAGTAATGTTAGGTACTGTTAGGTACTGTTAGGTAATGTTAGGTACTGTTAGGTACTGTTAGGTACTGTTAGGTACTGTTAGGTAGTGTTAGGTACTGTTAGGTACTGTTAAGTAATGTTAGGTACTGTTAGGTACTGTTAGGTAATGTTAGGTACTGTTAGGTACTGTTAGGTAGTGTTAGGTACTGTTAGGTACTGTTAGGTACTGTTAAGTAATGTTAGGTACTGTTAGGTAGTGTTAGGTAATGTTAGGTAGTGTTAGGTACTGTTAGGTAGTGTTAGGTACTGTTAGGTACTGTTAAGTAATGTTAGGTACTGTTACGTACTGTTAAGTAATGTTAGGTACTGTTAGGTAGTGTTAGGTACTGTTAGGTACTGTTATCTATAGTTTACACAATAGAGAACGTCCAACGTTATTTTTGTGTATAAATAAACATTCATTCATTCATTCATTCATAATGTTAGGTAACGTTAGGTACTATTAGGTAATGCGTTGCGAAGGAGTGTTGAATCGTCGCAATTAAATCAAAAATATAATTCTCGCCATAAAATTAAGTCGACGTTTTATATAATTTTGTAAATTAATGAATTCATGTTTTACGTTCATACGTCTAAATAAGTCAGTTAAGTTAGTAGAAGTTCGATATCTCTAAAAGTATCTTAATATAGTTTAGAGTATCTATAGAGGTGAAGATTTGTATCTGCCCGTGTTAGAGAGTAGTTGCCTGATTATTACTATCTACTGATCATTTACTTTGAATAGAATGATTTAATCAATTATTAAAATATTGTAATACTTTAAAGTGCTATCCCTTTTTTGTTCATCTCTTATATATATATATGTTTAACCTATAAATTTAATGATATTTTAATTAGTTAATATATAAAATCTATTATCAATAATAATAATATTTGACACTATTTCCATAGCAACCGTTGAAAAGAAAGACCAACAGTCGTAAAGGAAAATTACTCAAGAGAAACAACGACCATGTTTCCGCTATTCTACAAGATTATACAGGAAAATAAACAGCCAATCAAAACTCAGCATTATATAATAATATTATTTATCATAAATTATTAGTTTTCGAATATATATATTTAAATGCATTTGAATAATTATTTTACAAAATGCACATATATATACTTGTGGTTTAATTCAGAGTAATTATCATTTAATTTCTTATTTGATTCACAAAATAGTAATTAAAAATATATATATTATTATTTATATTGTAATAATAAATATACTATTTATAATATTCCATAAATATTTATTATTTTAAATATCTTTCTTAGAATTGCATGAATATCATATCATATTTTAATTTATTAACATCAATATTTGTATATATATATTAGTTTTAAATTTATAATATATTACAAATATATAGTATGATGGTAATAACAACAGAATAGTCTATTTATAATACTACACTGTTAAACAAAGCTTATATGATTATTACTATATATATATATACAAAATTAGCTTCATTATAAAATTTCAATATAAAATCATTCTTTATTTATCAAAATAATGTTGATTAATTAATAATTTGATACTTATAAAATAATTGACCAATCGTATTCACTGAATAATATAAATACTATAATTTCTGAGAATATAGTATATGGCCCCGTATGTTGTGATTACGATTACAGAGGTCAAACTTAAAATATGTTATATCATATAACTGATATGTGTATAGCTATATCATTTTAAATTATTATACCTCCTATTTATATATATCTTATAATGTATACTAAATTATCATTCTTTATATTAATTTATCAGGTGTATGTATCAAAGTGTATGTCAAATATCAAAATGTGTATTTTAAATGTGACCTCTTAAAGCGTAATCCACACAAATGCATTTGGCTCCATAGAGGCCATTATATACAGACCATCATTTCTGTGTATATAGTAGAAGAGCAATATATAATGTTACTATAGCTAATTTATAATTACAATTATTTACAAATAAAACTGTAGTTAGAAGATTAATAATAATTGGGACGATAATTCAAACAGTAAATAGTTAATAAATGTTATTATTTAATAATAAATAATATAAATTGGCTATATTAAGTATGGACTATATATAGTAATAGTATACAAATATTAACCCCTTAATTTTAATTTGACCCATAATTTTAAAATAATAACCTCTTATCCTTATTCCTTTATAATATTATTCTTTAATATTTACCAATTTATTCAATACATTATAATAATAATATTCCCATACATTACATGATACACCTAGGTGTCAGCTGACCATGTTTCGCTTATTTGTAATTATATAATATAATTAAACATGATATTAGAATAATAATTATGTATTGTATGGGTTCATAGTCAATATAATGATATAATCTAATTCAAAATTATATTAAAAAAATGTTTAATTAAAATTTATTTTATAAACTTCTAACTATATCAATCTGGCATCTGAATAAGACGTAATATAATAATAGTAATAAATAAAAATGAAACTAATGATAATAAAAAATAACAAATAAATATACACAAATGAAAGTTAAAAGTACAAAATTGTGAATCTGGTGAATCATATGTGTTATTGTTAATGACTCACTACTGGGTAGTATACATTGCCAACGCTCTAATATCGACTGAATGAAGATATACTTTATTGGATAGAACAATATAAGGAAAATGTTCAGAATGCAAAGAAATATTTAAGAGAGATTTAAGTTATTATTTGTAGATAGTCTTGAGACTAATAAATAATTATTATTTAGAGTGTAATCAATTATGAGTAATTAAAAGTGATTTATATTATATTCTATAATAGATTGGAAGCCAAAGGAGTAATTGAGAAGCATAGATATCATTTATTATATATACCTAAATGTACCTGTATCTCAATTAAATATATATATATGTATGAGATTGCATTATTACTATTATTGTGCTTTATTAATTATATAGCATATACAAAGAAACCAATTATCGATAATAGTATAATAGAGTAGTGGATTGTTTGAATCATTAGGTTTAAAGAAATATTTATATTTATTACTTATTTTCAACATATTTTCCCATATATTATATTAGTATCTTATAATAGAATATAAATATTAAAAAATAAATAATACATTTTTGAAATATTATGATTATATTCAAATTAACAATTTATTTACAAAATAAATTAATATGGAATAAATACTCATTAAAATATTTTACATATAAATAGTAAATATAGTTTTTCGGGTTGGAAGATAATGTGTATCCATGTCTATGATTAATAACATAGTTTTAGAATTATAATTCTTATACATGTATACACTGTATACACTCGTGGTCCATATTGAACATAGAAATGTATTCTCTATAAATTATATAATATGCTGTATAATGTTATACATAATTTTACTTTATTCTATATGATGTTATATATGATATGGATTTGTATATTATACAATGATTAAATATTAAATATTAAATAATATTTGTAGTTTATATATAAAGTTGATATTATTAGAATAGCAGCATAACATACTTTTAAAATTAACAGCAGAATAATAATAGCATAATAGACTACATAACAACATAACAGCAGCATAATAGCAAAGCCCGGGCTTTGATAATAGCATGACAAATTAATAGAAACATAATAAACATTTAATGGCAACATAATAGTAGCATAATAGCACAATATAAACATGTGAGGCTATTACATATGCTGTTGTGTTGCTATTATGAGGCTATTACTAATACCTGGTATAACCAATACCTCCTATAACCTCGAGGTTATAGGATTTTTTGGTATAACCAAAGCTCTTTGGTATAACCGAGGTTATAGAAGGTATTATCAAGGAACGTTACATTTTAATTATGAAATACTATTATATTGTTCCATTAGAACACAGACTTTGAGGGGGGCCCCCCTCAAAGTCTGTGCATTAGAATATTTACAATGATCATGCAAATATTAATAAATATTTATGTTGTTAAGCGAAATATATTGATGAATGCATTTTATGAAATTATAGATATACACGTATAAGTTTTTTTAAATAATATTGAATATTTTAATTGCATCATATAAATAATAATTTTAAAGTCATTATAAATCTATAGAAGAATATAAGACCAAATTAATATTTCATACATTATTGTTAATAACAATTTGTTATACATTTTATAAATATTATAACATATAATTCCGATTGATTTTTAGTCGATAATATATTATTGAATAATTTATCGTAATATCTATAATGCGTTTCGAGATACAGTCTACATCATCGGTGAATTCTAGATTAGGACTCATAACAGAGTTAGGCGAATATGCTGATATACATACACCCATGGCAATGTCATTTACGAGAAGAGGTTATATATAAAAAACATAGTTAACATTTAACCAAAGCCCTTTGAGCTTTGATTTAACTAAGATAATCTTAAAGATTATGATAATTTAATGATTAATTATATTGTAATCAATAATACATTATTTATTCACGAATAATTATTATCTTTATAATTAATATCATAATTATGATAATTATCATAATTTATTAAAATAAAAATAAAAATAATAACACATGATTATCATGATGATGTAATATATATATATATATATATATATATATATTAAT
The DNA here is from genome assembly GCA_964019155.1 of Osedax fenrisi. Classification (NCBI taxonomy): domain Eukaryota; kingdom Metazoa; phylum Annelida; class Polychaeta; order Sabellida; family Siboglinidae; genus Osedax; species Osedax fenrisi. The sequence continues at coordinate 38,702,769 of OZ025244.1, forward strand.
TCGATAGAGTTTCGAAATAATAAGGGTTTTAAGTATATTAGTTTTTCAAGACCATAACATTTGAATAGAGTTGGGTTTCAAGATAGTATTTAAATAGTTTAATTTAACTATAGCATCATTTTAAATTAAAAAAACAAATAAAACATAACTATAGCATAATTTTAAATTAAAAAAAACAAATAAAGAGGAGATTAACTATATACTAGTTAAGTAAAAAAAGTGAAATAATAATTTGTTATACGATATATTTAATTTCTGAATATAGGTAGTGAAGATTTACTAATAATTTACGAATGAAGCAATTTTCCAACTAGTATCTCATTAATTATAAACATAAGTATTACAAGTGATATATTATTTAGAAATATATAAAACATATATAATATGTTACTATATAATTAATATTTAGTAATTTATCTAGGGAATAATTATTTTATACTAACATAATATTAAGTCTTCCAGAAATATTTTATAATTTAATGTTATAATATAAATGATAATATATTATAATATTAATGTTATATATAATATTGGTTATATATAATATTAATTATTATTGAAAATTCTAAATAAATGTTAAAATTGAAATTAAATATTTAAAATATTGTCACAGAGATGACAAGTTTAATGGACTATGAATGTATAAATACATACTAATAGCAAAGATATAACACTCCCTATTTACGCAACGTGATTAGTATTTTTACATCCCACTGCTAGTAGCAGTATCAAAATCGATTTAGGTTTGCCGCGATTTGCATACTACAATGTTTTCATTGCTCTATTAAAGTATATGCAATATAAATTAGCTTTTACTCGCCACATAGATATGTATAGCATTTAAAACAAACATATCATATTGGTTTGTTATATATTAGTAATAAACACTTAGTTTTCATAATAAAAATAATAATTTAAAGCATATTATTTTTCATTTTAAAAGTGCATGGTTTGATACAAATTTACATAATAAACAACACATAGTTCCGAATATTGACCCTATATAGGTGGCGCTGTTGGTTTTTGTATACAAAATAGAATTACACGATTTTGCATGAGTGTTATATCTTTCCTTAGAAACATCTTTGCCAATAGTATGATGCTATATATATATATATATATATATATATATATAAATATACTTTACTTTATATAATTGATAAATCATTTTGTATATAAAAGTAAGAAATGTATAAATGTAGATTTTGATGAATCTAGCGTGATTATAAAGTTTTATATATTTAATAAATAAGTAAATTAGGAGGAATAATACTGTATAAAGACTGTATAAATGTACTATATGTATACTATAAGTATACTATATTATAGATCAACATAATGTTACATACTTACACTTAGTATAATACTATACATAATAATATTATTTTTTTAAACTAACCTCTTATTAAACTTATTAATATATATGACATCTGAATTAATATATTAAGTTGTATGAGATAGAAAGTTGACAATGATATTTGTATTTATTATTATTAGATGCTAAACTGTGTACTAATATTTATGTATTAATAAGATATTATAACAAATTATATTATTTATTTGAATATTTGATATTATGTTTAAATAATAATGATAATAAATGTTGTAATGCAATATTATAATATTAATAACTATGTTATTATTAGTTATACTAATAGTGTTATATCTATATGGGTATAAATATATTTATAATTTATTATTATAGAAATCTTAAATCTATAAAATAAAATCAATCTGATATTAAACTTTATCCCGTTTTTATTAATTTATTATATTATATTATAAAATGTGTCTATTATATTTTAGGCTTGTTTACATATGTTTCAAAAGATATCTTCAAAGAAATTAAATGTATTTCTAAAGTTGCTCAAATTCCGCTAAATTCTGTGTTAGTCATATTAAATAAAAGATTATCTATAATTTTTATTTATGGAACCTATTATAGAGTAATATGATATATGATATATAATATATACCCATTAATAATGGGCCGTTAATTACTAATAATGTTTCTTTTAGATTATGTATTGGCATAACACTAGATTAATTAATATATATATATATATATATATATATATATATATATAATATAGAAATATTAAAGTATAATAACTCGCCACATTTTTTGATATAAATATAAATCATAAATAACCAATTATTTGTTGATATGATATTAGGAATCAGAATAATTTCTATTAAATAATAAAAACTCTAATAATTCCTACGAATCACCAGATATGCGAATAGTGACAAGATAGCATCCTTCAAAGGAGGAATCAATGAATTTGCAGCCATCCAGGTTCAATATCTAGCCACCAATATATATATATATTGTTCTTTAGGAAACAGGTAAACTACAAGCATTGCGCTTCTTCGTTTACCATTGTCATGCCTAAATTCTGATATTATTATTATTATATATATAGAGTAAAAAACCACTACAAAATAGAAAATAAATATTATTTTGTTTAATACATTTTGATAAAGAATGATATCCTGGTGGTTCCACATGATGATTGAATACAATCAAATTATGCTTACTATCTTATATATATATATATTAGATATTAAATTCATAAGTATATAACATATCACAAGGGAATGTAATCTTTTCATTGATCATAAATGAATGACCTATATGAAAACCTCGCTGATATCTCACCAATACACACCCCCACTCTGCCTCCTCTAACCCCCCCTCGCTGCCTCCTCTAACCCCCTCGCTGCCTCCTCCTCCTCTAGGAGTTCATCTCTTACGTAAGCGTGCATGACACAGTCGTGAAGTGTGCTTCTGGCTTCAACACGACTTCTTCCGTCGCCGTGTGGAGTCATAACGGCAAGATTAACGTTAGTTCATTGCGAGTTAACGATGATACTGCTGCTGTTGCTACTTATGCTTCTTATCAACGCAATCTGTATTTAAAATATGCTCAAATGTGAAAATAGGATTATAATTAAATTAAATTAATAATTATAGTTATAATAATAAATAAATATTTCAATATGTTATTGAGTATTCAATATGTTTATGTATATATTATATGCATATATATGAATGTGTTTATATATAATGTATAATATATCTTACTAAACCAAAGACATGATCTCTGATTACTGACTTCATATGTGTAGATACTTATTTGCGCTTCAATAATTTATCTCATATTAATTTTATAATATATTTTTGTATATTATTAATATTCTTTTATTTATCTCATAAATAATATTTGTCTATATTGTTGTAATTAGTAATTATAAGTATTAGTAATTATAAGTATTATCTTAAAAAGTATTAATTATAGATAATAAATAGTCATGTGTTGAATACCTCTCATATTAAGTGATCTGTCCTCTAATTGGTTTGTTATCGGTAATGTGTTTGTCTAATACTACATACACTATGTACGCTGTTCACCAGCAACATAACAACACTGCATTGTATGATATATTTAATGTGCTGTTAGTAGACTAGGTTGTATTCAAACAAATGAATCATCACAAAACTCACCAATATTCATAGTATTCATTATTATTTGTAACTAATGTTATTTAATATATTTATATATATATAATGAGTTGTATTTAAAGAATAATACACATTTATTTTAAATATCATATTCTATCAATTAATATAAATGGCCATAACATTTAATATCAAATGTATACATAAATACACACACCATAATACGTATTACACACACATAGACACACACACACACACACATTACCAACACAGGTAACCGTGCATTCCTACATGAAGGTCATTGAGTCACTGAGACCATCGTGGTTCCAGGCACTAGCAGACAGTGATACCACGTCGAGGACATTGAACGAACAAGGACAAGGTAGGTTATCTAGCCAGTGCCCTTTATAAGGGGTGTTTTGTGGGGGCGATTGCAACCCACTTTTGATGATATCCTAGGTAACGTTTGGTGTTGCATAAGCTTAAATACCATGCACTACTCTGCCCTCCCTTTTCCTCCTAATTCTAATTCAGTAAATGAACTAATGCGATTAAATTTGTGTATTTTAGATTACTAGCCCCATTGTATTATTTTTGGCGGCAAACTTTTAAAATTGCGATTGATAATGTTGTTGATTTAGTTATCACAAACATTAACTCGCATATAAGCGTGTGTATAACACGTTCGTATTCTACATTCATCTAGTCGAGAGTCAGGTGACGAGGAAACGACTCAGAAAGTCTGTGGAGAGGAGTCTGCATTTCCTCGATCTTTGTATCGAACATAAGAAGAACTCACCGGTTAGTGTGTATGTCTGTCAGTCTATCTTAGTATTATCACATACACGTACTGCGGCCATTAATATGTATTATATCAGTCAGTCACATCTGAATGTATATGTATATCCCAGTAAGTCCTGTATGTAAATAGGTATGTATCCCAGGGAGTCTGGTCAATATGTAATATTTCATCATCATTAACTTATTAACTTAGACCGTAACATTTCTGCTATTCGACTATAATATTAATATAATTAATATAAACGATTTTCTATCAAGTTAACTACAATTATAGTGGGAAACCCCCTTACTTTCCGGCAAATTGCCTGCAATATAGTAACTTTATAGGGGGTATCCCATTACAACTTGATAGAAAATGGTTTTAAAGTTACAATATTATATAATATCGTAATGAATTTTTTCTTTCCAATATTTGCTAATTCTATGCATTATACATATAATTATTACACTATAATACTAATAGAATGGTTGTTAAATGTTTGTACATAATTATTATCATCAATTCACAAATCTAGGCAATGTATAACTCACAATACAGTGTTATAGTACTATTCCATTAGCTACAGTATCAATGCGGATATAGTATTAATGTAGCTATAGTGCAATATCAGTCATAGTAACAATAGTATATCCATAACTATCAGCATTCATCACACAGAAACTGTCTAGAAGCGAGGTGTTTGGGGTAATAGAGGGAGGATGGAGACAACAGGATCGTATATTCTCCGCTAAGGAGACGAGGAAACGAGACGTCGCAGGTTAGGGGTAGCACGGGGGCAGCCCTATCGCGTGTTGTGTAGTAGTGCTGCTGGGTATCAACTGAGTGTAGCATGTTGCACAGACGTATACACTATCGTTGTTTCAACTGAGTGTCCTTCTAAGCAGCTTCCCTGCTACATAAACATACAATTCATTATAGTAATTTATCTGTAGGTGACTTCCTATATATATATTACGTAATATAAATATTGTTTGGGAATTCGTAAATTACATATACAAAATCAATACCACATTATATTAGGCATCACATGTAGCTGCTTATATATTGTACTTATAGCGATACCTTTTGATAGCAGTAATCTTTTGATAGCAGTAATCTATTTATAGCAGTAATCTATGTTAGATATAAGATCTTTAGCATCAGTAATCCGTTAGTTGTTCATCGGGTGTGTTTACGAATGATATCTCTCGTAGTGGCATACTTCACACACACGCGCACTCACACAATCACACACACACACACTCACATACACACACATACACACACTTAAACGAGTAACACCCATCTGTCTGTAACAATTGTAATCTATCATTAAGCCAATGTAATAACTTAATCGAGTTCTTATCAAGTGGTTTATCTTTCATATAGAACATGCACCTAGAATACTATCAATCAAGAATTACACGATCCCTACTTCATCATTCTTTTGTTCCTATTTTTAGAATAAATATGACACGTATCAGCACATTATTTATTATTTAAGACATATTTGTACAAATATTCTAAATATAGATATCGTAATAAATTAGTCAAAGTTTAAGTTTAATTAGTGCATTTATACATTTAAAATATATTGAATTTTTGTTACAGAATGTTATACTACATATTTGAAAAATACTTTATTAGTAGTCAATGAATATTTGAATCACTATAACTTTGTTTCACCTTATTATTGACTTTATTTGTTTAGTCCATTATTCATATAGAATTAACTTTTTTTATATTTATTAGTTTTTATTATTTTTCATATATTCAAACTTTTTATATTTTTTACTAATATTATCAAGTTATATTATTATTAAATTATATATAAAATAATATAACATTTGACTAAATTATAAAATATATTAATTTATATAAAATATAATATAATTTAAATAAAATATTTAAAACCTGATTAAAATATTATAATTTTGGATAAATTAGAATTTTATCTTTTCATTTGTTTATAAGTTATAATATTTCTAGTAATAATATTATTTATAATTAAACAATTTTTATTAATTTTATTTATATATATATATATATATTATATTATAAATAATAAGTAATTATAAATTATAGAAATATAATACTTATCACAAATACGGATATATATATATATATATATATATATATATATATATAGTGTAACTAATAATGATAACAATAACTTATGTGTATATTGTGTATTATTCTTAAATATTGTTTATATTAAACTAAACTGAAAGTTCACGATATTTTACGATAAATTCCCGATTATGATATAACCTATTCACCCTACCTGTAGGCTTTATTATTGAAGGACTGCATGACTTTGGTGATGATACTGCGTTCTCTGTTGATCAGGTCTACAATCTCATGTGTCAGATAATGGTTAGCCTTGCCTATATCATTATCTTATTTAATACACACAGTATATTTATTTTACTTGAAGGCAAACCTTAAGATTGTTATTAAATAATTTAATTAAATACAGTATTGTATTTTCAAAATTACTCGTATAATCATAATCTATCATTTCTTATAAATGTTATATCTCAATATGCTATATCGATCTTTTTTAACACCTAGTTTTCAAATTTATTATATAATATAACAAATATATAAATTATATATGTATATAATTATATATATACTTATCCATATATATATATATATATATATATATATATATTAGTATCCTAATGTTTTATTTTATTTTATAATATATTTATTTGATATATTTCACTAAATTTTAACCTGATTTAATTTTATTTGGATTTTGTCTAATGCTAATCTACTAACAAGTGTAATATTGCTGAATTCTAGTTGAAAGCTATACGTGTAGATAAAGTTTTTATTTTATATATTTATATTTTAATTAATATGTTACAGAACATTTCCATCGTAACATTACACACCAAATACTATAAAAGTAATTGCTAATATTTCTTTCAAATTTCTAAAACATATACATAATAAAACTTTTATAAAAAGTTATATATATATATATATATATATATATATATATATATATGTATATGATTATTAAGCCAAGAGTAATGTACACATAGAAACATAACATATAATTAAAGTTAGAGTTTTATAAATTTGTATGTTCCCAATGCGCATGCAAATACCCCTTATAAAAATAAATGATAATTATCCATTTTTGTTCCCTGTCGCTCGTTCTAAAAAAATATACATCGGTTATTAATCTATGTGTATTTATTTATCTTTGTTTATATTTCATATTAAAATAGCAAAAATAGAAATTAAATGCTAAAGTAGATATTCACACAAAATCCGACCATTAAGCCAACCTCCATTTAAAAAGTCGTATTGGATACATATGTATGCACATCATATACAATCACGCATGAATTATAATTAGTATACGGTAATAATTTAGACTATCCAGAAGCAATCATATTACATGGGTTTCATGTCTGATGTCGCTGTCTGTCCACGTGTTCACTTGTTCAGGGTCGTTCACTTTAGTCGCTGTTCGTTGTCTCTCTGTAACTAGCTCTTCATAACTCTAATATTACCCTAACTTATTTATATAACGTACATATATAGCTTGACGAATACTCTACGCCACACTCAATATAATATTTGTCTATATACGATTCATACCCGCAATTATACCTTAGCTTATTCATTACGCGTGCGCTGACCTATACATAATAATACAAACTCATTTATACCCACACTACATAACATGTATACATATATTAACATGGTTTTAGTGCATTAGAACTCACATTTAATCAAACACCGCGATATTCTTATATAACCACCGATTACGACATAAACACTCCCCTAGTGTGAATTACCGGAACTAAAGCCTCGCTTGTTACCGGGCAGCTACGGACCTACAGACATTATCTTAGCAGTCGAAACCGGAGTAGACATATTTGACTCTTCGTTTGTACAAACACCATCTAATCACCATTGTCTACTCTTTCTTTACAATAATATGTTGATGATATGTATCGTATAATGTCAATAGAATATTGCTCTTATTAACTAGATGCTAAACTCTCGGAAAACAAACGAACATTCTCATACATCAATAATGTTATGAAATGATATATAACATTTACACAATTAAATATACATTTAACATAATACATACTATATACATATATTCTAACTAATCACTTTATTACAACGATTATAGATATACGCACCGAGCGACCTCTGAAGGTCACGCCCTTCTCATGGATTATTCACCCGATTCTAGCCAACCCTGCGACTACCTCGATCTTCACGATAAAGTGTTTGTAGATCCGGCACTAACATTGTTACCTAACTAATGACCACCGTGATACCAGTAGTGTTGTAAGTAAGTTAACCATAAGGTAAGAACACATGTGTATATCTCCTGTAAGGCTAGTAGCTGTTATTCACGACTTAACTTGACTGTTAATTGTCATCATTTCTCTCTATATATAGTGTAACGCTATTGTCGATATGTATTATATTTAAACTAGAATATGGTTTTAAAATAGAATAATAAGAATCCTATAGTTGTAAACGTAAGTATGTACTTTTCATTCTTGTATTGTAGTTTTTCAAAGATTGAATGGCGAATACACAAGGGCAGATTGCTCTGAACAAATAAATTATCCAAGGATTATCCTTAGTTAACTCAGTAAATATTATCATAGGATGATTATTTTCACAGAACAACGGGCTACAGATATAGATATTTATTTGTAATTAAGCAAGTTTATTCCCAGCCTATGATTAGATAACAAATGCGATTGAAAATTAAATCTTCCACCTATAAATATTTAAGTCAACTCATATGTCCTATCCTTGATATTAAACTATACCAATGTGTAAGTGGTACATAGTTTGTTATGTTTACATTATGTAATAACTGATATAACATGTTCACTGTGCGATAGCAAGCATGATAACATGTTATTATTATAAAAATATTGCAATTATTGTATTGTGATTGTATACAATTATAAAATTTAATTTAAAGTAATAGATTAAATAATTGGATAAATTAAAATAGATTTCGCCATTTTCTAAATATATCTCATAAAAAAGGTATATATTTTATTCTATGTACAAATTAAATCATATGAAAATGAATATTAAAGTGAATACTAATTATACATATAAATTATCATTATAATTATCTATTATAATTATAATAATGAAAACTATTCATGTGATTGATAATGCTGATTAACAATAGTCCCCCCTGCAACACTGACTGACTGACTACCCAACACACCTGAACTATAGGTACCTGAACGACAAGTCTAGTCTAGACGACAGCTGCGACTGTTTCACGTGCAAGTCTCACTCTAGAGCTTACTGCCACCACCTAGTGGCCACTAAAGAACTACTCGCGGGTATTCTACTCATGATGTTAGTGGAGATAGCACTCGGGTAAGGGTGCGGTTCTCATTGCCTCGAATATTTATTTACATTTGTATCATTTATATCATCTCGTATCGAATTATTTATAAAATTCTTATCAAATTATTCAAGTTTATATCATTTATAATCAAATTTCTTTTATTCCTATTGTGTAATGATTGTAATGAGAAATTCCATAAACAGGCAATTTCCTGATATACTTTAATGATTGGTTTTTTATTTTCTTCCATTTTAATATTAAACAATTTGTTTGAAAATATTATGATATTATTCCCATAATACATTATAATATTTGATTCAAATTATTCGAAAGTAAATTAAATATTCATGGCAATGGGATATCCGCTATCCATTATTGGGATTATTCTATATCATATAAATTCCTACTTTTAATATTACCTATTTAATCTATAGAATTTTTCAGTGCAAGTTAATTTTACTAAATATATTTTTCTGATATATCCAATAAAATAAGATTAAATAATATCATATATTACATTAAACTATATATTAAACCTAATATAATAAACTTCTAACATATATTATAATTCATAATATATAATCCCCAAATAAAACAAAATTTAAGGAATAGCATTTATTAAACTGATTTATGTTGTTCATATATTTTGACATTATATTAATTTTTATCAAAATTTGTTTATTTATGTATATAGTAATTTTACAAATATAAAATAATATATTGTAATGATGTTATTTTTAATAATATTAAAATTTATGTTATTCTATAATAGGGTTTGAATATTATTATTTAATAACGAATACTATGCAAGGACATTATATGGTTATGGATATACAACTTATGGATATACAACTTATTTTAAATTGTATTTTTTTTATTTAAAAAATATATTTTATAAAATCTTATACATGTTTAAAAAATCTATTTTTTCGAAAGTTATAATTTAATATCTGGAAAATATTATTATTATCTACAAAGATTGAGGAAATTATTATAAAATTTAATGTATAACATAATTTATTTAGTTATCAATATATTGGTAAAATATGAAAATATAATAATATACCATGAACAAAAAATTGATTTAAAACTAGATTTACTTAAAATATTGTTGTTGACTTTTAATCATAAAAACTCATAACTTACTATGTATGTATTTGAGGAACAACAGTTTATAATAACCATACTATCTCCTATAATATTATTAGTAGTACAAATAATTTCACTACTAATTTAAAATAAATTATTAGTAATAATTTATTACCAAATATTATGTATATTTTTTTATAAATCTGTGATGAAATTATTTCACATTACAATATTTTCAGAATTAAAAAAACCCTATCTTATATTGATTTTTCACAACCCCTTATCAATTTAGAATAGATTAATAGATATTGATAATTTATTAACACATTATAATAACTTATTAATTAATAATATTCAACAAAAGTAATTTATTTCTTATAAAAGTATATCCACAAAAAAATACATAAAATACATATACGATCCTTATACATTTTCTATATGTAGTCATCATTTTATATAAACTACTTTGTATTTATATATTTATATATAACGACTCATATCCAACAAAACTGAACTCAGCAGCATATTATTGATTTAGATTTTTATTTCATTACCAACATGAAATATTAAATTATACAAGTAAACTAATGTTTTTCGGTTTATTAACCAAAAAAATAAATAATACTTATTATATGTTATTAATATAAACAATCCATAACCCATTACCTTCTTTCCATTGTAAAATGATGATTATTTAACTGCATCGAACAAATATCTGATCTATTTACTATAATTTACTAATTCCATTACATTTATTACTGCTATTATGATCAGTAATACTGAGTCAGTAGTAATACCCTTTCTATTGTTCACACACAGACACAACACTCATCAATATCAACTGTTCTTCTCACAAATACGCTCGAGCCTGAAGAGTTGCGACATCCTCTTAGCCGCCACCGACGGCGATGACCTCATTAACGACCTTCGCGAAGGCACAAGGTCGAGGAGTAGGAGTAATGATATCGGGGTCGGAGCAGCTAGAAGCGGTTTCGACGCGCTGAAAAACCGTGTAGAAAAACGACTGAAACATATTTCGATGTCTCAACTTCCCGCTGAAATCTAATAAGTCGCCCCTCTACTATCTATTGTCCCTCTCTTCCTATTGTTATCCCAAACATATCTATTCTTCATATCTATCGTCATATCGTTGTTATTCGTGTTATTAATTTTTTTACGAACCCCGTTCATTTTACTACTCTCTCATTTATCTTTTTACTTCTTTTAGTCATTTATTTCAACCATTTCGCATCTCGAATCATCAATCTCTTTTCATATCTCATAGCTTCTACTTAGCCACCTATGTTCATCACTCAAAGGTCATTCTTACAAGGTCATATCTACACATTTATTTACATTTTATTCCACGACGTTGTATTTATTTATAATTATTTATTTCCTATTTATTTATGATGCAATATTTATGAAGCGATTACAGTTTTAATCATGTGACCATGTTAGCATTTATTTATTAATTAATATCAATACTTTTGTATTGTATTGATTTTTTATATATCCATAGTTTTATTATTTATTAATTAATGTATTTTTGTTTCAATATCATTATTTCTTCTACCTTAGATGAAAATTCGTGCATTTTACTCTGAACCTGTTGAAAATATTAAAAAATTGTATTATGTTGATTTTTTAATAAATCTGTAATTTTATTATTTATTAATTAATAGGTCTTTTTGTTTCAGTGTCATTATTTCTTCTACTTTAGATGAATATTCGTGCATTTTACTCTGAACCTGTTAACAATATTAAAATCAAGAATTGTCATAAAATCATCTTAGATAAATTTTAAATATATAGTATATATTATAAATAAAATGGGTATAAATATTTTTTTAAATGTTATTTTTAAATGTTTTTTATTTTAGACAAATATTAACGGTATATTATTACTAATAGATTATGAATATATACTGAGATATAGATTATATAAATAAATGATCACACTATTAACGATGCTGGATGTGAACAACTAACAGCGACTTGTGTTTCTCGGAGAATATCTTCTGAATGTGCAGCTTTTGCCTTCTTAATATCCTTGGTAAATCTAAAAATAGAATAAAAGTTATTATATTTAATTTAAAATATTTTATTGACTATAAAATCACATGGTGGTTATGGGCATCATGATAAGGAAACAAAAATAAAATAAATAAAGTACAATAAAAATAAAGGAAAAGGGAGGATAGGTTACAATGTTAATAGGTGCGTGGAGAGTTTACATTTAAATGGTGACAGGGATTTCAAACACCTAATGTCATATGGAAGAGCATTCCAGTATTTTGGAGCTACCACAGAGTGAGCAGATATAGTCGAGCGTTGCACAATTTTCATTGTGTGACATTTCCTGCTAGCTCGACTAAGGGTCTGAATACTGATCAAGTCTGACAGGTACTCTGGAGATCTAAGATGTATCACCTTATGGGTGATGCATAGTAGTCTGTACCTGCAGATATACCTAAACTTAAGCCAGCCGAGTGATCGCATTAGAGTCGATATAGTGAATAGATTGTATTATTTAATATATTTAAATATAAATAATAAACAATAATTTATTAAATTAATTTGTATTAAATATTAAAATTAATGTAAAATAATGGAAATTTTTAAATATAAATAAAATCTTTGAATCTCATGTTGTAATGTACTGCAATTCTATGCTATATGATATATAGGATACTTCAAAATACCATTAGGGGGACCCACTTCACAATTTCCATTTATAAAATAAATATTATTTTTGTATCCAATAAATACTTTATATAATCATTTATCTATTATTTATTGTAAAAATATTACCTACATTATTTATATAAATAAGTATATATATATATGATATTTCATAACAAAATTAAATATCCATAAAAATATAATCAGAATATGTCACCTAACTTTGAGAGCTATTTTATCAGTATTTTAAATTGATGAATTTTACTCGGATAAAAATTTGTTTACTCCTCAATATAAATTATTGAAATTTTGCGTATATTTAGATAACATATATATGCATATTACCATTTTTTTAACAATATAATTTATTAATTAAAATATTATATCATGTTTCTATCAAAGTTTTCACTTCTAAAAAAAATGCATAAATTTAAATTACTCTTATTTAAAAAAATAAAATATAACATATATAAAAAATGGTATATTATAATTATAAATGTGAACAAATTATGTAAAAATATTAAAATCGCTAATGTTGGAGAGTTTAAAAAGAGGTAATATTTCATATCCAAATTCAATCGTGCGAAGGAGGTCCCTAACAAGAAAGAGAACCATTCGCTAATGGTACACACTGCTGTAGTGATGCTAAGTAACCTGTTTGATAGATCTCGTAGCTTTACTTTAGTGTTATCCGACAATGTCTTTGCACTTTTAGCCATTTTCTCACGAAGTTCTCTCGTCACTCTGATGGACATACACGAAGACATGATGTATTACATAATAATGAAGCTGGACATGATATATTACATAATGATGATGATGGACATGATATATTGATTGATGATCAACATAATTCATTACGTAATATACAAGATATTGATCTAGCAATATTAGTGGAGATAGGAATAGTACGCAATACTAAGGGAGTGTGGTGATATGCATTACTATGGAACGAGGGATTTTAGTAAGGGAGAGGAAGAAAGATGTTATTTTTAATGACTAACTTCGGCAGAGGTACGAAGAAAGTTGTTCCATCTTGTTGGGCGTTTAAATTCAGCCCGGAATCATCTAGAGCTTTCTTCACGTCTTGTATGTACTGTATAGGAGAGAATAGGCATAATTTTATTATACATTTGTTATCTAAGTTCGTAATATTGTATCAGTGATATTATATATTTTATTTTATTAAATTAAATATTAATTCTTTATTTCTGTATATAATCAGCAAAAAATAAACTACTAATTAATACAATCATACGGAACATTTCATATAAAATAAGTATAAAATAAAATATTTATTGCCATACTATTAAGTATGGTAAGTTTAAAACTAAATGTTTACCTAATCCTGAGAATGTGTAATGCATGACATTGTTTTAACGTCAATTTATGTTTTATTTAATATGTATAATATATTAAAATATATATTTTCAATATATTATATCAGTAACTTGTATTGTAACATTTAATCAATTAAATTGAACGTTATTATTAAAATAATCTATATTATAATTATATCGATAGAATCAAAAATAGATATTTTGTATGCAAAAATGGGAGAAAACTATTACGGGTGCAAGCTGTGGTTGGGGTTTACCATGTTAATTCTAGATCTAGCTAAAATGCTTAAGATACTAAACTAATAAAGATAATGAAGTACTTTTTTTATTTAATAGATATTGGCAAACTTTTAATAAAGATAATGAAGTACTTTTTTTATTCAATAGATATTGGCAAACTTTTAATAAATATAATTTATTTAAAATGATGTAAATAAAATAGTTTAAAATGTTGAAATATTTTGTATATTTGTTTATTAAAAATGTGACATTTATTATAATTTATTTTTAAAATATAAAGTATAATACAATATCCTGTCAATATTAATATAGTATTACAAGTTATTTTTATACAGTACAAATTATCATTAATAATGTATTCATGCTGTTATTTTATAATAGATAATAAAATAGATAATTTATTTTCATAATATATAAGTAGAAAAAAAATAATAATTAAATAATGTCATCATTTACATACATATAAATAATATAAGCATTTGATAATGTTATAATACATAAAACACGAGTGGCACGAATACTCTTCTCCGTGGAGATATTAAACAATCTAAAATAACCTAAGTTGTCTATCATTGACAGATCTATCATAGAATTAATGGCGATGAATCAACTACAATATGATTAAGGATTAGATGTGCTGGTATAACAGCGTCGATTATGTAATAGTAGCGATGATGTAATAGGAGCTATTATGCAATAGTGGTGAGGATGATATAACGAGCCTGTGGAGATGCAGACATATTGATGACGATGAGTTGACCTGATTTCTGTTGTATCTGAGCTATCTGGATGAGGGGAAACTTACCGTCAGTCGTTTCTACTGGCAGCGAGTCAAATAATCCTAATGACATCGAGTAATGGGTTAACGTAACATAGGTAGCGCACGTTCAAAGGTAAGTAGTAGTAGTAATAGTCACGCTGTGATATGTAACTAATAACCATATGTGATACTGGAGATTAGAAATCGATAATTAAAAGGAATAACGATTAAATAAACGATTAACAAATTTTGATGTAGAAATTGTCCAACTTCTATATGAGTCTGTATCCAAATATGTACATTCTCTATTGTAATTATATTTAGTAATAATATAGGTATACATGTGACATGTATCTATGAGACAAAGATATTGTGGATTCCAATGATTTTTGTGAAATCTATTCAGTGATGTTAACATATAACTCGATACATTTATTATATTGATTAATATCTATTCATTTATTCAATGATATAATCGAAAGTATAAATATTTTCTAATGATAACATATGTTATTGAAATAAACTATAAAATACCTTAGGTAGAATACCTTCTTAAGTTAAAGCTAACCTGCTGATGTACGCAGGGATAATTGTTCAGCGTATTGATTACGCAGCGAGTCTACCGCTAGCTCCATCTGTTGGATCATTTTGTTGTAATCGAACACCGCGTTCAGTTCCTCAGAGTTCAGCGAAACTTTGTGTTTCGAGTTCGATTTCTTCACTGCGGCGAGAGAGATCAAGTGAGTCATTAAAGTCAGTACATGCTGGTGTACATGTGTGAGTCAGTAGTCAGTACATGCGGATGTACATGTGTGAGTCAGTAGTCAGTATATGCGGGTGAGTCAGTAGTCAGTACATGCGGGTGAGTCAGTAGTCAGTACATGCGTGTGTACATGTGTGAGTCAGTAGTCAGTACATGTGGATGTACAAGGGTGAGTCATATTGGGTATACTGTTATATAGGTAGGTAGTAGATCTACTAGATAATACTCTGTATGTAACGTTGTAAGGGTTATAAATATGCACTCGTGTGCTAGATAATAGTTGCATAACTACTGGTGATGTTTCATGTATTACGCGATGCCCGCAACGTTTTACATTTACTTTATGTAATGATATTATTACATTGAATGTTTGTTGTTGTAATAATGGTTATGAATTTATTTTTAATTAAATATTTTTACGCCGGACATATATTTTATAGCATAAATTATTGTAAGATTCATAAATTAAATCTATGATTAAACTACGTATAAAATATTAAATTATTAAATATCTACTCGTATATATTCTGTAGATGTAAATCTATTATATAGTAATCGCCCAATAACATCTAGGGTTTAAACCCTTTAGGAAAATGATATTTCCTCATTTTATTTCCAATTATATTAATTATACGCTTATTTATATTATAAACAAAAACTTCTAATAAATGATTAATATTATTACTATTATAGCCGTTAATAGTCGCGCGTGAACTGCCCTCTCGATGAACCTTTATCATTCCTTCCTTTCTTGAGAAGCGCCGACGTCATCGTAATGCTCCTCTGTTGATCGCATTGTCTACTACTACTGGTGGTGGTGGGGGCTATGTTCCATATGTAGGGATACGCGGCTGTAGTACGTAATGCAGTGGGGCGTGACCACAAACGTAATACACTTCGTAAGCAGCGAGTGGATAACTGGGCCATGGTTCTAGTGGTGAGTTCAACTGTATTTATTCACAATATTAATATTTTTCGCTATCTATGGTTTTATAAGGTAAAAAGATAATAGTATGATATATAAATAAATATTATGTATTGATAAAATTTGAGAAATAATACTTATACTTTTTAATAAAATATTATAAAAGTAACTTATATAACATTTATTATAATTATATAATATAATATAATTTATATTATCATAATACCGTATGCTTATATTATATAAAACATATAAATATAATGTTATATAAGCCATACACGCATTGTTTACTTGAGCGGGTATCCCACTATAATTGTAGTTAACTTGATAGAAAATAGTTTTAAAATTAAAATATGTCCGGCAAGTTCCGAACAATCTTATAGTCACTATAATAGTGGGATACCCCCTTTAGAGACGTGACATGTCGGTGCCGATGTCAGTCTAAATGATTTAGACTCTAAATCGTTATATATATAATTATTATTATATTATTATTATAATAATTATTATAATTATTATAATAATTATTATAATAATAATTATTATAATATTAAATATGTATGATAAAGTTATCATAAATTGTATTTATTACAAATTAAAATTATTTAAAATGACAATTCACAAAAGACAACTGTGTTATATATCATATGTATAACAAAGTTATCATAAATTCAATTTAAAATTGTATTTATTATAAGTGAAAATTATTTTATTTAAATTTTAAATAAAATTAAGTTTTTCCAAGAATTATTATTACAAAAGTCAAATTAAAATAGTATTAATCTAAAATTATAATATTCTAATACGATATTAGATAAAATGAGTACATCTACTTCACGTATAGTCAATTTTAATAATCATATACCTATATAATTTATGAAATCGGATTAAATTCACAATTAAATTTAAATCCTTTAAATGTTATTGATAATTGGTGTCAAGTTTATTTATATAGAAGGCATTGGGATTCTTATATTAAATTGGGATGTACTAAAATCATAGAGCTAGAGATACAGAAATAGCTCTCTCTAGCTCTGTGACTAAAATCATAGATTTATAGTTTACACCCTATAGATTTATAGATTTAGGGTTTACACTATAAATCTATGACTAAAATCCAGAACTGTAATAATTACCAAATATAAATATTTTGTATTCAAGAAATTGATCAAGAAAACTATATCCAAAATAATTACATTTTTATCTATTCCTATATAACTGAGTTATATTAGATTACCACTAAATTTAGTAATCAAAGTCCATATATAATAATATATAGTTATTAATAATGTATATCATCAAAACATATATTGTATAAATACCCATTCACACCAAATAGAATTGAATTAATTATTAAGTATTTATTACATATATAAATAAAATCTGATTATAACTAATACTACCTATATAGTTAAATGTATGAACACTTTTTTTAAATAACTATTATTATTTATATATCTGTTATATGTATTTATATATATATAGAAATTATAATTATAATTATTAAATTATACTCAATATATATTAATATAATTAATTAATCAGATGATATTTATATAAAAATCTATTAATATAATTGAATATAATAATTAACAAATACTGAATCTATTTTAACTTGCAATATATCACATCAATGATTATAAAGATGAAGTATTCAATACCCTTAGATACCCTTTAATCATGTTGTGCAATATCCTAAAGCAATGTGCGCTATACAGCATGCTCATCTGTCCGACAAGAAGATATCGTTGAACCACAATAACGGGAAGTATCGAAGTGAACATTGTCTGATAATAATCGGGCAGTGAAATTTAAGATGATATTTTAATACTTAATAAAACATCTGTCAAAATAAATAGCTATTTATATGTTTAAAATAATGTATTTGTATTCACGATATCAGTTGTTAACAGTGTACCTAATATCAGGTACTTTATTGTGTGGTGTTATGCTGCGTAAGTTGTTATTTAATATATATTATAAATATGTATGATAAATATTTGTTTAAACAGAACTGTATTTATTTATAAATATTATAAAACTCAATACGAATAATGCAAAATTGTTACATATGGCATAGCTGTATGAAATGAATATATTATATAATGGAATGTAGATAATAAATACTTAACAATAAATAAAAAGTCGTCATGTTGAAGAAATTTGAACATTTAACAAATTTAAACAATGTAAGAAAAAATATAAATATAAGAAAATATATAAATATTAATAATAATAATCGAGAATAACACAGTAATCTATTATTTAACAATAGAATATTCAATAAATGGGATTAATTTATCAGATTTTTCATCAAATCTTCCGTAAATAGTTAGCTTCCCTAATAATAATAATCGAGAATAACACAGTAATCTATTATTTAACAATAGAATATTCAATAAATGGGATTAATTTATCAGATTTTTCATCAAATCTTCCGTAAATAGTTAGCTTCCCTTCATGTCTTCCAGTTAGTATTGTTCCAGTCCATTTACCAGTTTCTGTATTTATGATTAATATAAATATATGATAATTATAATAATACTAATAATAATCTTTATTTTATGTAATATAAATTATTTTGTATAAATAAATATAACATAAATATAATTGAGAAAATAATAATTTAAAAAAATATTAAAAATTATTGATATAATTAATAGATTTCTAATTAATTAATATTACTATTTCAATTCAATATTTTTTGTTTTTTATATATAATCTTTTTTTGTAATTCATATTTAATCTATTTAAATTCAATAATAATGTCCGAATTTAACCTACGCCTTTACGATATAATTAAACTCGATATAAAAATAGAATAGAATATTTTACTGAATTAGTACAAATATATAAAAATAATAATAATAATAGTAATAATAATTACACAACTAACTACGGTCAACGTAATCCAGGTGCTGCCACTCTCCGGGCTCAGATTCCAGTGCTACGGCTATTTCTAAGGCGTACAATGATAACAGAGAGAATTGAACGCGAGTCTTCCTCAGTAGATAGCCGTTCAACGGTTCCACTAGTCGCGTGAGTCTCCATCTGGTGCTGGCTTTAGGTAACGCTTCAATCTGTAGGATAGATCTGTAGCATTATCATATGTAAGGCATAGCTATACATTATAGGCATTACTTCTCTCTACTATGGTAACTTTATAAACATATATATATATAATATAATAATATTTATTCATTGAAATCACGTATATATATATATTGAATACAATACAAATAGCGGATACAAATGGATCACTCAAGAAGTCGTAGACTTATATATACTAAAAAAAATATATATATATATATGTATATTTATATATATATATATATATATATATATATATATATATATATATATATATACCCTATATATCACACTAATCTATATTATGCTTTTATGATAATAAAGTAACTCTATTTGACTATGTTTTGATGTATTTACATGGTACACTATTATATATATATATATATATATATATATATATATATATATATATTAATAACAATTAAACATGAATACATCCGATTGGTTATGTGGTATAAACGGGGTAACAACGTATTAGCAGAATATATGTTAATGCGCTGATAGTGAGGTATGGCATATGTTATATGCTTTCGGTGTGTGTAAATCACAACTTATTTCAATTTATTTTTATTCTTTAATTATTATTACACATCGTTTAGGTTTTGACTCTATTCAATAAAATAGCATCTATCTCTCTATCAATCTATCGGCGGGTGTAGACTCGTCGCGCTACTAGCCTTGCCTTTAGAGTGTTCGGTGAAGCGTATCAGGAACCTGTAGACGGCACGTAGCCCATTACCAGGGGAAGCCGCGTAGATGCAAAGACTGTAGAAGCCAGCGTGACGCACACGCACGTAGTAGTGAACACGGTCTGCAGCGCGCTCTACGGGGAACGCTAGTCTCTCGCAATCTGTGAATGATTCATCTTGTTCCTGATAACTGCGGTAGTGGTAGTGGTGTTAGTGGTAGTGGTGGTGGTGGTGGTGGTGTGGTATTCTGTGTTATGCAACTAGTACTATCTATTCTACAGGTATTTGTACAATTTCAGGTGCATTTTTTTCGGCGCTTTAAGGACCGGATAAATAGATTATTTTTGAAATAAATATAATATTTATTAAAAATAATATTATATAAAAATCAGAAAATTGAATTTATTCACTTTTTTAATTATATGTTATATAATGCATAGAAGTAAAAAGAAGTGTCAAAAATAGTATTTATGAATGTAAGCAAATACAAAATAATGATTAATATTTTAACTATTAATAATAATTAGATTTAAAAGTAATACATTTTAGATTATAATTTCAATATTTACAATTTTAAAAATGTTAATATTATAACAAAGATAATATTATTGATATATATATATATATATATATATATATATGTCTCTACAAGGTAAAACAATAGCATTTTCTTAGTGCATATTTTCTATCATTTTGATATAAACTACACTACAAATATTTCTCATTTTTTGTAATATCCGATTTATTTGTTCTTTTTAATATTAATTATGTATCTTTGAAGCTACATAATATACATAATTTAGAACTACTTGATCAAACTATATGAAACTATTATTATTTAATTATATTATATTATTATTATAAAATGAAGCGTCGAAAAAAAAAACAAATTATATAGCATAATCAATAAAACGGAACATAAATGACAAAATAAAATAACTAACGATGATGACAAATTAGGAATAAAGGGAGAGTACTGTACATTATAAATAAATTATATTAATACATATGTATAAAAATTGATAAAAGTAGTGATGATATACGGATAATACATATTAGGTTAATTTAAATGCATGTGTTATAACATTTTTATGTGTGAGGTTTTATAACAAATACTTAATAATATATATATATATATATATATATATATATATATATATATATATATATATATATATATATATGTATATATGTAACATTATATAAATATATATATATACATACTTATATAGCGACAATTTTAGATTTTCATATCAAATTTAATATATAGATATTTAATGCATATTATTATTATATAATAATATTTAATAATATAATTAATAAATAAATGTGCTACTATTTAATCCCTTCTATTTGAAATATTTTCACAAGCATTTTAGGTATTTAAAAACCATCTTTTAATTGAACACGTTTAATATTTTACTTAATACATTTATAAATTTATACAAATATTAATATTTTAATAATTTAAAACCAGTTTAAAGTATTTTATGAAATAAATAACACAAATTCTTACAAATATTAAACGTGTCTATGCCTACCTTTCTAAATTATGTTTAACTTTCACTCCGGAATGTACTTTCAAGGTCAATGTAATGTTGTCTTGATCAGTGGTGATGAGGGGCCATCGATGTGACATCTCAGTGACCAGAGAGGCTCCGTCACCTTGACGCCCATAAACCAGGGCCCCCTTCTCACACGTTGGCCACTTCCTGTTTATATTCTCCGCCGGTACCTAATTGATTACGTTTAGCATACTTATGGTGAATAAATACACTAATTTCTAGTTTTTGTGAGGGAATTAGATACTTGAAAAATAAATAAAATAGATAACGAAATTTTTTTTTTAAATATAGTAAAATTAAAATATTTATATTTGATTTAATAATAATTAGTAATATTTCAGTTTCTCTAAACATACAAAAGTAAATAAGAAAATAATAACTAACATATATATCAGAGTTATTGATATAATTTGTACATAACATATACATACGCATATATATATATAGGAGATGTTATAAATGTGTTTATATAAATATATCATTACATTTAATAAATATAATTTTTTAAAACATATTTGAAAAATGTAATAAATTATTTAATTATTAATGTTTCTACTTCTACTTCGAAAAGAAAGCTACAAAATAATCAACTTTAAAGATAGATTTACAATATAAATCACGCTACTCTAGTATAATTAATCAGTTACGACAACGTTTAGAAAGTAAGGGTGTGGTGTTTGTAGCATGGAAAGTAGGTCACATGGGCATAAGGACAGACTATCGTTGTGTATTCATAATGTATCAACTGTATGTCCTTTTGACAAGATTTACCGCTACAAAAATCACACCTTAGATTATGGATTATTAAAATTATTCTATTTACTGCCAAACTACTGAACATCACACCGATGTCAGCCATTCTCACCTTATCGCAATGAAGGTAGAACATTGCGGCCAAATCCTCGCCTCCCCTATTCCATCGTGACGTGACGTACACCTCGACATAGTAGTAGCCAGGTTTAGGGGGGTACAGACGGCCACTTAGGGTGGTGGCGTTCTCGTGGCGATACAGTACTAGACGGTTATCTGTGTGGGTGTGTGTGTGTGTGCGTGTATGAGTGTGTGTGTGGGTTAGCATCTGGGTTAGCATGAGGGTTAGCGTGTGGGTTAGCATGTGCTAGTTTGTACTACTACTACTCTGTTTTACTTATTCCTAATCGATGTTTTATTATAATCAATAAAGAATACAGTCTAACAAGTACTAGTCTATTGTCTGTGTTAAGTTATCACATGGTAATGTGTACTACTTCTTAATCGTAGTGTTATTATAATCAATAAAGATTATACAGTCTATACAATAATGATATGAATGATACAGTCTATACAATACTATACAGTATATAAAGTAGTAGTCTATTGTCTGTGTGACTTATTGGTGGCTGTGTTAGCATATGTTAATACTTCTTATTGTTATTATAATCACTAAAGAATACACAAGATATCTATTCTAATTAGTATATACATAAACTAGTAGCGGAAAAATAATCATAATTATTATTTTTAAATTAATTTTAAAATATATTTATAAAACGTATGCCATTACCTTAAAGAAGAACTCGTGTACACATTAATACAATAATTCAACAACATGTACGTTAATAGCGCTAACTAAATATCGTAGAGTAATGATTACAGTGCTAACCGATAACAGTCTGAGCTTTGTCACAAGTTACCAGTCTCGCGTATATAGCAGGCCAGTTTATCTCTATAGTCTGTAGTAAATGTGTGGTTATGTTAACTCATGTCTATATACTTGATATTATTTATATATATTCGATTCCGACATAATTATATATAATTATATTTTAATAAAAATTAACCGAGTATATATTTAAATATTGAGATATTTTATTTTTGTTATATGATATTATCATGATATTATAATATGCAGTAATTACGAATAAATGATTAATATACAATATAACATATTAGCAAACATTGATGATCGCGATCGTGAATTTCAAACAGCCATCAGCATCAGTTTTCAGGGTGGCGCATGTTGGGCCAATCAAATCCAGTCTCGATGTGAAGAACGTAGATTTCAAGAGAGGTAATGATTCGAATTCACTCAATGATATCGGTTTTTCTAGAAGCTGTAGTCAATGTCATACGTAAATATACAATGTAATTATAAATGATATATATATATATATATATATATTAATATATTTATCATATATATAACAAATTAGTTCTTATATATATATATATATATATATATATATATTTATATTAATCAGTAATTTAAAATCTACTAAACTAAAATCATCTTAGTACTTAAAATATGTAAATGATATATTATGAAATCTTATTTTCAATTTAGTAAATACGGTGTTATTAAATATATTTTACAAAACTTTAATAATTTATTGTATACATATGTTTAATACAATTAATAAAAAGTAATATACATTTAATTGGAAATAATTGTATTGGATATAAAACGGATATATTAATTATATTATTTAAATTTGATCTTTATAGATCAACTTTTTATATGCGGATATAATATATTATTGTAATATTAAAATTATAATCTTACAAAATATATAATTAAATCTTGAATATTCGAAAGATGTTTCCATATTTTTTATTTATATATATTATATTTATTTTTAATTACACAAAAATCATGTTACATATAATTGACTTTTAAATTTAATATAAATTTATATTTATAGTACCTGGGTTTCTACTATTCAGAATTCAAAAAAATGTCAGATTATATTTCATAACACTATTATATTATTAGCTGATACTACTTCTTTTCACCATTTTTCCCCTCTAGTGTATTGTTTATCAATGTAGTATAATTTATTGCATTAACTTTGTTTGTAAATAAATACTTGTTACCACCACCACCACCACCACCACCACCACCACTACCACCACCATTATCACCACCACCACCACCATTACCACCACCATTACCACCACCATTACCACCACTATATATGATATATACGTATGTAACACGAGAGACCTGCCAGTATGGGTCGTCAGGATAATGCTGATAGATGTGATGGCGTGGTGAGGTCAGGAAGTAGAACTCATCGACTGCGTACGTATGCGCTACTGCAGGCGCTACTGTGGACGCTACTGTAGTGGTACTGGTGTCGCTACTCGTGTTGGTTACGTGCCGGCTACCCCAGTTAGCGTTCACGAATCTCCATTTGCCATCTGTAGTGGAGGT
The DNA here is from genome assembly GCA_964019155.1 of Osedax fenrisi. Taxonomy (NCBI): domain Eukaryota; kingdom Metazoa; phylum Annelida; class Polychaeta; order Sabellida; family Siboglinidae; genus Osedax; species Osedax fenrisi. Next base: position 38,728,723 of record OZ025244.1, read on the forward strand.
ATAGTGGGGGGTTTAGTAAGGTATAGTGGTGGGTTTAGTAAAGTATGGTGGGGGGGTTTAGTAAGGTGTACTAGGTGGGTTTAATAAGGTATAGTGGTGGGTTTAGTAAGGTGTACTAGGGGGGTTTAATAAGGTATAGTGGTGGGTTTACTCTATGCGTATCTTTCAGAAATGAGATATATTCAATATTTAGATTGGAAAGGTTTGTATTGTTATTTATAATTATTATAACATTATAAAATTGTGATAAATATTAATAATTAGTATTATTAATATTAATATTAATAAAATAAGTATGATTAATTTTATGAAAATGTATAGTCAAATGTAGATTGTAATATTTCTAAACGTACATTATTGAAACAACCAAAGTGTATACTAATTTCATAATTATATATTTCGCTATACATTTAAATTATTTTGTATTTCTTTATATATTTTTAGGGTTGTGAGTTAATAAAAAACACGTTTTAAACAGACGTTTTAAACGATTTTAAACCGTTTTAAACATAGAATAAAAAACGAAAAAAACAGATAAAAATAAGAGACATACATATATTTATACATATATTTATTTAATTGTTAATATTTAAATTTAAATTTAAATTCAATTTGACAAATAATAATTTATCTGCTCTTTTTTTTGATATACTAAATTGTATAATAATTGAAAATTGAATGAATATTTAATAAATGTATAAAATATGTGTATATAAATATAATATTATTATTAAAAGTTAAATTAGATTTCTTTTATGTTTTGATATAATAAATTGTATAATAATATATATTATGTTTAAAATTATATAAAAAAATAGTATGAATTTTCATATTTTTTTAATAATAATATATTAATATATAAAAGAAATATGAAAGTTCATAATATATATTATTATATAATTTATTATATCAGAACATAAAAGAAATCTAATTTTACTTTATTATTTATAATAATTTATTATAATATAAATATGAAAGTTCATACAGCTTTTATAATATTAATTATATAATGTACATATATCTAGATTGTGATACAATCTCCATGTCTATAACAAATAATTAAATAATACAGAAATACTCAGTGTTATAACAAAATAAATATTATAATTATTATAATTGTCATACTAATGTATAGTTTGACAATATGATTTAATAATGCTAATAATACAGATAATATATTATTTGAATTATTACTGATTATTCATATAATATGTACTTACTTTATTATTATTTTATTATTTAACAACATATCTACTTTATTTATATAATTTTATATTTTGTAACAGAAAAAAACGGATAAAAAACGAATATAACGAATTAAAAACGAAAAAAACCGTTTATAACATGTTTTAAACAAACAATAATAAAAAACGCGTTTTTTAACAACCCTATATATTTTGTTTATTATATATCATGTATATATCAAATATACATATTATTATATTCTAAATACTATGCATAATAACTACTACTGCTACAGACCAGCTAGTACCGCGGTCCACTGGTTCCGATACTTGGGGCCTCTGAACCGCTTGCCCGGACGATACCCGGCGCCCTTCGAATAACCTTCAACGACCTCCACTTGTAGTCCTGCGTAACTACAGGTGAAACATGATATTACAGTGGTCGTGGTCGGTAATGTATACCTAACACAGGGGTTCGAATGATTCGCCCTTACTAGATTACTATTTCTATTTAGTAAATAGTATTTACGTACAAACTTTATATATGTATGTATACATATGTACTTATACGTACTATTCAAAATATTATTATTATACGATATTATTATACAAAACAATAGTCAATAAATAAAGTTCATTCGTTCGTAATCGATCCATTAACTAAAGACTCAGAGGTTAATAACACTTATATGTGAATATATTACTACGAATGAAATGAGATATTGTGGAATATCCTGACATTTCTAGATTATACACTAGAATCGAGTGAATTCACTCTAGTGGATGCACGATTGTTTAATAATACAAGTTATACAGAATTATAGTTGATACCAGAGAAGATAAATAACAAGCACTTAGATATATATATATATATATATATATATATATATATATATAAATATAATAATACAAATAATGATTTAATATAAGAATTTGAATTATATAATATATCTGTTTTTGATATATTCTAAAGGGTCTAAAATAAAATGATATATTTGTAATTATTCCACTCAGTATATATATACACACGTATATATAACCTACAGATCTTCTTGAGAAGTTGATGATAGCTGTCGGTACCTGTCTGTACCCCTCGCAGAAGTCCTAAAGGGGTGTTACCCGCTGAGGCACTCAGGTGAAGGTCGTTCAGATTCTTGTTCGTGATCCACACGAATATAGCTCTGTTGTGTGTGCGCGGGGGTTTGTGTATATATCATCGGGTTATCCGATTGGGTAGTGTCTCTTCCACCCGCAAACATTATCGAAATAAAAGACGAATATATTTTGTAATTAATTTCTAAACCGTGACATTTTTTAATTATAATTCTAAAATAGGGAATTTACATATAAATAATATTAATTATATGTGTATTGGTGTGTATTTTGTAATGGTATAAATAGCATATTAAGCAGTACATTCACTATATATAACAAGTAAACATATTGAACGTGGACTTACCTCAACTTTTGTACTTCATTGTTACATTTTTTACACAATTCCTTTACCAGCGAAGTAAAGGATTCCAGATTATCGTCTAGTTGCTGTCGATGTTATGCATTAGATACACTTGTAGTGGTTATAATGTACAGAATAATACAAACTAGGATGAACATATTTCTATATCTTAAGTTATTGTTATAAAATTTTTTATTTAGAAACTAATAATTTAAAAATTATTATAATTGTATTTAATAATTATATTTATAATTACTTAAAAAAAAGTTATTTGCGATAGTTGTTTAATATTATACATAATGCATAGGACAGATATACTAACTTCATAGGCAATTTCATCATATTCTGCAAACACATCATTTCTATCTGCCACAGAGTATAGATCATCTTCATCTGTTAGTGCTGACATGTTATTGTTTTCATCATCATCGTAACTAATGTCAACTTCCTGTATGGAAAATTATTTAAATACCATTAAAATGAATTATTTAAAAAAGAAAATATAATTTTATAATTAAGATATTTTATGAAATCTATATTATTCAATAATATAATGTCTAACTAATTCATATGTAAACACAGAGGTTATATGTATGTAACATAAATATATTAACAATAAATATGTATCAAATATAATTTGCTTAGGTATAATTATATAAATCTACTATGTATAAAGATTATTAGAAGTGGTAATTATTTATAAAAAATGATATATAAATATATATATATATATTAATTATACAATAATTAATAATAATATATTATATACATAAATATATATATATTACTGATGATATTTACTGGAGATGCTAAACTCCGCCCCAGCGGCTCCCCAGGTTGCGGATAGGGGAACTGCCACTAGATATAGTGGTCAACTGCGAATAACCAATAAGCAGTGCAGGACAAAAGCCAGGGTGCCCTTTGGCAAGGCATAGTACCTGTTAGCTACCCGATCAGGGTCACGTGAAGTTTACTGAAAACAGGGTAAGCGGATGTGCCAAAGCTAATACTAGCCAAGGTACCTTAACTCTATTATTGAGCACTGTTAGCATGTGTATGGAGGAGCGCCCGCACAATGCTATATTAGCTACCGAAAGCAAACAAATGACACACTTACAACCAACAAATTTATCATACCGCATCGCTCGTCGCGAGGTCAAACAAGGAGCCCGTCCTGTAAAACCACCTCAGGTTACAGTCGAAAAAATAGATACTATGAAATACAAAAAATCTGAACTCCCCAAACTACTAAAGGCAAATAAAGTTCTCATATTTGGAACACTGAATACACAGACACTTAGACAGATTTGGAAAATACCAGAGTTAATAGCATAAGCCGAAAAAACAAATCATGACATTATCTGTATTCAAGAACATAGAATAATTCATGATGAAAATGTTATTAAAGAACATGATTATGGAACTTGGAAACTCATAACCTGCTCAGCTTGGAGACATTCTATAAATGCATCCACATATGGAATAGGTTTTCTAGTCAATAAACAAGCATATGCTGCAATAACAGATATAGAGAAGATAACTCCTAGAATAATGACTATCAACCTTTCTGGATATCCACAAACGACTATTATTTCATGTTATAGCCCAACAAATGTAAGTGACGAACAAGAAACAATAGAATTCTATACGGAACTAAATTCTTTAACAAGACGGATCCCGAAACATAATGTCCTAATCATTGGTGGCGATTTCAATGCTCAACTCGGACAAACAGATTGTTACAAATACTCTTGTCATAAAACAACAAATCGAAATGGAACAATGCTAAAAAATTATCTAGAGGAAAATAATCTCTTATGCCTGAACACACAATTTCAAAAAAGACTAGGACAAATCTGGACACATAACTCCCCGAACGACTATAAGTCACAAATTGACTTCTTAATCATCAATAAGAAATGGAAAAACAGCATTATAAACTGCAGAGCATATAACTCTTTTATAAGTATAGCATCTGATCATCGTATTTTATCAACTTAAATTAAACTAAGTCTCAGAGCTAATAAGAAGAAATGTAGCAAAAACAAACCTTACGACTGGTCTAGGCTAAAATATGACCGTGAATTACGAAATTCTTTTATTACTAAGATAAAAAACACATTTTCTCTACTACAAGATACATCAAACGATGAATCAAACTCGTCTGCAAATACTAAATATTTACAGTTCGAAAAATCATGTAGAAATGCTGCGGCCGAAATAATACCATTGAAACCGAAATTAAAACAAAGATCACCCTGGGAAACGATAAATATCAGTCAAAAACGTGCTTCTTTACACGAAGCTGCTAAATTGAAAGATCAAAATCCAACACCCGAGCGCATAAAGAACTTCAAACTTATACAAAGCTCATTCGTCAAGCTTTATGAAAATAAGCAAAATGACTACATCGAGAATAAAATAGAAGAAATACAAAATGCAGCGACAAACAAAAAGTTAGCTTTAGCCTGGAAAACAGTTAATGAAATAAGTGGAAGAAAGAAAACAAACAAAGCCAAACTAAAAGCAAAAAACGAGAAAGAACGTATCGATCTATGGCTTAATCATTTTAAAGATTTACTGGGCTGTCCAATAAGCAACCAAACCAGTACAGAAGACCATCCTACAAAATACGATCAACTTGATATTAAAACTGGCAATTTTACATCTGAAGAACTCATAAAAGTGACCAAAAGTATACAAAACGGCAAGGCCACTGGATTAGACGAAATACCTGTGGAAGTATGGAAACTATACGAATTTCAAGAGTTCTTACTTGATTCATGCAATAAGGTATATTGGCAAGAACCAATTGAAAGATGGACTCAAGGCTGTTTACTTCCCTTCCCAAAAAAAGGCGATATATCTGTCACCAAAAATTACAGAGGTATCATATTAACTCCTATAGCAGCAAAAATTTACAACCTGATGTTACTAAACAGAATTAGACCAGAAATTGATCCCATACTAAGGAAAAATCAAAATGGATTTAAAAAAAACCGATCTACAACTGGACAAATTCTAACAATTCACAAATTACAACCGGTGTACTACGAGGTGATACACTTGTTCCTTTCTTATTTATAATATGCCTTGACTATATTCTAAAGAATTCCCTGGATTGCAATAATGAACTAGGTTTCACCATTTCGAAAAGGAAGAGCAGTAGGTATCCAGCAGTAAGTATCACAGATGCAGATTATGCGGACGATATTGCTCTAACAACAAACGACCTATCAGAAGCAAATACTCTATTACTTTTAATAGAAGAGAAAGCAAACGAAATTGGTCTAAAAATAAATTCAGGATAGACGGATACATGAGTTTTAACCAAAATGAGAAAACAAAGTCGATTATTAAGAGTTTAAACAGAGAAAATATTAAAAAAGTAGATGATTTCAAATACCTTGGAAGTTATATAGGATCTACAGAACATGATATAAATATTAGAATTGCGAAGGCATGGGCTGCACTAAACAACCTAAATATAATATGGAAATCAAATCTTAGAGAAAACCTAAAAATAAACTTCTTCAGAGCTGCTGTAGAAACTGTTTTAGTCCACGGTTCCGTAACCTGGACAATGACAGTAGCTATGGAGAGAAAAATTGATGGAACATATACGAGGATGTTAAGAGCTATTAAAAACAAGCATTGGAATCTACACCTGACTAACGAAGAACTATATAAGAACATCCCGAAAATATCTGACACTATTAGAAAACAACGACTATTTTTCGCAGGACCATTTTGGAGGAGTAAGGATGAACTGGCTAGTGATCTACTTCTATGGAACCCAAAACATGGTAAGATCCTGTGGCAGGCCCAGGAAATCATATATAAATCAGTTAAAAGAAGACACAATGCTTAAGATAGAAGAACTTCCGACTGCAATGAATGATAGAAATGAATGGAAATTACGTGTTATGAAATGCCGAGCAAGCTCGACCTGGTAAGGTAAGTATATACATACATTTTATAAATTAACATTTGTCATATAAACAATAGTTTTAATACTCTATAAGTATCAGTGATAAGTATTTCTACCATACACTGGCTGTAGATAATATTGTCACCACCATTCACTACAAGATTATCTGGCTGTAGATAGTATTGCCACCACCATTCACTACAAGATTATCTGGCTGTAGATAGTATTAGATAATTAAGTTAATAAAATAAATACCAGTATATATCAAATATCAAACTTAATACTCTACATTTGTAATGACATTTTAATGCGACTAATATGCGATAATATGCGATAATATTAAACCTTTTCTGCGATAATATCGAGAAGTTGTTCGGAATGTCTGTCAATCATGCGAGAGACTGCAGCATCCTCGTCCAATGAGAGCTGTCGCAATAAGGTTACTATTCTCTTGTTCTTTTCTTCTTTGAAGTGTTTCTCAATCTAACATTATCATCATTAATTTATATCACGAATTTGCATAAATTATTTACTATTTCATTAGTATCTCTATTTATATATATATATATATATATATATATATATATATATAATAATAATAATAATAATTATTTATTAGACATTTTTTGTCTTTTCTTTTGTTATTTATAATAAAATATACTGTCGATGTTATCGTGTTATGCATTAGATACACTTGTAGTGGTTATAACGTATAGAATAATACAAACTAGGATGAACATATTTATAAATAATTTATAAATAACATATTATTATGTGTTGTCATTTCTTCTGAGTGGCTTAATAATAAAACAGAGCTTATCTATTGTTATAGCCCAGTAAATAAATATAGAGAGGAATCGTTATTAGCAAATATTTGTTGTATTGATAAATATTATTAGGTCATGAGATGTTGCCTAATCAACGATAAGACTTCAATCGTGTTTTTGCATTTTTATATCTATTTACGTTAATACAAATTATATTTTAATCAAATATAGTATAAATTATTGTTTGGATTTTTAAAATATATATACATATATATATTAATGATACCATTTCAAGTTTAGATTTTCTTTCTTCTGCAGGAATATCATTGGATGAAAACCATTCTTGTAATTGACCAATCAATCGATTACGTTCTGCATTAATTTCATTTAGAATTTCTTCTCCCTGTATATTTCTATCTTCCATGATCTTTATTGTAATAAAGATGTTTATATATACTCAGTTACATTACAAATATTAAATTATTAAATAGATTAGTATTAACAAATATAATTTTGTTATAATTATTCAAAATATATTTACAAAAAATAATAAGATATATTTGTATTTATTCATATATATATATATATATATATATATATATTATTTAATTAATATGCTTACTATTAAAAATTTAAATAATATCTTATTATATTTAATATTAAATTTATAAATGTTGTTGATAATTATTAAATTAACCGCTGGAGGAGCATCTATAAAACTTATTTTAATTGTAGAAATTAGTTATCTAATAATGAGAGTGATCAAGTTCTAATATTCTTAAATTCCGATGTGTTCACTAGATACATTATAATGTATAATTGTAATAATAATTATTATTAAATATATTAAAATATTTCTTTATCAATTAAATTATAAAATTGAAGTATTAACTATAGTAAAAAGTATTTCTATAAAATGTTTATGTGAATATTCTACACATAAATATCAAATATTTTCCGTTAGTCAATTATTTATCTGAATATATAATTTTCACCCAGGGAAAATCTTGTAATCAAAAATAAATACGCCAATAAAATTAGACATTTTTATTAGACTTATTTAAATCTATTCTATTAGGTGAAATATTTATATCTATTCGGGGGTAACGACTTAGCTGAGAAATTATCAGTTATACGAATACGAGTCAATTTGCTCAAACCTAAATAAGTCGATTTAAACTTATATTAAATAATAATTATTATACAGTTCTATTTATTCAAATTAATTATTATTCGATTAATTTACTTAAATTTAACTTCATAATTATAATAATATTAATCAAGATTGTGCTTTACAATATCGATATTATTTCGACAATATTCAAACTTAATTTCTGTTGAAACGACTATCGTTCGAATGGACAATGGTAGTACGGACCTGGTGATACAGTAGGGTCTCGGTTTCGTTGTGGTCTTTCTCTAGCGTGTGCTGGGCTTCGTATACTCCGTGAGTCACGTAATCCTGAAGGTCGCGGAGGTTAGATTACAATGACTCATTGAATGTGTGGGTGACATTCTAATATATCAAATAAGTTCATAAGATGTATACGAATGAATATCAATATTTCAACAACCCATTTATAAACATTGCTAATATTATATATAGAGTTATATAATTATATAAATATAAAATGGAGAATAAATGTATTATATTTTAATATTTAATAAACATTCAATGATATAATAATCATAATAAACAAGTAACTATGTTTATTAATTATAAAATAATACTAATTATAATTCTATTGCATATCAAATGTTTCTCATTGAAATAGAGATAGGTACTTCACTAACTTTATGACTTTGTAATGTGTTGGATCTACGCAGACCGCTTTTAGCCGAGCCCGCCCGTTCTAAGGTCATAGTTCGGAGGTCATTACGAGGAAGGTGAGTCATCGACGATGAATCATCGCCGCGTGGTTTAGCCTTTATATTGCCGTATATTGGCAATGATTCACAGGAGTTGTGCTGAGATTCGTGATGTTCCATGTTTGCATTGTGGGTATAGTTATTATGAATATTTTTATTGTGGGTATGGTAATTATGAATATTATGGGTGTGGTTAGTGGTATTGTTTTCTTTGTTGGAGCGATGATTACTTGAAACTTTATGATTGATAACATGATAGCTATTCATCTTATCGTGTGTACCAATACTACCGCTACTATTACTACTAGTGTGTATACCTCCGCTGCTACCACCGATACTAGAATGTGCTAACGGACCCCCTCTACGTTCTCTATTCTGGTGGTTATCTCCTGTACGTCCTCTAGATACTCCTACTGCTGGGGTGGGGGTAGGGGTGGTGGTGGCGGTGGGTTTTCTGTGACCTCTATTAGCGGCAATGGGGGCGACCTTACGGAAGGTCATATCCACAGGCGCCGAGTTGTTCACCTCAAGGAATGACCCGGCAGATAGTTCCCCCGATGTACTATGACCCCCTGACCTATCGTTAGTGTACCTAGAACGTGACTTCTTCTTCCTTCCACCGGCCACGAGATCGGCTACCGACGTTTTCTTTTGTTTGTAGTCGCTAGGTGGTCTATGTTCACCTCGCGCCTCCAGCGCTGAAGTAGATCCTGAACGTGCTGCGAAAGTTTCCTCCTCCTCGCCGTCGTCAGCATTAGGTGAGGCTAACTCGCTGTGGTAGCGACGACGGCGATGCTGCTGCTTTGTAGTCCCTCTAGTGGCGGCTGTAGGTACTAGCGTTGACTTCTGGTCATCCCCCCCCCGCTGCTGCTGGTCGTAGTGGTGTTGACGTGATCTAGGCCTCGGTACAGGTACGGGCAACGGCGTAGGTTTGCATTCATACGACGAAGATAGACCGCTATGACTCGTGGAGGTGGCGCTAGTAGGTGTGTCCTGGCCTTGGATGTAGGTTCTGGAATGTTCCGACTGCGAAGTTACGCTTCTTAAGTTTTCCGAACTCTGCGTTAAGAAAATCAGACTAATTATATATATTCCCCACTGTTTTAGTATGATATAGATATTTGAAATTATATACTATAATATCTATTATTATACATATAATTATTCTAATTATAATAAATATTATCGTATCAAATTCTACGCGTATTAAATATATTGATAAAAATAAATATTCATACATATTAGTGTTGTCAAATTTTCTAAAAAGTAAGTCTCAGTATCGTATCAGTATCATTCAACAGCTGTATCAGTATCGTATCAGTATCGTTCGAAACTGTATCAGTATCGTATCAGTATCATTCGACAGCTGTATCAGTATCATATCAGTATCGTTTGACAGCTGTATCAGTATCAGTATCAGTATCAGTATCATTTGACAGAAGTCTCAGTATTGTTTGACAGAAGTATCACTATCAGTATCGTTTTATAATTTTATCCGCATCGTTTGACAGCAGCATAAGTATCGTATAGTGATGTAAACTGGTTCGGGTCTTGGAGATATTTGTGAGTATCAAATAGTTGAAAAAAATATCAGGTTTTAATATCTATATTTTAAAATGATGCAATGTGGATTAAAAGTGTCGCGGATACATACGAAGGGCGGGGTAGTTTGATTGACATTGGCGCCTATTCACACGAAGGGACGCTATATTTAGTAACAGTGTCGCGGATACATACAAAGGGGGGGGGAGTAGTTTGATTGACAGTGACTCCTATTCACACAAAGGGACGCTAATCTGAGTAATAGTGTCGCGGATACATACACAGAACCGCTATGTTGGTTGAAAATGGCGCGAATAAATATAATCCCAAAGGTAAACATTGGAATGTATTTTAGATATCCAATAATAAATTTCCGAAATAATACGAATCTAATATTTAAAGTCCGAAATAGTCTGAATCTAATATTTAAAGTCCGAAATAGTCCGAGTTAAATATTAAAGTCCGGTCCGAGTCCGATATATCATAAATTATACTGTATCAGTCCGGTATCAATGACCTAAAGTCCGAAGTCCGGGTCCGAATGATAACGCTAATACATATGTATATAAATATATATATATATATATATATATATATACATATATAACTTGTTTTCTATGTTCATCTCCTCTTAACTGTTGACTCTGCTGTATTTCGTCTCGTCTCCCCTCCCTTCTCATCTGGCGAGCTTCTCGCCTCTCCTCTCTATCGATACGTTTGCGATTCTCTTGCACATCTCTTAGGTTCCTATCCAGCGTGAGTTTCTCTCTGAACTCCTCCTCAAATCTGTGTCGACACATACCATCGTATTAGCTACTAATGTATTCGTATAGGAGTAATAAACACTAAACACTGCGAGTGTAAAACTAAGAATTATTGTTATTAGTAGTGTAGGTAAGAAAACCTCAATTTAATAATATATGAGATATTATAGAATTCTATACTAGGTAGAGATTTAGAACCGTTACATTTTTAAATTATAAATCCGTTAATTTTCAACTTTTAAAAATACAATTGAATTATCTATCATATAATAGTTCTGTGTCTTATTAAATATATAAATATATATATACATATGTTATAAAGTGAAGTCTGCAGATATGTCGATTAATGTAATATATATTTATATTGAAGTGAATTTAATTGAATTCATTGCAATACTCTCGTTGTTATATAATAGATATACATAAATTGTTTTAAGCTTCACGCTTGGTTGATTGCATAGCCATATGCATATTTCTATTTCTATTGTTGATACATATGTCAGTCATTATAATTATTATTATAATTATTATTATAATTATTATTATTATTATTATTATCGTTACACAGGTATCTTAATAAAGTTATACAAACATTCACTTTGTTACATATATATATATAAATATATAACCTACATAATATAAAATAATATAGTAATAATCGAAAATTAATTATATACATATTCGATAAAATTCTATAACAACTCTATATCTGAACAAGGACTGTAACAGGTTTAATAGTATACATTTTTAATTTATGATTGAATATTTTTATTATATTTCATTATAGGCAGAAAATAAAAATTATAATTTCCAAATGAATAGATAGGCATGCTGTTTGTTATGATTCATTGAATATAACATATCTCACAAATATATATTGCAAAACACAACCACTGAATACCACACAGTAGTAGTGAGAATGCAAGTATTCATATATAATGCAAGTATTCATATATAACGCTAGTATACACATATAGAAGATCAGAACGGTGCTGGGAAAAACCTTTCCGACCTTCGTTTATCGGCTTCGAGCAGCCTGCGTTCATCGTCCGCCTTCAGCCCTTCGACGAACTCTTGTCTCTTACGGCTGCGGTCGTCGGGCCACTGAACGTTGTTACTGCTTTTCTGAGGGGTCGGTGGTCGGTAGGCGGGAGGTTTCGGTATGTTGTCGGCGACGGGGGGTAGAGGGGTGTTAGCGGAGGAGGGTAGAGGGGTGTTAGTGGAGGGTACTTGTACAGGGGAATCGGCATGTTTACGAATATCTGCCAGCGTGTAGTCGTTGTAGGTGTGCCTCAACGCTTCATCATCGCTATCCACCCCGTAGTAAGGCTGTCGCTGGAGACGTTGTTTGCCTAGTTCGTGTAGTGCGGACGCCACGAGGTGTTCATTACTGGCCACTCTTCGCCTCACCAGAGACCCGCAAGCTGCTGCAGCCGATGCGTTCAGATCCTCGGTGGAAGCTCGTGGACCTAGAGACAAGAGCTGGTGTACGGTCTGGCTTCCTCGTGAGGTCGCGGGGTCATCTTCAGCCGAGGAATAGCTCACGTCCGGCGGATACTCCTCCTCTTCCTGTGAGGGGTAGAGGTCAGGGTAGAGGTTAGTATTAATGAGGTAGCGTTGCATGTTTTAGTAATACATAGTTGATAATATAAATGTGTAAATTTATAAATGTATAAATATATAACTTTATTATAAGTATTATAAAATGTTATTATTATAAATCTATGTAATACTGATTATAATTGATATACTAAATAAACAATAAATAAAATGATATTCGTATAGTTTGTATAATCAATACGATTTATTTAATTAAACCTTATCTGAAATTTCTAAAGATTGATCACTAGATGTTGCTGATCGTGATGAATCGATATAGGGTGAATTAGGATTGAAGTTCCATCCTGTTTCTAAAGAAATCTGTTTACCCTGTTTTTAAATAATGATATTATTATTTTATCAAACTTATCAAAGGATTAAACAGAATAATTTACTATTATAAATTTAAAATTATAATTTTTGTAGTAGTAGTAGTAGTAGTAGTAGTAGTAGTAGTAGTAGTAGTAGTAGTAGTAGTAGTAGTAATAGTATAGTATTAGTAGTAGTAGTAGTAGTAGTAGTTGTAGTAGTAGTAGTAGTAGTAGTAGTAGTAGTAGTAGTAGTAGTAGTAGTAGTAGTAGTATAGTAGTAGTAGTAGTAGTAGTATAGTAGTAGTAGTAGTAGTAGTAGTAGTAGTAGTAGTAGTAGTAGTAGTAGTAGTAGTAGTAGTAGTAGTAGTAGTAATAGTAGTAGTATTAGTAGTAATCAGGTAGTAGTAGTAGTTAGGTAGTAGTAGTAGTAACTTTAGCTGAAGCAAACTGTTGAGCCTGCATGGCAGAGCTGATACCGAGAGCCTTAAGCCCGTAACCGCTGCCCCTATTCTCAGCCGTAACACCGAACGTAATGTGGGCGGGGCATCGCAATGATTTTACACCGTGGTTCGCCGGTTCTTCGACCAATTGAAATGTTTTCAGCGTCAATTGGGTACCGCAAATATTGCACCTGTTAGCGTGAAACTTCATTTTTAATCATTGATTTTGTATTTTTATTGAATATTATCTTATATTTTTAATTTAATTATTGATAAAGTATTTATGTAATATATAATTAATATAGTACGTAATTTATACAAATCAAGTGATCTAGTGCTAGATATATATTTTAAGTTGATATTAAGACAATAGTTGACATTAATTATATATTTAAAATATATATAATAATATTTAAAATTACACTTATTAGCTTACTTAGATAATTCAAGATGTACAATGATAATAACCTAAAACAAGATCTGTGGTAGACATTGCCGATGTCTATTCTCTCCACCGGATATACTTTGCGATCGCATACTATACACAGGCTCTCTTTAATCACCTAGCGGGTTACATTTCATTACGTATTTATGAAAATCTATATATATATGGTGACCGGAAAAAAATGACAGAAAAAACTGACGGGAAAAAAATAACAAGATAAAAAATAACGGAAAAAAATAAGAAAAAAATAAAGGAAAAAAATAACAGTATAAATAAAAAATGTAAAATTAAAAAATGATTAGGTTTTTTGAAATAACTAATTCTGATATTTGTTTATTATATATTATGGATAAATATTTTGAGTTTGATTGTTTAATTGGTTTGGTTTTGTGTTACTTTGATATTTTTTTTACCTGCACTGCATCCCTAAATTAACCTTTAAAAGCGTGTACTTATAATAATGTATAATAAGGTAATAATATATTGTATAAAATGTTTAATAATATTCATATATATCAGGTTACAAACAAATAAATACTTTAAAATTAATAAAATTATACATATCGGATATTTTTTCCAATTATTTTTTTCGGTTATTTTTTTTCTTGTCGTTGTTTTCCTTTTATTTTGTTTCCGTTATTTTTTTCTGGATATTTTTTTTCCTAAATTCATATATATATATATGTGTCTGTGCTATATAGATATAAATATGAATGTAATTTATAATAATCATAAATAATATATGAATAGTATATCATATATTATCTTATATAATATACATATAAATCCCATATTAAAATCACCCATCGAAGGTGAATATTTGATTCACATCGATTAGATAGATTCAATACAGGTACAATGCACGCGCACATGTGGTATGTTAGCCTCTGACCTTTACAGACGGGGACCATTGATCCACCCTATAGCCGAGCGATGTCAGAATTCCGTCTACTTCAGTATGGGGCATCGGTTCGCCGTATTCTCTAGCACGCCCTATATTGTTGTTTGACCAAGTAGACATCTCATCCTCTCACGAGAGCCATTACGATGACAATATACTGATGATGATGAAGACAATGGAGGTGTGATCTCGTAACTGTTGTGGTAGAAGAACGGGGCTCCAGTTTTTAATAATATTAAATATAAATAAATATAATTAAATAAAGATAAATATAATTAAATAAATATAAATATCATTAAATGAATATAAATATCATTAAATGAATATAAATGTTAAATATTGTATAAATAGAAATTATATAATATATTAATTATTATATTTAATATTGATAAAAATCACTCAAAGTATTGAGAAAACATTAATTTTATACCATTGATGTTATGAGGAAGTTCGTATTTTAATAAAAAATAAATAGTGTTTACTAATATATGAAATCGTATATAATTCATTTTCACTATATCATTATATTATTAATTATAATATTCATTATTATAATTTTTATAATAAATAATTAGTATATAAATAACAGTAGATAAACAGGTTGTGGTTCATAACCGGCGCCAAAAATCTATAACTAATAGTTTATTAGATATCTGAGCGCGCGCTTTCGGAATTGTGACTCCCGACTCTAGATATAGGCGTGTCATAATATATATACTCCGCCTATATATATACCAAGGACACGTATTTCCTTGTATATACTACGTGTACACGTAATATACTTATATATATCAAATATTTTTCTAAGGTTCGCAAAATATTTGAGTATATTACGTGTACACGTAGTAAATACAAGGAAATACGTGTCCTTGGTATATATATAGGCGGAGTATATATATTATGACACGCCTATATCTAGAGTCGGGAGTCACAATTCCGAAAGCGCGCGCTCAGATATCTAATAAACTATTAGTCATATATTTTTGGCGCCGGTTATGAACGTGTTCCGATAAACAGATATGTGTATTATTATAATAATAATAATTATACATACAATATTAATACATATATTGTAATATACAATTATGTATTAATCAAAATATAATGTAAAATTATAGTAATAATTATTATATTTCATAATTCTTTATATTCATCATAACTATTATGCTGTAATAAAATAATTATAGAATATTCTAAAAAATAATTAATAAAATTTATTATAAATCGATAGAAATTAATATATTAATTATCATAATTATTATGATGATAGTCACATTTTAATATTTCATATTTATAACTATTATATTAATAAAAGATTATATTACAATAACTTGTTTAATAAATGGCATATTAGTGGGTGTAAGAATAGAAACTGCCATTTAGAAAATATAATTATAGTTATAATAATAATTTAATTATTAAATAATTATAATTACTTATAATTTAATTGATAAAAGTACTATAAATATTATTTTTCTATTATAATATTGATTATTATATTATTAATAATAACTATTGTGTTAATATTATTTAAAATAACCATTATTCCAATAGTACACAGTAATTATTATTTGTAATAAAATAATGAACACATACAAATTTTAAATTCGGATTTACCTGAGCATTTGTTTACTCAATAAAGTATACATTATTGGCCTAATTTTAGATTATTTAATTGGACATTGGAATATATATGCTTAAATTAACGCCCATAATTTAAAAGAACACGATTTTATTATATATATAAAATTCAAATAAATATATTAAAAACTAAATTAAAATACGTGATATGTAATAATATGCATTCATATACATTACATTTATTTTATAATATATATTATATTTGTATTAAATAAACATACTCGTACAGTATAGATAAAATTACGTGTAAATGTATTTTTAATATTTGCATATATTTATTATTTGAATATTATTCGAATAAAATACGCTTGTGTTCTTTTTTAATATATTTTAAAAGTAATTCAATTATATTGTGCTTGTTTTTTTTTCAAATATTATTTCATATTCCCCAGATCTCATTTAATTCTTTAATATATACATTTCGTATAATATATAATTCACTTTTTTATTCTATTTATTATTTAATACAACAAAATGGCAGATATCAAAGTTGTTCCTCTTGGTTTGAATATATAAATAATATTTAAAATAATTTTAAATTAAATTTAAATTCATATCATATAATTATGATAATCATATGACATACACCAACACGTTTATTAAATATGTTATATTATTTGAATTTGTTAGTTATTTAACTTTATTAATTAATATACAAAATAGATTTATCATTATCTGATAGTGAAATTATAATTTATGATTATTTAATAAAATAGTTTTCATAAACGTGTATAATAAAATAATTCACTCGGTGAGGTAAATCCCGAATTGGGCCGAATTTTTCAATTTATATTGTGTTTAGTTACCGACGTAATATATATATATATATATATTATATAGACTCTATAATAGAGTTAGGATTAACAGAACTTTACGACAAACAGACAAATTCGACGAACATCGATGCCCGTCGATCGTAAAGTTAATTTTATATTCTATATAATATAGAATAGTATATTATAATTATTATTATAGTACCTATAGAAATCGATATTAGTCTATCGTTAAGTTTACTTGGTTGTATTGTATTTTATGTACAGATGTCCATCGATCGTACTGTTAATCTGTATATGCTAAAATATAATAAAATCAAGTGAACTTAATCATTAAGTTAATGATCGACTAAAATCGATTTCTATAGTTATTATAATAATAATTATAATATAGAATATAAGATTAACTTTACGATTGACGGTCATATATTGGTGTTCTTAATAATATAGGTTTTATTATATGATTAATGTATATATTATATATTTAATTATATATTTAATGATTATAATATTTATAATTTAATTAAATTAAAAAGTAGTAGTTAATCAATAAAACCAGTATCATCAATAACACAAATAAATATATATATATATATATATATTCAATAAGAATTATTATTTTTTTTAATATTTAATTTTTTTTAAATTTATTATAATATTATTTTAAATATATAGAATATAGAATATGCATTAGTAATATCGTTGATGTAATTTCGGACATTAACAATAGATTATTTCATAATTATTATATATAAATTTTGATATTAAAGTTAACTTAACTTCATTTAATTTTCTGCCATATCCATTATCATAATTATATTATGTATACAGATATATGTATATATTATATTTGTAATTCGTATTTAAATTATAAATATTCAAATAATAACTGAATAATTATGAACTAATGTATTTTAATAAGTCATCTTATTGATTACTTAAAACTAATCCTATATTACTTAATTATTTATCCGAGATTACCTGGCCCCAAATAACTGGTATTATCACATACTTATGTTACTTATTAACTATCATTATCACATACTTATTTTACTTATTAATTGTCATTATCCGATAGCCATGGCCATCATTTCGAGAGTCGCATATAAATTATTTAAATTTCAAGAGTAACTGGTCGACGGCCCCCGTATTGTTGTTTATAAATTAGTAAATATAAATAAATATTCTGTTTCCTTATATTACAAAAGGGAATATGGGAATATAATTCAAATACGACTCATATAATCTTTTACGTTACATTTTTAAAATATATATTAAAATTTAGGTATTATATTTATGAGTTGTCTATTATATATATATATATATATATATATATATATATATATATATATATATATATGATATTTTGATATTATTTGTCAACAAATATCTAATAGATTAATTATATTAATTAATCAATTATAGATATTAAAATAGCCATAAACTATATTCACCATTTAATCTAATTATATATATACATTTATAAAATAAATGTGTATTGTTAAAACGATAGTTTTAATTATAGATATATATATATATATATATAAATAACTATCATATTATTAATTCTTCGCCTCATTTCACAGGTGCTGGGCAAGGTTATTATGAACTTTAATATCATTTATTTCAATATCAACTCAATTAGACTAACTTAATTTGAATATAAAAATAATAATTTATCATTTCCTGATCTTTAAAATATATAAAAAACTTATAACATTAAATGTGATATTGTAAAATTCTCATAAATAATTAAAACCTAGTTAAATTATTGTATGCTTTTAATTTTAAATAAATCTAATTATCGTATTAATATACGCTGACGAATTAATTAATTATATTTCGTATAAATAATATATATATTATAAATTAAAATGATAATATCAATAATATATACAATAATATATTAATCTTTGGATAATGTGATATAAAATAATTAACAAAACAGACAATTCCAGCCAGGATGAGATTTAACATAGGCTATATATGAAGGCAATGCTTATAATGTTTTATAATTGAAATGTCTAGTGTAACATTGATCGCAGCATTGTATAGACATAATGATGACTCATATGTAGCGATGATCAATTTAACTTAGCTTACATTCATTTCTGATACGTTCATGGTTCCGTGAACAAGCACGCGTTCTATTCATTATCTATTAGTCGTGTGTTTATTAATAAATGTATACATGTATTATAATAATACTGCGGTATACATGTCAGCATAGCTGGTAAGTGTGTCATAGTACAGTACACTATATCAGCACTAACTGTTCACTAGTGACCAAGCATTACATCATAACTCCTGTATGTAATATCATATTACATAATATGTCGGTTACGCGTAGATTACGATTGGTTACGTCGTATATTTCGAAGCTGTCCCCATTGCTTACGTTACGCCTCAGTAAACTCATAGAGTATTCACAACATATCGGTTATCCTCTACAGCCAAAATTAGTGTTGACGTGAATTAGTGGCTTTCAATGGTTACCAATCGGTAACACAATATTATGTATTACGTAATGTTCTACATTAATTCAAGCCTTAATTAAATGTATTTCAATTAATTAGATAAATCAATTCAATACGAGTCTTAATTCGATATAATAATTTAAAATTACTGAATATTAATCGTACTCTGGTCCATTTAACCCTCTCATTTCACCCGAACAACTACACGCGATCAGATGTAGGCCGTAGTTGTATCCTGGTGAGTATCGGCGGCAAGAATATCATGCTGGACTGCGGCATGCACATGGGCTACAACGACGCGGTTAGTCATCAGCTGTGATGAGTCATCATCAGCTCTCAGTGATGAGTCATCGTCGTCAGTGATGAGTCATCATCATCGTCAACGATGAGTCATCGTCGTCAGTGATGTGTCTTCGTCATCGATGATGAGTCATATTCAGTGTTTATGTCGACAGTAGCGTAGCGACAACCTCTTATTAGGGTTGTAGCGATGGACGTCTTGAAATGTACGCGATAACCTCGCGTGTTTACTGTTATAATGATAGAGTTTTTATGACAAATTAAATGACAATTATGTTTTTATCGATAATTCAGACGACAGTGTATTACGATGATACGAACAGTCACGCTCTTTATGTGGATGCACCATAATGGTTACGCCTCTGTCGTTTAGAGCGTAGATATCCACATTCACACCCATGCATAATAATAGAAGCAATATCTAAATACGGAAGCAAGGGAACATTAATTAGGCTTCATTAATTAAGTCGTGTTTTAATTACATACGCTACAATTATAATTACGATATAGGATATAAATAAATAATGTAATATTAATCATAATTCGGCGATACGATAGGAAATGCTTCAGTAATATAGATACATATAGATCTGAGTATATATTAATAATATCTATCTAATATATTATCAAATTATTGATAGTTAATTATTGCAATACCTTCATCGCAAATATTTGTAATCCTATCCTTAACCCCTATTTTACGTTACCCTACTTAATCCTATTTAACCCTAATTTACTGTTAACCCTATAGAAACGTTTCCCTGACTTCTCATACATCACGAAGAGAGGAAATCTCAACAAACAACTCGACGCAGTAATCATAACGTTTGTAGCCCCACACCACGATTAATATAACGATATCTTTATGCCTTCGAACTTAGAATAATTATTTTGTTTCTAAAATTATAGTGTACCCTAGATATACTGTTATCCTCGATATAATGTCAATTAGAGATGAAACGCATTACTAGCCTATCTGTTATATGTTATATTTGCACTACCACCCAAAGTGGCTGGTCCTAAACTGGGGGGTATATCAAGAATGTACCGTATGTTAATCTATTATAATAGTTTTAGTTAAACCATACTTGGATATCGGTTTATCACTTTATGAGACATAGTACAAACTATAGATATAAAATAAAAATATGGATAAATAAATAAATATGTAATGCAAAATGTATACATTCCCCGATCAATATATATATATATATATATATATATATATATATATATATATTTATTATTAAAATATATATATTTATTATTAAAATATATACATTTACTATTAAAATATATATATTTAATGTAAAAAAATTGCGAATAAAGTTATTGCTAAAGTGAACTAATCGTAGGTAGAATCTAAACTAGACGTTTGCCTGTCACTTCGTAATAGCACACCACCAGCACTCATTGTTCTATTGTTCCATACCAATAACCTATATGATACACTACACCTATGTTGCAGTCACTTCCACCTGGACCACTGCGGAGCATTGCCCTACATGTCTGAGATGGTGGGCTACGACGGTCCTATTTACATGACGCACCCCACCAAGGCTATCTGCCCCATTCTATTGGTTACCTTAGTCGCCCCTACTAACTTGGCAGTTAAGCTGAGACCTTACTTACGAATAATACAGCTTCTATAGATCGAGCATATTATATATTTGCGGGTATTTCGAGCAAATATATTCTCAAGTTTGACCTCTGGCGAAGAGCCGATTAGTTTAGATTTCGATTACAATTCACGTAAATGTACGTTTTTAATTAAATGATAAATTATGTATGTTTTCTCATCAAATTCGATAATTAGGCAAACTTTTAAATACATATGATTCCAAAACACGCTCTAGAATCGACAGAACCACTATTACCCCTCTATTACCCCTAACCTACCCTAAGGGTGATGGTAAAATTTTTCAATAAGTTAGCCTAGGTATATAATTTAAATTATATGTTTAAAATAAATATAAAAAAAAAACTGTTTTGGAACAATATTCAGCCCTCGGAGCCCAAAACAAAATTATAAAATATTCATAAAATTTTTTTCAAAAAAAAAATTTAATCTCGAAAATTTGCATAAATTTGAATATGACGCATGCGCAATGCATTGTTCAATTCAAATTTCATATCTATTTACTATTATAATTTTATAAATTAAGCACTATATATCATGAATCTACGTGATAAAGATAAATGTAGTATGTAGTATGTAAATGTAGTAAGTTGAAAATGGTAGTAAAGAAATGAGTAGGTTGAGACTACCATCTTATTTTGATACTTATCGCCATTACTCAACATTACATATAAAAAAATCTACCGCAATTCAAGAAACGTATATATTTAACTAGTTATAAATTTACTGTTTATTGAGTACTCTTATTACATTTAAAATAGTAAATAATATTATACATACATATTATATATATATATATATATATATATATATATATATATAATTATACTATTATTATTCATATATATTATACGTATATAATATATACATATAATATACATTATATATATATATTATAAATTTATATATATATAAATAAATGTATAATATATATATATACATTTATAATATATATATATATATATATATATATATATATATATATTTATATATATATTTATAATATTATATATATATATATATTTATATATTATATATATTATATATATATATATAAATTTATAATATATATATATATAATATGTGTGGTAACATAACTGCCTGTGTGGCTCAGTGGCTAAGGCGTCAGACATACAAGCAGTAGGACACGGTTCGACCCTAGTCCGGACCATTAATTAATTTTATAAAATGGGTCTTAAAATATTATTTAGAAGTGATCTTATATAATTGTGTATAAATAAATGATCGGCTCTCATTAAAACCATGGATGCCTTAACATGAGAGTGGCTTCAAAGGGACATTAGAGCCATATATGGTTATAAGTGAAAACTTCATCTAAGTTCCTGGATGGGATGAAAGGACTCCACCAAATAAAATAACAATAACAATATATATATATATATATGTATATATATATATATATATTATACATTTATTTATATATATAAATGTTTTAATATATATATATATATAATGTATATTATATGTATATATTATATACGTATAATATATATGAATAATAATAAATTAATTATATATATATATATATAATATGTATGTATAATATTATTTACTATTTTAATTAGTAATTATTTTAACAATTTTAAGAATTTTCCATTTTTTGAGAATATTACTCAAGTTTAGATGTTTTTTGACCACGTATAAAGACATTTTTTTATGAGATAAGATATTTGACGGGATTATTGGGGATATTATCTTTGATAAATTAAAAAAAAAAAAAAAAAAAATATGCGAATAAAAAAAATTCTATGGACAGATTGAAAATAACATGATTTTCTGATATTTTGTAACATAATCCAAGAATAATAGGTTATTTATACATTTTGATAACAAATCTGTAGGAATATATATTAATTACTCTTTTCTTATTATTATATTAAAAGAATTTTTTTTTTTGGTTAAAGATAAAATAATTTTTTTTAAGTTTGAAAAATTTCAAAAAAAAATCCTAGAAATTTAAGAAAACTTCTAGAAGACATTTTTTTTAAATTTTTTTAATTATACTATCCAATATATTGGTGAAAAATAGACATCTTCTGCAAAGTTCATTAAAATTGCTACAATATTAGTATCAAAGTTATTAAAATATATGTATTTTTTAAAATACTACCATTCAATATTTTTCAAAACAAATTTTTTTATTTTTATTTGTATTTAGAATAACTCTGCGGATATGTATGGGTATGGCTAAAATTCTCTAGTTAAAATCTGTTGTCCTATCATCACGCTTAACCTACCCGGTAATGACCTCTGACCCCCTGCAGGAGGACTACAGGAAGATCACCGTGGACCGTAAGGGTGAGACGAACTTCTTCACATCGGAGATGATCAAGAACTGCATGAAGAAGGTGGTCGTAGTCGGGCTGCACGAGACTATATACGTTAGTGTGCTGCTCTATCTGAAATATTTTTTTTAAATATATATATTATATAAATTATATAATATAATAGTGTTGTAATATATATTAATATAATACTATAAAGGTTAATGAAATTGTAAATTGTAAAATGGCAAGTATTCTAATAAATGATTTATATTATTATAAATAAATATAAATAATTAATATATATTTGAAATATAATTATATTTATACACTTAATAATAATATTTATTTATTGAATCACATATAATAATAGCAGATATAAATAGACTCCTCATTATAAATATATATATATATATATATATTGTTATTGTTATTTTTATTTGGTGGAGTCCTTTCATCCCATCCAGGAACTTAGATGAAGTTTTCACTTATAACCATATATGGCTCTAATGTCCCTTCGAAGCCGCTCTCATGTTTAGGCATCCGTGGTTTTAACGAGAGCCGATCATTTATTTATACACAATTATATAAGATCACTTCTAAATAATATTTTAAGACCCATTTTATAAAATTAATTAATGGTCCGGACGAGGGTCGAACCTGTGTCCTACTGCTTGTGTGTCTGACGCCTTAGCCACTGAGCCACACAGGCAGTTATAATATACCTAAAGTCCTATACGAAATTAATAATTGGGAAATGTCCATATATCTCTTATATATCTATTCTTATATAGAATACCTACTAAATGTAAAGAGGGTTAAATCCACTGCGTTAGTTACAGTTGTAGTACTACTCCGGTGGTAATGGGGCTATTCGTTAGTGTGGTGGATGCACTCCACTGATTGGTGTAGAGTGAACGCCCACTAAAGGTCAACAGGGTTCAGTCGTAGCCACGGCATTAGTCGTTGTCACAGATAGCTAGGTAGATAGGACGCATTCATCAATACCGGCTATGTAATAACGAAACATCTAGTCGGCAATACTGCGAGTATGGATCATGTGAACAATAGCTATGTATAAATATTATATTGTTATAATACATATAACAGGGTTCCATTATTTTTGGAAAAAATTGCAAAAACGTTCACAACATATCTTTACCATGTTAATTTACGGTAAAAACTGGTAAAAACCTAATACTCATAAAATATAATACCTTTAAAAAAATGTTATATTGAAATTTAAAGTAGTTTGATTCATTTATATATAAATGTTATGGCTAATTAATCTAGCAGTTTTATTTGAAAATTTGACCAAACATTTGATCACTCTGCTTTAATTATGCCATTTATAGTACATTTATTTAAAAAAATGTTGAGGTCTGCCATCCTTATTCATATTGTAAAATTAACAAGTTGATGTAATTGGATATATTTTATAAATGAAATAAAATCATACTGTGCTATATATTTATAAAATCAAACAATGGAAATAGTACTAAATAGTTATATAAAAAATATTTTTTTAACTATATATAATTAACAATATCTATAGATATATTTAATTAAATATCATGCTATAAAATCAAATAATGAATACATTCAAATAATTTCTCAATGAAAATATTAATAGTTCTATTGTTTAATATATATATATTTTTTTTTATATTTTTTCACACCAAATAGAACGCAATTATTAACTATAATTATTAGAGGTTTAAATTATTTAAATCTCCGTAAATGGGATTTTACACCTAATTATTAGAGTTAATAATTGAGTTTGAGTTGGTGTGAAACCCCTTTTACAGAAAAGAATTTATTTTATCTTAAATATTGGATTTAAATATTATAGTTAAACTTTAACTTATAATTATTAGAGTTAATGTTTGCGTTTGAGTTGGTGTGAAACCCCTTTTACTAATACAAAAATAAATATATTATTCTATTAGATATTTTATATATATATATATTTTTGAATTATTTACTTATTAATTTAAATTTCAATATCATATTATTTATTAAAAAAATTGTTCTTTACATAAAGTCAAAATTAATAAAGGTTGTTTTTAAAAATATATAAAAAATCTTATAATCATGATTTTAATGTAATATTGTTTAACTTTATATTTGTATATTATCTATTAATATATGTATATTATCTATAAATAATATATAATTATAAATTATATAGACAATAGTAGGCTTAATAATTTAGATAATATTATATTTAATTATATAGATATAACTAGGTTTTTACCATGTAAAAAACCTGTTTTTACCGGAAAGGTTATTAAAATTTGGTGGTAATAACCTATGGAACACTGATATAAATAAATGAAGACACTCTAATTAATAATAAAATTAATAGATTAAATTATATTATAACGTGTATATTTTTAATAATATTTACAAAGATTTTGCGAAGCAAAGATATAACACTCCCTATGCATGCAACGTAATTTAGTAATATCCACTGCCGCTGCTAGCAGTAGTATCGAAATCACTGTAATAGATTTAGGTTCGGCTCTGTTTGCATACAACAATGTTTTCATTTCTCTATTAAATGACATGCAATATAAATTAGCTTTTACTTACTAAATATATACTTATAGCATTTAAAACATACATATAATATTTGTTTGTTATATATTAGTAATGAACACTTAGTTTTCATCATATACATATTAATTTAAAGCATATTATTTAACATTTTAAAAGTGTATAGTTAAATACGAATTTACATTATAAACAACACATAGTTCCTAAAAGTAACCCGCTATAGGTTGCACTGGGGTATTTTGTATACAAATTCGAATTACACGATTTCGCGTAAGTGTTATATCTTTCATTCGGAAAATCTTTGATATTTATGTAAAATATAAATGTATTAATATTTGAATATAAAAATATTAAAATTATAGATAGATAGATAGATATATTTTATTGTATTAATTAATGTCGTTCTTTTTTTTTTCATTTATTATTCTTTTTCGTTTCCAAATGGCTTCAAAATAAGACCTTGGTCTTTGCGGGTTGTTGCCAGCGATTTATTCATACATGGGACAGGAACAGTGATTGTTTAATTATAATAGTTAGCTATATATTTCGTATTTACATAAAAGATAATAATAAATAAATAAAATACATTAAGTAGACAGACAAAATTTGACATTAACAAAAATCAAAATCAAAATAACAATAACAAAAATAATTTATACATACATATATATTTGATATCGATTTTTTATTTTTTTTAATATGTCAATAGTTAATATTGTATTTTTTATACTAGTAAATATTAATTGGAAACAACTTTTTAACGAAATGTAATGGTTGTGTTTTTGATACCTTTATTTTATTATTTACAATTATAAACATAAATATATTAATAAATATGGCCATATATTTTAGTAACTGTATGGTATTAATTATTAATAATTAATATACTTTATATTAAATTAACTGTATATAAAATATTAATATATTATACAAATAATTAATACAATTATAAACATAAATATATTAATAAATATGGCCATATATTTTAGTAGCTGTATGGTATTAATTATTAATAATTAATATACTTTATATTAAATTAACTGTATATAAAATATTAATATAGTATTAAACTTAGAATATATTGTAGTTATATAAATTAATATTTAGAACATAATAAATTAATTATTATTTATTTTAATTTTATACAATTTATAAAATCACGCAAACCTAAAAAAAATGACAGGCACCCAGTTTGGAAACCACTGATATAGAGTAGACTTATTTACTCATTTATTTAAATTTCAATATCATAGTATTTATTTAAAAAAAAGTTATATTTACATAATGTCAAAATTAATAAAGGTTGTTTCTAAAAAAAAATATAAAAATCTAATAATTATTATTTTAATGTGGTATTGTTTAACTTTATAATTGTATATTACCTATTAAATATAAGATCTATAAATAATATATAATTGTAAATTATATAGACATTATTAGGTTTAATAATATAGATAATATTAGATTTAATTATATAGACAAAAATAGATTTTTACCATGGCAAGAACTTGTTTTTAGCGGACAGGTTATTACAGCGGTTATTACTATAGGCGGTAATAACCTATGGAACACTGGTTATATTAAATATATGATTATATGTAGGATATTACTATAATTCAAATTTAATGTATAATAAAATTTGAAATACATTCAAATTTATATAATCTATATAAACAAATAATATCGCAGTGTAACTAAATATAAAAATCACAAAGTCACATGGTCCCTACATACAATACAGCAGATATTCGATGTTTCACTAAACATTGATGCCTGCCTATCTACATATACATAGGCTTAGTAGTCGTGTAGGTCTGCATGTAACTATTCACATTACTATTAGTGTACGGTACTGAATCATCAGCGTTTCATTGGTCGATGTACCCAGCTAACAGTAAGAGCAGCATAATAGCAGCATAACAGCATATGCTAGAGCCTCAAATGTTTACATTGTGCTATTATGCTGCTATTAAATGTATATTATGCTGCTATTAATTTGTCATAATATTATGCTGCTGTTATGCTGCTATTATGCTAATATTATGCTGCTATTAATTTTAAAAGTATATTATGCTGCTATTATGCTGCCATTATTATAATAGCAGCATAATATACTTTTAAAATTAATAGCAGCATAATATTAGCATAATGGCAGCATAATAGCAGCATAACAGCAGCATAATATTATGACAAATTAATAGCTGCATAATAGCAGCATAATAGCACAATGTAAACATTTGAGGCTCTAGCATATGCTGTTATGCTGCTATTATGCTGCTCTTACTGCTTGCTGGGTACCTAGTATGTATTGCATGCTAGGTACGCATGCACTCAACCCAGCGGGGTGTGCGATCAACACTTCCTCTACGTTTAATTGTCGACCTATTGAATATATGTTTCTGATAATGTTTCTTTGTTTCTATATACTAATATATGTATTTTTATTTCCCTCACAATATATATATATATGTTGTTCAGCGAAAGTGTACATATATAAGTGTACTATAAAAGTAAACATGAATTTAAAAAAATGTATATATATCGATTATGTGTATATATATATTAGCATTATTAATCAGATATATATTTTTATTGTATTTTATTGTTGTATTTAATTTATTTCATCAAATACACCATCAATTTAAAAGATAATTAAAATATACGACTATCACTCCCAACGTGGCTTATTTAGATTTAATTTGAATGTGCATGCGTGATACAAATGTGGTACCGAATATTAAATTTAAAAAATCTCAAATCACCTATTGATCGTGCGATCTCGCACACAACACGAGTGTAATGGTGAACATTCTGATGACTCATCACGTTGATTTCGATTATTTCAATTGTATTCCTAAAGCAAGAATTTATCATTTCTGTGAAAATATAATAAATATATTTTAGTTAACTTTTATAATTTAATTTAGAATTTACAATAACAATAACAATAACAATATGTTACATGTAAACAATGATTGTTTACTAATTTTATTTCTATAAATAAATGTTTTTAACACATGATTAGAAAATGTTAATGTTTTTACAATTTCATATTTACATGAGTAAATAATTTAAATATATATATATGTATATATATTTTATATAAATAATATCAATTAAATGAGCAAAACTAGGATCCACTCTCTCTATCTATATATATATATATACCTAAAATCCTATACAAAATAAATAATTTGGAAATACCCATATATCTCTATGTATACATACTTATATATAAAATCAATAAGCTAAACCTGTCAGGCAGTGTCAGGTATGTATACCTCACTCTATATAAGCTACAGGTTATAGGTCACGGTTAGAGGTTATAGTAGTAGGTTAAGTAGTGATGGGAGCGCTTCGAGTATATTTCGAGCAGATCCGGGTAATTTGTTGTCGGGCGATTAAATAATTATAGATTCTGAGTATATATAATATCAAGAGTCATATAAATGTTTATAGCCGGACAACTCCGGCCCTTCTCTTGTTAATATATAATATTAACACAACTTATACTAGTATAATAGTGTGATATACTTAAACTGCAGTTAAAACTGAATATACAACAATGTCGGTTATTGGAATCATTTATATAGGTTGCATTCCTATCTGTACTGTTAAAGTACTAATATTGTATATAGGTTTATAATTTTAAAATATTGCATTTAGTAAAATAAAAGTAACGTACTACTTAAGTCATTATGCATACTTTGAGGGTCGAATAACTTTGCTCTTTATTTCGTATTAAATAAATATATATTATATTCCTATTTACCGATTTAATTAGTTCAAATATTTATCGAATCAGTTAATTGATCAATTTTAATAGTATAACTGTTTATTAATAAGTGTATTACTTTAGATAATGTTATTAACTATTTCTTGTATTCTTCTCAAATTACTTCTCTATTGATACCCTATTGATACCCTATTGATACTCTATTCCCAGTCCCATTATTCGATTACATGTTTTCATATTTTGTTGTATTCTTACTTTATATTATATTTGTAGTTGTAGTTGATAAATTATATTTGTATTCTTTCTTTATGATAAACATATTTTTATTTGATAAAGATACCTGCCCATCCCTGACATTGACCCCCCCCCCATCTATTACCCGCAGGTTGACGAAGACCTAGAACTAAAGGCGTACTATGCGGGCCATGTACTCGGAGCGGCCATGTTTAGCATTAAAGTAGGCCAACAATCAGTTGTTTACACAGTTAGTACATCAACACTCGCGCCAGTGTCACCGTACACCTACCCCCACTGCATTAACTCGTGCATACTTGTTAGGCTATTTAAGATGGGGGCATTGTTTCCTAGTCATTATTACTCGTAATCAAAGTTTCGCACGTAATTATTTCTAATATAATATATAGGTTATGTCATTTGAAAGTAATATATTAAAAAAGTTGCTAAAAAACTAATATATTTATAATAATAATATTTTATATTATAAATTAATCATTAATAAATTATTAATATTAATATCAATCTTATATATATATATATATATATTTATATATTATATTAGTTTACAAATAATATTTGGTATTTAATCAAATTCTGTCTAACATTAATAATATCATTTTAATAATGAACTAATGGGGGGGATTATAATAAGTATGTTTAATATTATATTATACTTTTTATAAGTAGAAAATAATCTAATTTAATACACAATGAAATATAATTCTATTATATTTTAGTTTCAATAATTTTATTTTATTTTAAATATAACTGTAAATTTGATATTAATTTGTTTTTATCTATCCGAATTTTAAAATGATATCTTTCTATATCTTCGAATTATAATATTATTTCTATAATAAATATATATATGCATCAGACGCATAAGCAGTAGGACGCGGGTTCAAGCCTCGTCCAGACCATTAAAATAGGTATTAAAATATAATTTGTAGTGATCTTATATAATTGTGTATATAATAATGATCGGCTTCTAAGGGATATTATAGCCATGTATGGTTATAAGTGAAAACTTCATCTAAGTTCCTGGATGAAAGGACTCCACCAAAATAGCAATAACAATATATATAGGGTAATATTATAATTATTTTACATCTTTTA
Source organism: Osedax fenrisi (assembly GCA_964019155.1). Classification (NCBI taxonomy): domain Eukaryota; kingdom Metazoa; phylum Annelida; class Polychaeta; order Sabellida; family Siboglinidae; genus Osedax; species Osedax fenrisi. The sequence continues at coordinate 38,760,695 of OZ025244.1, forward strand.
TTTGCGCAATTAATATTAATTTGATTTTAGATATACAACTATTTATGATATCTATAGTTATAATTTGACTATATTTAATGTTATTTCAAAGATCATAACATTTAGTTTTGTGTTATCTGTTTAAATAATTCACCTATATTTAGTTTTTACCCTACAATATATAAGTTTGTGTTGTGTTGTTGTTATATTTGTCCTCGTACCCCATTGTATATTATAGACACTACATAATATGTAGTACAAATTAACTATAAACGGAGTAGTGATTATAAGGTATAAGGTAAACCTATTCTTTAATAATTGCCCATTGTAAATATTAAGTGAAAGTTTTAAATATTCATCAACATTATTTGTTTACAATATCTGTTTAAATATATATATATATATATATATATATTGTTATTTTTATAGTTCTTGTTATTGTTTTTATTGTTATTATTATTATATTTAGCATTTTTTATATTAATTAATTATATTAATTAGTTTATTTAATACATTTTATTATATTTTTCTCACTATAATCGTACTATCGTTAAAGTATTGATGAACTATGCTTCTTATTTCACTTTACCAAATCTGATATTGTAATTATATACAATATTACATATATTAAATATAATATATTATTAATACATATATTAGTTAAGCGGACTTTCTAGAGTTTAGAACATAGCTTAGTATCATTGCCACTGACACCACCTACAGGGCGATTACAACATGACACCCGACAGACACTTGGGTGCCGCTTGGATTGACAGGTGTCACCCTGACTTACTGATCACCGAGTCAACATACGCCGCCACTGTCAGGTACTAGCCAATCTAGCGAATACCAGTCATTTCGCACACAGATATATTATAACGAGTAATATCGTACGAAGTCATTTTGTCCGAAGTCAATTCGTAAACAAATATGACTCATACATATGTTACATATGATTTAAATTATTTAGTACGAATTGATGTCGTTCGAATTGATTTTGTACTAAATACTGACTAGTAAACTGACTTGTCGGGGTTCATCAGAACAATCCTACTTCATAATTATTTATTATGTAATTATGTTTTATATAAATTGGAAACAACGTGTAATATATATAGTGTACTATATTTTAACCATGTTCGACTATATTAAATAAATTTCCAGATTTCAAATATTATATATATATTATACAAGACATTTAGCCGAATTATAACATTAATATTAGTTTGAACGAAAATTTATATATCAAATTAAAAATATGAATAATAATATTTATTAATCTGATATTTATTTTTTAAATATATTATACAATAACAATATCAAGGGTTGTTCCGTAAAATACTTGCCATGTCTAGTTGTTGCTTTGTGTAACTAAGTTCTACTTACATACAGCAAACATAGAACATGTTCTATGTTTGCAAGGCAAGTACATACAGAATTTTAGCGATTGTGTTAAACCCCCTTAGCCTAACACCCACCTCTACCTCTCCTACCTAACCCCCACCACTACATCTCCCACCTAACCCCCACTACTACCTCTCCCACCTAACCCCCACCACTACCTATCCCACCTAACCCCCACCACTCACCTCTCCCATCTAACCCCTACCTCTACCACCTAACCCCCACCACTACCTCTCCACTCCTGCTACAACTTACTATAAACCCCTGTACCGATGATAGGGATTCGAAGAGATGCCGCGAGGGAGATTTCCTCAAGAAGGTTCACGATTGCGTTGATAGGGGAGGCAAGGTTAGTTATTGAGACAACACCTGAACACGCCTACTTATGTCCTGAAGTATGCATGTATCATCGTGAATGATATGCGATATTGATTTACTAATACATCATCCATTATATATTTCATATATTCTACATTATATGTAGCGTAGTTCCAATATTATCTATATCGTATATCCTACTTTATTATATAATAGTTATTTATGATGATATCAACGCATAAGTACTTTATCAATAACATGTTCTTCCTTAACCACGCTACCACATCTCTACTACTACTACTACTACTACACTCAACTACCCTCCCCACACAGGTATTAATACCAGTATTCGCCCTGGGTAGGGCGCAGGAACTCTGTATTCTGCTGGAGACCTACTGGGAACGCATGAATCTCAAGGTGCCCATCTACTTCACGATGGGGCTCACAGGCAAGGTCGTTACCATCAATATAGGTGTATTACGGGGCGCGGGGGGGCTAACAATAGCGGTGCGGGTGTGGGTCCATATTAGTACATTGTGTAGACATTGTGTAGGAAAACTGTAGGAAAACTATAGTACATTGTGTATACACGTAGGTAAACTGTAGTAAATTGTTTGTGCCTTTTGTAGGTAAACTGTAGTAGATTATGTATACATGAAGGTAAACTGTAGTACATTGTGAAGGTAAACTGTAGGAGATTGTGTATGCATCACTTAAATGTGATCCCCTCCCAGTGCACTCATATCCTCTCTTTTGTTCATCTTGATGTTATAGTTCTATAAATAATACGACGATGATATCATTAAATGTGTACCTAAATTTATTTTCATTTATTAATAACTAATTTATTAATCATATTTATCATATACCTATCGTTAATAAAACTTACGACTGAAAATAATTCGTATTTAAGTTTTCGTAATATTAAAAATATATTTTTTAAATATAGATATTTATTAATACATTTTAAACGTGATGTGGTGAATACGTGAATTTGATTATTAATTATAATATTTTTAGTGATGTAATATTATAATTATTTAATATTTCGGAATGTGTAATATCCACATTTTTAGGTATTTAAATTTATTTATGGTATTTTATATTCGATACAGAGTACCTTTCAATAATCAATTAATTATTTTGTTAGTGTATGTTATATAATTAATTCTACCCTACAATTAATAAATTAATACTTATGTAATATAATTTTAAATTTTTTTAAATATTATCTAATTATTATTTAGTGACGTATTACAATAATATACTATTATATAAAATTCATGTTAAACTTGAAATATATTAAAAATAATAATTAATATTATAATATTGAGTAAAAAATATTTCTTAAATATTTAGATTATTTATGAAAATTTAAATCTAAAATTAGCCACATACTATAATATATATTTATATCAAGAATGGCGAATTGTTAAATAGATTAAAAATAAAGTACATTTATATTTAATATTTTAATATGTATTGTATATATTGTATTTGATTTAATAGTAATTTATTTTATATTTTATCTTTATAGAAATTTAATTTTATACTGTATCAGTAAATAATAATTTATGTTAAACTATATAATTTTTATTAAGTAATTTTAATAATATTATTTTTGTTAGGTGAATTAGAAACACATAGATTAACATTTTATTAAATATATATATAATATATATATATATATATTAATATTAATATATATATATATATATATATATATATATATATATATATATTAATTATTATATAAATTAAATATATTAAGGAATAAATACAAGTTGAGAAATAATATACAATTTTAATTATGTGAAGATCTTGAAAACAATAAATTGAGATTTAAATTGCTATATAGCAGCCAAGTATATGAAATTAAAGCATAATTAGTTATGTAAAATAATAACACTGTTGTTTACAATTATTAATTTGAATTAATCATTAATAATAATATATATGTTAATAAAATTAACTTAATATGCATTAGCTCGATAATATATCTGACTATATAAATGTATATTAGGAAATATCGTAAATTACTTCATATTCTATAATATTATTTCGCGATTATATAATAGCGGTCGCAATATTTCACATTACATAACGTTACATTACCACCACGCAGGCCAATCAATACTATAAGCTGTTCATATCCTGGACCAATCAGAAGATCAAGAGCACTTTTGTACAACGAAACATGTTCGAATTCAATCACATCTCGGTAAGTATTCCCTCTGCTAACTTCTATAAACTTGTTCCTATAATGAATATTATGAGTGAGTGGGTATTATTTATTTTATATATATATATATATATATAATATATATATTCTATCATTTGTTATGTTACATATATTAATACACTTTCAGAATTTAATTATTTTAAATATAAATTAAATTTTAAAAACTACTTATAAATTATTTTATTTATCATTTCATGTAAAAATGTTATCTTTATTTACCATATAAATAATTAAAATGATTATTTATATTACCTATTATTAAAAATAATTATAAATAGAGTTATATAAAGCTATATATATATTCGACGAATATTATTCGTAAAATAAAGCTATATATATCCTTTTTTATATAATTATTGCGTTTTATAATTATTTATATTTATTTATTTATAATTATCTTATCATATAGCTATTATTTATTTTAAAGTTATGATGATATATATTATTAGTTGTTATATGTTTATTTTATTTTTATAATTAATTTCTTTTTAAACTTTTAACCTATTTTTCCAATCTTGTGATTTTAATGAATATACTCTACAAAAAATGTATTACTATTTTATTATTGCAGATTTCTTATTTTAATTTCTATTAAAAAATATTCATATTTATTAATTCATATTTATTAATTCATATTTATTATTTTATATTATTATATAATAATAAAATTATTGTTATCATATATCTTATATCAAGGACAGGACATATACTTTTATAATTTTGTGAAATATTTAATTTCCGAAATTTGAATTTGATACAAAAATTATTGTAAAAACTAGTATTTAAATCAATGATTTCAATATGATTATATTAAATTCATAATATAATTTAATAATCATTATATTAATTAGAATTTCGACATAAATAATATTAAAAAACATCATTCAATTCATATGTTTTAAAAAAATTGTATATAGAAATATAAAATTAAAAACATGAATGCACTTTATTTTATAAATTAATCAATATATCTGATATCATTGATTCAATGATTGAACTCATTGAAATATAATTTGGAGTGGATGTCCTTGCATATATTACAAATATAATACAAATAAAAGTAATTTTCTCATATTTCTATACAATTTTAAATAATTCAAATATTTTATATTTAGAGACAAAGTATTGAGTTCACAAAATTGAAATAAATTAATTCATAAAATAGGCTTAAAGTTGTATTTGTTTTTAGAAGTTTACTTTTCACTGAATTTTATGTGTAGATTATAATTGTATATATATTAATATCATATTAATAATATGTAAATAATTATAAACGGTGATAAAATGATGAACTCAATGTCAAATTTAATAAGTTTACCTGAATTCATTGTGAAGCACAGCTACTTATAATCATCTGTGATCATTTAGAAAATAATACTGGGAAATCTGTGAAGCCTTGTACTGTAGGATATGATACCTCATTCAAACTGTACCTTTAATAATTAGGACTTGATGCGATTATGCCGTTGCAAATATAACATATTTATTTATTTAATGAAGTTGACATTTAATTAATATTTCAATATCAGCAATTAGGAGAGACGTACAGTGTATGGTGTACATCTAATTTATAACAGTATTGTGCTTGTAATCTTAATATTGTAAAGTATAATTTTAACGTTGACATTTTTTTAATTGATCTTATTTATTATTTCGTTTTAAAATTTATGTCCTAGTTATTTTTAATAGACGTTCAAAAGTAATTTATGCATATCGCTAATTTGTTATCTTTATTTATTAAACTCTTAAGAAATATTAATTTGTATATTTTTATTTTTTTAATATCGTAGTACATATAATTATAATGTGTATATATATATATATATATATATATATATACATCTGGAAATAAACAATTACAAATCTGCCTACATTAGAAATGTGCGCCTACTGTAGTTATGTAACATTAAGAAATGATCACAGCAAAAATTAATTTATAATATTAATTTATTAATGTCAACGCAACATCATTATGATATGACATAACATCATCGTAGCATATGACATAATATTACATCACATCGTGACTCATGGAATTACATCCCACCGTAACACATCGGTGAATATATTATTATGATAATTAACACTACATTACATCATGATCATAAAATATGACGTATACTGTTTTACATCAGCGTGTCATGTGACATCATATCGTAATGTTTGTGATTACATAATACCGTAACACACGCTATTATATGATGTAACAACCTATGACATCATATCGTAGTATGAGTGTGATTACGTTACCTTACTAACACATGCGTATGTTTACATGTCCTTCGCATGACGAAAGCCTGATGACGATGTAATGTGTGCGCATCATTACATCATACCATAGTATTACATCATACCATTGTATTACATCATACCATTGTATTACATCATACCGTTGTATTACATCATACCGTTGTATTACATCATACCATTATATTACATCATACAATTGTATTACATCATACCATTGTATTACATCATACAACAAGCTGATCATTTCATCGTAATGGTGCAGTTCATTACATCATGCATTATTACATCATGTGTAGTTACATGTGCTATCTCCTCAAACAACTCTATGACATCACCATCATCATTACATCATCACCGTCACCTCCATAACACAGCCGTTTGATAACTCGCTGATAGACAAGCCAGGTCCTATGGTAGTGTTCGCTACCCCTGGTATGCTACACGGGGGAATGTCTCTACAGATCTTTAAGAAGTGGTGCAGCAATGAGAATAACATGGTAATAGTGGATGTGTGTGTGTGTGTGTATGTATACATGTATTGGTGTGTTGTTGTTGTTGTTGTTTAAGTATTTATTTTAAGCACATCATTAATAATTATAATTCTATAATGTGGATCTAACAATATATATCACATATAGATAAAAATAGCGAGTGTAT
>OZ025244.1:38772544-38825044 GCA_964019155.1 Osedax fenrisi
TATTATAGAACCATCTACTATGTATAGAATTGTCTATATATAGAACCATCACTACTATGTACAGACGTGAAATGTCTGTTCCCTGCTAATGGAGAGACCTGCCACATCTCCGCTGAACATCCGCTTCCACTCGACATCAAGAAGTGCCTCATCAAGTCAGCCGACGAGTTGGCTTCAGTCTCAGGTCAGCTAGCACCTATATAACGCACGCCCCCCCCCCGCCCGCGATTGTCGGCTCGCTTCCGTTACTCTTGTGACGTGACGTGAAACGTTTAAAGTAGAGTTAACTTCAACGAACCATATATTATTACTATTATTATTATTATTATTATTATTACTACACTTATTACTATTATTATTATTATTATTATTACTACTATTACTACTATTATTATTATTATTATTATAACTATTATTACTATAATTATAATTATTACTATTATTATACCTATACTTATTACTATTACTATTATTATTACTATTATCAGATTTAGGCATTGCTAGCTTGATTATAGAAACATTAACGCCTATCACGGCAACAATTATTCTGACCGCCCGCGCACGTAACTTTAGACCTATTACTAATGTAGACATACTCAATGTAGATTGACCTACGACCTCGTAATTATTTAATTAAGGGCGTGTTTGCGGTGTAAATAAACGTGACGCGATTCTTGTCTGCGATGAATATATCGTCGTAGCATCTAGGACCACCTTTTTGTTGTGTAGTAGAAATACACCGCTGTATCTCGCGCACATTATTAGATATTGAGCACTTAGTATACGCGCCCTAAGTTATCGCCCTACTTGTTTATTCAGATTCCCCGATGCTGAAGAAAGCTAAACTTATGAAGGGCGTCATCGTCATCGAAAACGAGGTAATTAACTACTATCATTGCTACGCTAGTCTACTATCATTGCTACGCTAGTCTACTATCATTGCTACGTTAGTCTACTATCATTGCTACGTTAGTCTACTATCATTGCTACGATAGTCTACTATCATTGCTACGATAGTCTACTATCATTGCCACTATAGTCTATGATCATTGCTACGTTAGTCTACTATCATTGCTACGCTAGTCTACTATCATTGCTACGATAGTCTACTATCATTGCTACGCTAGTCTACTATCATTGCTACGCTAGTCTACTATCATTGCTACGCTAGTCTACTATCATTGCTACGATAGTCTACTATCATTGCTACGCTAGTCTACTATCATTGCTACTATAGTCTATGATCATTGCTACGCTAGTCTACTATCATTGCTACGATAGTCTATGATCATTGCTACGCTAGTCTACTATCATTGCTACTATAGTCTATGATCATTGCTACGCTAGTCTACTATCATTGCTACATCATTGCTACGATAGTCTATGATCATTGCTACGCTAGTCTATGATCATTGCTATGCTAGTCTCTATCACGATATCGGTATACGCATTATTATTATTATTATTATCAGATTTAGGCAATGCCAGGGTAATTATAGAAGCAGTGTTGCTTATATGATTACTAGCATTTCTGTGTCTAGTATTAGTGATATCATTGTTTACTTAACGCGAACGCAACCGACGGTCTCCGATCATCAGATATAGGCTAAAGTCCGATACGTACAACAATAACAACATACGATGACGACGTAGATCTCCAGGCAGCGGATTGTTTACTACGCGTTGGTGTACGCGCGTGCATGAGTGAGACGAGAAAAAACCTAAGGAAGACGTCAACAAAGTAGATACGGATTATATACGTACGCCGTACCCTGGATATATACGGGGGACCCTGGATGTATACGGGGGACCCTGGATATATACGTGAGACACTGGATATATACGGGGGACCCTGGATATAATACCAACCTCCGTTGTGCGACGTACGGCTTACCTCTAATCTGGATAGAATGCCACGTCGTATATATATATGCAGAATGACTTTTCAACGCTAAAAATTCAGTTATCTGAGGTGTTTTGATACGAACATAACACATTAAGTAGTGCACACCTGTCGTTATAGAGTATGTCCTGCATTCACTGTATGTGTGTATATCATCGATATAAAGAAAGTGGATAAGCAATTGAATGTAGTGTATGGCACTTTCCGCTACGAGCGCTGCAGTCGAAACCCACTATCTGGCCCACTACTTTTATAATAATATTTATTTATCATATATATATTGATAATCACTACCAATTTTAATATACTATCGATACTAAAAATAAAATTATATATTTAAAATACATAATATCAACATTCCTCGTAATTTTGTGTATTTAAATTGAAGATATAATACTATTTTATTGATTTTATTGATATTTATAATTTAAATCCATTGATATAGATAGAAGTCACTTTAATCTATTTCGACGAAAAGCCTACTGTTTTAATATTTGACATATATAATATGACTAATATCCAATCAAAATCACTGATACCATTTTGTTAATTTATCGATAAAAGTGTCATTCACGTGTCTATCTTTTACATGCATTGCATGCGTCAATTGCTTATCCACTTTCTTTATATCGATGGTGTATATATATATGCTTATGTATTTATGCTTATGTATTAATAATGTATTTATTTGAAATATTAATCATGTATTTATTTATATATATAAATATATTTGGAGATCTTCATTTACATAGTTTTACTTGCACTTTACTTGCACTACAGATTTTCTCTTTCATTTGATATTCTAACCATTAAAATCTATAAATCGCTGCTCTAGAAATACAACACGTAGCCATTCTAACACTGCCACCTGTATACATATACTAAACCACCCATATTACTATCTTTATATATACACATAATAAACATGCCTATATTAACACTTATAAACATAATAAACACAACCCCATTGTTATCTACATATACTTAATATAACTGTGCCCTTATTACCCCATATCAAACACGCCTACAATACCACGCCTCCCCTCCTCCCTTCTAGAAAATGGAGCTCATGAACCCCACCGAAGCCCTAAGTCGTCTGGGACTAAAGCAACACAATCTGAGGTTCACGTGTAAAGTTTTCTTCAAGGAGGACTTCTCAGGTATTCAGATAACCTAACTCAGCTAATCTAACCCAGCTAACCCATGTTAACTCTTTAGCTAACCCGTGTTAACCTAACCCGACAACTAACCCATCAGATAACTCATCTAACCCGTCAACTAACCAATCAGATAACCCATGTTAACTCTTTAGCTAACCCGTGTTAACCTAACCCGACAACTAACCCATCAGATAACTCATCTAACCCGTCAACTAACCAATCAGATAACCCATGTTAACTCTTTAGCTAACCCGTGTTAACCTAACCCTAGCTAACCCATCAGATAACTCATCTAACCCGTCAACTAACCCATCAGATAACCCATGTCAACTCTTTAGCTAATGCATGTTAAACCTGAACCTAAACAAACATCTAACCCAACTGTGAAGCCTCCCTAAACACTATCGCTGTGTTTTTTCACAATTTTTTAATAAATATTTTTTTTTAAATATAATATATAATTAATAAAATGGCTTATTAATATACTTTTTATATCAAAAAATATATATATTGTATTTATTTAATTTTGTATTAATCACTATGCCTACAAAAATAAGAATTTTATTTAATAGATGCTACTTATTTTTTTTCAATGTAATTTAATAGGAATTTGTTGTTGAAAATTCTATAATTCATAAAATTATTAAGATATTTTTATAAATGTTCAACTTTTAATTAAAACTGCATTCTATTAATATATATAATATTAATAATATGTTAATGTTAGGTATACTAGTTATGAAAATATTTATATTTGGGTAATCTGTAATAAATAAAGTTATAAAACTGATTAATATTTGTAAAATATATAATTATCTCTAAATCTAATTACAAAGATTTTCATTATATATTATAAAGACATAATAACAGACTGTTAAAATGTGACTAATATTAGTTGATTATTGACTTAACAATAGAAAATCGTATGCGATTAATTAATATTCTGAAATAATCTATTTTAAAGATTGACCATATTATTAATTATCTACTTTTGGACTCTATTATGGTAATTAAAATTATTTTAAATAGTTCTCGTAAATATAATATATTAAATTACTTGTATGAATATTGTCATTATTTATACTTTTTCAATTTATAAATAAATATTTTATTAGTTATATTTTGAAGAATACAAAAAATAACAATTTGTGCATATTTATTATTACATTTATTATATTATTACATTAAATTATATTTAAGTAATGACATTATATGTATTTGATATGTTAAAGTCTATAAGTAATGACATTATATTGTATGTGTATGTAATATTATATATTGACAGTGTATAAGGCCATATTATAGTCAACATATATAACACACAATTCACTACTAATATTTGTCACCAATAAATGTACTCTGCTCAATACATGATTAGTAACTTTCTATGTTTGTATCATTATGCTTACATATGGTAATATATCAAATAAATATATAAATACACATATATATATATATATTATAAATTTATTTAAATAATAATTATAGTGATTTAACTTAAATTAAATTTCATTATATAGATGGATTAATTAATATTGATGTAAAGTTAGTTGTAAAAGTTGCATTTCATTATACCTAGAATGGTCTAATAGCTGTTTTATATCCATAAAATAATCATAGATTATTCCAAATATTAAATATCCATGTTCATATCTTACATTTGTACATTTCCAATAGAATTTGTATGTAGAAACATTAGTTAACTTAATCTATCAACCAGTCAATAGTTGATTAGATTACTTATTTATATTAACATAATAGTCTATTCTATATTTAACATTTATTAATTAATTTGAATTAAATATTCAATTTAAAATTAAAAATTATCTGTTTAAAAATAAAAATTATGGTTAACAATTTTTTTAATTATTTGATTTATTTTATCGGCTTATAGGTGTACTAATGATTTGATCAACATATTATTCTATTCCCATTTAGATTTTCACATTTACCCATATTTTATCCTTTTCACATTTGTTGCGTTCACATTATATTTTTTTCACATTTTTTTATCTTCACATAATATAATAATAACCATTGTAAAATATAACCATGTTACTTTTACCCTTACAAAAATGCATACAAAAACTCTGTACTATAGAAGGACAGGCCACAACGTACCTAAACCTAATTTCACTTTTGTAAAACCTCAGCCTATATAACAGATTGTCATCAACGCATTGCTTATACATCATCATTAAGTATTTACTTTATTATATAATCGTAGCTACACTTAGGGTTATTGTATACATCGTTATTATATTATATATAAACACACATAAGAACTCGCCTCTCTCTCTCTCTCTCTATAGGTTCAGATGGTATTAAGTCGACCCTTCAATACATACACGACGCCTATTTAAAGTTAGTGCAAGCCACACACGTGACCTACTATAGGTATATATACACACGTAGGTGATACCTATTTGTATCGCCCCTATGTATTCATAATCTAGGTCGTGCAGTAGATAATGTATTGATTGATTAATGTGTTCAATTTTATACTAACACCAGCGAAGACAGGCATACGTGCCCCTCGAAAGTGCACACACAATAGCTTATACACTCTCCGTCAATTATACATACTATATATATATATATATATCAATAAATGTGTGTATATATAAAATAATACTAATTAATAAGTAATAGATTATATATATTCGTTTTTTTAAATAGTAATTTTATAAGAAGAATTTAAACGAAACTTTTAGCTTTATATATACACACTACATTAAAATATAAATTCAAACAGTTGTAATCCATCATTGTAAACATACACCCACACATAAACTCACACAAACATACATACACACATATAAACACACATACACATAACATATATTGCATAAGATTTACAACTTCAATTACACGAGGATTGCGATATTATTTATAGAGTAGGATAGGCTTTGTTTAATAGCAATTACCCAGGTCTGCATAATGATAGTAAATATGATGATTTGATATATTATACTTACATAAATTAGGTGTTAATGTAGTAGTAGTAGTAGTAGTAGTAGTAGTAGTAGTAGTAGTAGTAGTAGTAGTAGTAGTAGTAGTAGTAGTAGTAGTAGTAGTAGTAGTAGTAGTAGTAGTAGTAGTAGTAGTAGTAGTAGTAGTAGTAGTAGTAGTAGTAGTAGTAGTAGTAGTAGTAGTAGTAGTAGTAGTAGTAGTAGTAGTAGTAGTAGTAGTAGTAGTAGTAGTAGTAGTAGTAGTAGTAGTAGTAGTAGTAGTAGTAGTAGTAGTAGTAGTAGTAGTAGTAGTAGTAGTAGTAATAGTAATAGTACATTCACCTATTGTGCATTCATTCAGCACGTACAAACCTGCTGAAACCTTGCTTGAACCCTTTATTATGCTATATATAATTCATAATAAATTCATAACCTTATAGCCATTACATATCATTATATCAGAGATATGGACAAGTGCAAATGTATAAATTTTACACCTCAATAATATATATTTATATATCTGCAATTGCTACTCTATATATATATATATATATGTGTGTGTGTGTGTGTGTATGTATATATATATATATATAACATATATATATATATATATATATATATATATATATATATATATATATATATATAAATATATATATATATATAAATATATATATATATATAAGTTTCATTACTACTATAGCTTAATTCATCTGTAAACAATTCAGGTAATAATAGTATTTGTCTATCACTTGCTCTTCGTTTCGTGTACAAATAAATAGGTGGCTGGTATAAAAACTCTCGCACAGTATTTATAATACGTATTTTTAATACTGACCTATTTTTTAAGTATCCTCCTCTTTTTTGTCATAAATCATTATTTGTTTAACTTGTTAAGTGAGTGATCGCTTTTTAATGATTTATTTATAGAATAATGTATTTTATATTAAACGTAATGCTACATTTGACCTGTTATCGAAGTGAGTCACTATTTATTATGTAACTGCCATTTCACACTGCAGCCCGCTATATAATGGCATCTTACATAATAATATCTTGGATGCTTACATCAGCTTATGTAAACTTATTATATCACCTTTCAGCATCTTACATTACAGTATCTCATTAATTCTGACATTAAATTTGGAATAAGCAATTACATTTACAGATAAAGATAATAGTATATATTATCTTTATCTCATATCTATCAAGTGGTGACTCACACTCACCTATCAAGTACTATCAATATACGCAGATAGATTTGTTAATTATTTGTATGATTTCGTAGAAAGTTTGAAAGCGAGCAGGAAGTCTTGAAATTAATTCCCGACGAATATTTATCTATCGGCGAAACTGTGGTTGTCAAGGTCACCGATGTTTCAGGCGATAACACTGAAGCTGATAAGGAGGTGAAGGTCGTTTGGAGTCTTCAGGTTACTTATTTAAAGTAATTAAGTTATAAACATAAGTATTTATTTTATTACTTTATAAATTAATTCATATATGTACAAATAAATATATGATGTATATATTATATATATTTAATTTATACTAATATGATAACAAACAAATACACATACGTTTTTAATTTATCATTATTTTATAAATAAATATATATTATAATCATATAATATATATATATATATATATAATAACTATAATTATATAATAACAAATAACTACACCTACATTTGCATTTATTTATAATAAATAATATAATATAACTGATATAATCTATTTAATGCAATATAAATTAATCCACATTAACTATATATTAACTATTTTCTTGTTGTTTTTATTAATATGATTCTAATCAAAATAATAGGATTATTTTAAAAAAGGAGCTAATTATGTTTCAAATATAAATAAGAGGCATGATAATATAACTGCATATAGTATAATTACATAATGTTGTATATATTTAATTGGTATATAATATACACTATATATATATATATATATATATATATATATATAAATTTGTATTTTACATTATGTAATTTAATAAGTGTTAATTTCATAGGTATATTATATATATATATATATATATATATATATATATATATATACATTATATACAAAACTGCCTGTGTGGCTCATTTGGCTAAGGTGTCAGACACACAAGCAGTAGGACACGGGTTCAAGCCTCGTCCGAACCATTACAAAAATAGGTCTTAAAATATTATTTAGAATTGATCTTATATAATTGTGTATAAATAATATTTAGTTCATTTTAAAACTATGGATGCCTTAACATGAGAGTGGCTTCGAAGGAAATTAGAGCCATATGGTTATATCTTAAGACTTCATCTAAGTTCCTAGATGGAATCTCTAAAGGACTCCACCAAAATAACAATAACAATATATATATATATATATATATATATATATATATATATTCAATAAATTAACTAATTTGATAAATATAATAAAAAAAATTCATTATGATTTTTGTTATATATGTTATATATAATTATTAATTTGAATACCCTTTATATACTAGTAATATGATAATATTTTAATTATCTTGTTAATTACTTTTTTTAAATAATCTATGGAATTTTATTTCACTATTGTAAAAAAAATCTAGAAAATATTTAGCTCTTTGATATTTGGTAATTATTATATTAATTTTTTTAGTTTTTTAATTGTATTCAATATACTGAAATAATTTAATTCATTTAATTTTATTTACAATATTTAAAATTAAATTAAATTATACACAATAAAATCTTTATAAAAAATATTTTAATATGTCATAAAATATGTGTTTAATGCATTCTTCTGATAAGGGAATTTAAATAAAAAATTAATATATTAAAAAGTAGATTTAAAATATTAATTATTTATGTACATTAACATTATATTTATAATTGTGATTGTATATAATATCATTATTTACCGTATATATTATGTATCCCCATATTAAATAATTAGTTTAATAATAATTAAATAATAACTTATAGATATGTTTCTATAATCACAATCACCCTTACTACATATTACCCTATACTTACATTTACAACATATATTAATTGAATTAAAGATGTCAACTTAACAGTTTATAAATTTAATATTTATTTGATAATTAAATTGTTTAGTAAATTTAAAAAATAATTATTAGATATTAAAATTTCTTTATATTAATTTTTAATTATTACACATATTTCAATAAGAGATGACATTATTTATAATTGAAAATATTTTTATTTTCAAAAAATTTAATATTTGAAATAAATAATAATATTTAAAAATAATAATGTCAATGTAATCTAATATATTATATCTTATAATGTTAGTGATAGTTCTAATATTCAATTATCGAGATAATATTTTATTATACTTCATTATTTTTGAAGTAGTGTAATTTAAACAACAATCATATTATATTATTTAGATAATAATTTAATATTAATACACAAATATGTGTCATGAAGGTGTAAATTAGAGATAATTTCCTAATACATATATATATATATTAATATGACCATATTTTTATAAATTTTCTTTTAAAATAGATTTATTTTTAATTTTTAATTTTTAATTAAATCATTTATAAATTTCCAATTAATATAGTAATCAAATTACAATTAATAATAATATAATGGAATATCTTATAAATCATATTATATAAACACATTTATAATATTTTACAATTTAAATAAATTATTTAATAGGCATTTACACAATTAAAAAATTCATATTTCACTTTATAATAATATTAAAAATGTATGATGTATTTCCAATGATATCCTATAACATTCTAGTAACATCAAATATACATGTACCGGATACATAATGATATATATCATTTAATTCATTAGACATTACATCTACGGTATCATATTACTGAGTTACATAATAGTACATAATAAGTTACTAGTAATAACAAAGATTTAATATGCAACTGCTTAATGTTTATGTATAAATACTTTTTAATATTTAAATAGAAATTTAAAAATATACATAACAAAATCTTGCTATTTTGCATCGCTTATTTACCACGATTTTACCTTAATAATGCAAATTCTGATTTATTACATTATATTTATCTTGAATCTCTATGTGATTTTGAAATTGCAGCATTCAGATACATAGATTGTTTACGAATAGAAATATTAGGCAGGAATTCTGCAAAAACATTAGTACATTTTAAATATTCATATATCCTTCCAATCAAATTTGTAAAATAAATACGATTCAAATTTATTAATTTGTTAGCTTACGAATACGAATTAATAATAAATGAGAGCGAATTCAAAATTTATATAATAACAATAATTATTACACTTCCGAATCACTGAATAAGTTCATTACCGTGAATTACATTATATCAATGATAACTCGTCGATTGCGTCCGAGCGCCAGCTTCTCATCGCGATTAGAGGTATTGTCAACATTTTCACAACTGTTTATCATTCGTTGATTACAACACGATGAAACAACGCTTTATTAGTATTCAAAGAAAAGCCGCTGGAACATAGTCAAAGGAACACCGCACTCTGTGTCTTCGTAATCTCTCTAAGAATGACTTGCAGAGTTTTCTTTATTTAGAATAGGTGAAATTCGGAGGAAGATTTCGTAATTAAAGTGATGTGATTGGTAGATAATTTGTTATAAAATACAAATAATGGGAAGTAGTATAAGTAGTATAATAATGTTGGTGTAGTAAAAGTTGGAAAATAATAACTTCCACATTAACGGAAATTACTATCTTAGTTTATGTTATTTTATTTCCTTAATTTGTCATATATATAATATATAGTCATAAAATATTTATTAAAAAATTACCTTAGGCCAATTTTAATTATATGTATGCATTAATATTTTTCCGTTAAAATATGTGTTTTATTAAATTTTAATTAATATTTACATATAATAAATTATTTTGAATATTATATATTGTGAATTATATTTAAAAATTTATTATCTGTTCATTAGGTGTAGTGAAATAAAATTGTAATACTATTTTTACTTTAAATTTTTCAATTCAAACACTAACAAATTTTAATTATAAATTATTAGTTAACATTATTATTTTATATTTATGTTTTTAGTTATAAGTTTATAATTGATATACAATATCTATTTATTGTCATTATATCGTTATAATATTTATATATTTAAATAGTTTGCACATTTAAAAAATATTTAGATCATATTAGATAAAGTCTAAAATATATACACGTGCTTTTAAATATCTAATGTATCTGCATTATACAACATATACCCCTTATAGAAAATATAAATTATAATATTTAAGTAATTTAATTATTCATGTAAATATAATTATAACCTTATAAAGATAATATAAGAATATAATTTGTATATACATACAATTTCAAAATATTATATATGAGTAATATAATATGAGCCATTAATATTTATCACATTTTAAAAGAATATTATTTGTTTAATAATAAATTTAAAAAAACTACTATTTATATTAGTTTATTCAATAAGCAATATCAATTAATATTTATAAATATATATATATATATATAATTATGTGATTTATAATGAATAGGATGAATATATTGGATGCGAATTGATCCAGATTATTAAACATGGAATTAAAGAGTTCAAGAAAGTTAAAATGAATTAAAATGAATTCACTATTAATTAATTTAATAATTATAGTTATGTTAATTATTGTTGATGACCTATTACATATAACATATTTTATAGTTTTTATTATAACAATAAACTTTTTTATAATTAATATTTTTCTTATTTATTCCATGTAAAAAAAATAATATTTTCTATAGAATATTATTTAAATTAATGATTTTTACTTCTATTCCATGTAGCATTATATTCCATCAATTTCACAGTAGAATACTTAATAATACATACATTTTATGAACTTATTCATTATAAAGTTCATTATATAATCATAAAGTGGTAAAATACATATATTCATAATTTAATAATTATATAAAGATTATATATTATAATTATTATTTAATTATTATTAATTAAACGATCGTAAACGCTTAAATAACATAATATTAATCACTTACAATCGTAAAAGATTATAAATAGATTGACACCTAGAAAGGTAAATGCGTATACATAAATACTCGTCAGTATACTTATTCGTGTGTTTACCTATTGAATAAATTTCACACAAACTAGAATAAATTCAGATTAGAACATTTAGCAATAATTTCAGAAAAAACATAGACATCCAATTTTGTAATTCTTAAGTATTCTACTGCACAATTGCTGGAATAGATTGCCTATATGAACAGCGCTTTAGATATATCATCTTTTTAATTATTTAAATTAAAATTTGTATATTTATTTAATGAACATTCTTCATATAAATGTGCAAAATAATAATGAATCTATCTTTATTAAACAATTAGGATTAATGAATTCTAAACATACCGACTAAATAGAAACATAGATTACATTTTCTTATTTTAATTTAATCTCCTTCCAGATAAATGTAAATAATAATAATTTTAATTAAATATGTAATGATATTAGTAGTTGATATATTATAGATAGACATCAATATTATAGATTTACTATAATATTTATTATTTTTTTTCAATCACAATTTATTTTTATATTAAATTTGATGACATATTTATTAATATTGTACTATTTATTTTTTTTATTAAATTATAGGTATTAAATAACTTAATTCAATCAATATTTTTCACACATTTTATGATTTTTATGTTCCAAATTTTAAATCTAATTATTGAGAAGATTTGAGTTACACATTTAGTAAATCTAAATTTTATTAGTGAGTTATAATATATACATAATTTGTTATTGTATTTTTATTTCTCATTTTAATTATACATTTTTAGTTTTCAATCTACCTAAACGAAATTGATTGGTTGTATATATAAATAGATATTGATAAATAAAATAACAATACTTAATTTATATTGAGGTTAATCAATTATTCAAAATGAGGGTAAACATATATAATCATTCTCAAATTTTTTTTTACCATATTCCATATTTTATCAGAAAAGAGAAATCGGCTTTCGGAAAAAAATATGGATAAATTAATTCTTTATATAAACATATTTAAAATTTAATCTTTATATTATATTTTTTTGAATATATATTAGAAATATTTAATCATCTTAGGATGATTTTCTAAAAAAGTATATTTACTTTTCATGTCTGGCTTACGATGTAATAAAACTTTACAATATAAAGATGTATTATCTATGTGTAATATTAAAATAACAAAATGTGCGAAAATGTTCGTCACCACAAATGTTGTTAGTATTTGAAAATCTTTAAAAAAAATTATTTGGAAAAGGTTTAAGATCATTTAATATTGTTTTGATAATTAGAAAGTGTTAGAATACAGAACTTGGATTAATTAAAGTATTCGAAAACAAGCCAATATTTAAAATTGTAGATGACCATATTAATAAGGACATAATATAGTTGTATGAAAAAGTTTATTATTTATATATAAAGTATAATCTATATTAGTTAACATTTGTGGGCTGTCTAATAAAGATGTTAGCTAATGTATGCTAAGGTATTTTAGGTGTATGGTTATTTATATAAAATAAATATGAAAGAAAATATAATGTACTCTTTTATTTAAAATAAAGTTTGAATTGAATTAATAATAAGTTATCAATACATAAATATAAGTATTTAATTCTAATATTTTGTTTATAATTATGTAAACTATTTATATTTAATATATTATACCATCTTACGATTATATAATATTAGAACTCCTTAATTGTCAGCTAATTCCATATTTACCTTATCTTTATTCTACTGTATATATATATATTTTTATTATATTTAACATCTAGTTTTATTATTTAACTGTTTACATTATACATAATTATTTAAACTAATAGTAACAATGTTAATATTAAAAAATTATTAGTAATGATTAAATAAATCAATATAATATCAGTCAAAATTGTTAATAAAATATTATATAATTTAATAATTGTATACAAATAACAAAATAAATTTTCTATATTTATTTATTAAGGCTTAGAGCTAAGTTTACATGAAATACTAAATGATAATATGAATCTTTGTTATATATATATTTGGTTCTTATTTAGCCATGCGAACTGAACATGAGGGGGACGATAACAGGATAAAAGCAAATAACAAATGTAACAACGTGAGTGCGTGTGTTTCAGAAATTCGAAGAAATGCAGAATATTTTTTAAATTAGATTTTCAAAATATAATTAAATCGATTCTAATGATAATAGTTGTAATACACACGCGTTCACTCACACACACAATTAGCTTGTATATATATATATATATATACACATTCATCGAGATGAGATGGCACGATATATGAAAGAAATACAATGTTGTGCCAAGCACATGGTAAATATGGCACGCTTAAGCAATTTACCGCTAAATTCATTATATATATATATATATATATAACAAATTCATGAGTACAACAACGTATATATACACATACACATATGCACATACATATATGTATGTGCACACACGTATATATATATATATAATAGATAGACTTCTAAAAACAACGATTATTTATAGCCATTTGATGGCTCTCGCTAATAATAATATAAAAGTATGTCTCATAGACCTCTCACTAGTGGGTACTCTCACAGAGAGCGTACAGAAAGAGAGAGCGCACGGCGCATGGAATAAATAAAGGTTTGGGGCGGGGCTGGCAGGGGGTTCTTAGGGATGGGGGGGGCGGTTGACGCTAGTTTTACATCGAGCGGCGAGATAGAGTATCGTGCCCAACCGAAGAGCTATAATATGTATATCAGGATATTTTACATCGACCGTTTGGCTAGACGATGAAATACTAGTTTGAAACAGGTAAATATATAAATATATATGTGTTTATCATCAGCATCGTGGATAGCATTATGATGCCAACCACGATGATGATGATGATTAAAACTATTATAAAAACAAGTGCGATAATAAAATGAAAGATAAAATATGATTCGCCGAGAATACATATATGCACCTAGTTGTAATTGTAGTAGTAGTAGTAGTAGCAGTAGTAGTAGTAGTAGTAGTAGTAGTAGTAGATGTAGTAGTAATAGTAATTGTATTGGTGGTAGTTAGAGTGGTAGTAGTAGTTGTATTGGTGGTAGTTATAGTAGTAGTAGTAGTTGTAGTAGTAGTAGTAGTTGTGGTAATAGTAGTAGTAGTTGTGGTAGTAGTAGTATGGATGGTTGTGGTAGTAGTAAATATAGCAAAGTTCAGGTCAGAAGGTGACAATTATTCCCGTGGCGTATAATCTGGGTGGGCGGTGGCAAAGTTCTTGATGTGTTGTAGACTCAGCAGATTATCAGACGAAGAGTTGGGCAGTACGGTCGCAGCTCCTACGGCCGATAGAGAATTACCGAGTATGGTGGTGGCTCCACCTAGATTCGTAGCAGTGGCACCGGCTATCATAGACCCGGCCCCGGAAGAGAACGAGGTCCTACGGGGCGGGGACCCCTGATCCATGGGGTTCATATTGGAATAGCCGGTATCGGTTCTGCGTAACAGCGCCGGTTGAGATAAAGGGGTGTGTCCTCCTCCTCCAAGCATCGATGGGGGGGGCGTGTCATACGGGAAGAAACGATTGCTTGTCGCGGCGGACGGGATACCTGCTACTCCCACACCACCTCCTCCACCTCCATTAGAGGGAGTACTAGGCGACATATGATTGTATATGTAGCCGGCGCAAGTAGTGTTGGGGTACTGTTGGGAGGAAAGCGGAGAAGGAAGATAGTTCTGTATACTGTTGGAGTTTCCTGACATGTCTACTACCTCATTATTTCGACTTATTGCCTAAATGAGAAAAGTGTAGTGAATAATTGTAGTATAATTTAAGTTTAAAATAGCATAGATAATATTTAAGCTTTAATATTTAATCAAGAAAATATTACACTTAAATATTCGTATGTTATTTATTGAATAGTGAACAAAGTAATTATAAATATTTTCAAGTTTGGTTAATGTGTACCTTTTGACAAGCGCTTTCGATCTCAAACTTCACATTATCGAGGTTAGGCTGTGGCTGATGCCTCATTAGGGTCATCATTCCTTGACTGGATAACATCGATAGCGTAGACGACATCTGATTCATGCCTGTTCCGTCACCTAGCATCAGAGATTGACGTCTGCTGTCCATCAGGGTGTCAGATGTCAGTCCATGTTTGGACATGTGACGTGCCAGGTAGGTTTCCTAGAGAAACGTTGATAATGTACGAGGATTGTAGGTTGGCAATGAGGGGGATGTGATATTAAAGCTAGAGTAAAGTGCATTATAATTCAGAGATAGGATATATGTTCTGAGTTTACAGTAGATGGATAGATAGTTTATTTTAATACTTCATAATATAATAATAAATTCTAACAGTATGCTAAGTAAAAAATAATAAAATTATTAATAAAACGTATATCAAGAAGGAATGAAATGAAGAGAGATAAAAAAACATATAATAATTATGTCTCCAATAAAGATAATGTGATGGGGCTAACCTGGGTATAACTCTTGCCGCAGATATGGCAGATGTGGGTCTTCAGATGTTTAGTATCCGAGTGCTTGGGGATGTGTTCCCTAAGCCCTGCGTCATCAGCGAAACACTTGTAGCAAGAGTTACAGCGATAAGGTCTATCTGTCATGTGTGCCCTCGAGTGTGATTGAAGGTTCGACAGTTGCGAGAATGCTTTGCCTGCAATGTATGTATTATGTTTACTATCTATATTATGTATTTATATTAATTAATTGTATAGGATTCATATTTTTTATATTAGCAGAGTTTTTTATTATGCATAGTGGTTGAGATTTAGACATTTGCAGCATAATCAGTAAAACCAGGTTATAGCATGATTAACAATCTTTATCTTAATACCCTTACTAATACTACTACAACTACAACATATATGTAGATATAACATACATATATAAGTAAATCTTATATTCTTATTGTAAATCATTATGGTGAATTGATAAATTACTCAATATTGCATAACTGCACCTATATTCTTATTAAACCTAGTGCTACATTTGAATAGATGTATTATGATTATTTATGTATACAAACACACAAACACACATACACACACTCATACACAAGTATATAAGAGGCATTGTAATATATCTTACAATGGTAGTGTAACAAGTATACATTACCATCACAGTATGTGATTGAAGCAAGAGTAGTTTAATGGGGGGGGTTGTTTAAATCTTCTCTTGAGTTGTAACACTAGTTATAATAAAGGCTGCTGTTACAAGCTAAACTAACCACATCCTTCATATTGACATTTGTAGGGTTTCTCTCCAGTGTGGGTTCTGATGTGTTGCTGTAGGTGACACAGCTGGGTGAACCGTCTCTCACAGATCTGTTATAGAGATTACAGTGTGTTACAGGAGGTAGTGGTAGTAGTAGTAGTAGTAGTAGTAGGAGTAGTAGTAGTAGTAGTAGTAGTAGTAGTAGTAGTAGTAGTGCACTATTACTGCAATGGCTGTGACCTAATTCCCATTAAATTATGTAATATTTAATAACCATAACACCAGTAAGCTATGACAATATAACATATACATTTAAATATACAGGGGATTGTGTAATGTAATTTAATACAACATTGTTTATTATTTATAATCAAAAACAACTTAAAAGTATATAATATATATATATATATATATATTTGTGTGTGTATTATTTGTGAGTTATTATATTTATGTGTGTATATGTAATCATTATAATATTATATGCAAATTATTTCCGCATTTATCAATATATGAAATATAGCATTACAAAAAATAGGCATACAAATTCTATAAATACATATTATTTATGTGTTATGTAATTGGATATAAACAATAATGACCAATCTGCATGATATATATGATATCCACTTTTTATTATTATCTATTATATGTATAAATATACTTATCTAAATCTAAATTCAAGATAAATATATATATATATATATATATATATATATGTATATATATATATATATATATATTAAATTTATAGATGAATGTATGTTTAATATACACACACATATATACAGTTAATAAATTTATAAATCTTTTATAAGAGTACAATAGATTTTTTCGAAAGAATTTCATAAAAACAAAACAATACAAAACATACATTCATCTGATGAACAATGCTTATAATAATATTTATTATGCAATAGCTTCGAGGTGGCTGTGGCAGTAACAACAACAACAATGTTTATTATGTAAGCAGAGACTGCATACTAATATACTATACTAGACACTGGCAACTATTCTGCATTAGATTCACTGATGCTTTTTTATAAATAAACACACACAGTAACATGCCAGACTTAGAGAGAGAGAGAGAGAGAAAGTGAGTGAGAGAGAGAGAGAAAGAGAGAGAGAAAGAGAGAGAGAGAGAGTGAGAGTGAGATAAAGAGAGAAAGAGAGAGAGAGAGAGAGAGGGAGAGAAAGAGAGTGAGAGAGAGAGAGAGTGAGAGAGAGAGAAAGAGAGAGAGAGAGAGGAGCACATATGCACACATTCATTGTATGTATTGAGGTAGACACAGCTAGTGTACTGAATTAATCAAATGTTATGTGTATATATATTTGTCTGTGTGAGTGTATCTATATGTGTGAGTGTGTGTATGTATCTGTGTGTGTGTATCTGTGTGTGTATATGTGTGTGTGTGTGTGTGTGTGAGAGAGGGGTGTGAGTGAATAATAAATGTCACTTAATAGATATTGTAAACAAAACAATCATATTCACAGTAAAAAACAATTCCTCATCAGTCATAAAAAAATAAAAAAAAATAAATAAATGATAACATGATAACATGTAATCTACATCAAAAACTGTATGAAATGAATGCAAATAGAGCTATAGAAGTGTGTGTGTATTTAGGTGTGCATTTGTATTATGTGTGTCTGTGACTAATTGAAAAATGTAACCACAACTACCACCAACAAGGGTAAATGGTAGGTATAGATAGGCTGTTATAGAAGCAGTAGTGAGAGTTGACAAAATACAATCAATATATCAACAATAGTCTATTGAATGAATATCACTGAATTAATAGAAATGTAAACATGATTATGTCATTATGACATAACTATCTATATATGTTTTAAAGGTAATATGTTGTGTGTGCGTGTGTGTGTGTGTGTGCATCACATGCATGAATCAGTAGCACACTCATAGATAGACATACAGACAGGCAAGCAACCATTTTGTATTCTCATTCACATACAGGCATATGGTGAAGTATACATTGTATAAAAAACATAAATGAATTAGTCTTTTATATTTTATGTATAAGAATAATGATGAATATATACTTATGATCATCTCTATGTATATATGTTTATGTGTATATGTGTGCATTAAATAAAGTGATCTATATATATATATATATATATATATATATATATATATATATATATATGTATATATATATATATGTATATATATATAGCATATATAGTATATATAATGCTGTTGTTTTTTAAATACATCATTAAATGTTCACCAGATTACAATGTAAATAAGAGAGAAGATTATAAATAAATTATTTACTTCGCAAATACATCTATTTATTTATGTTAATATATTCTGTAACCTATATATATGCTTATTATACAATAAATTAATGTTTTTATACTTGTGAAATATATTAATATTATTGAATGAGTAAAAAGAACAAGTTAAGAAAATAAACAAACACGTTGTATTTACAGCGATGATGATGTATAGTGGTGCAGGTGATACTAACTTGACAACGATAGGGTTTCACTCCTGCGTGGATTCTGGCGTGTTGAGACAGGTAAGAGCTGTTAGCGAAACACTTGTGGCAAGTAGTACACTTGTAGGGTTTCGGGTCTTGCTTGTGAACGCTTTGACTATGCAATACCAACTCAGATTTGTTTTCAAATACCTGCAGAAGTGGTAGTCACAATGGTAAGAATCATGTTAGTATATGACTGGTTAATACTTGTAATGGCAGTACTAATCATGTTTACCATGCGCATGCATATTCAAATATATAAAGTATAAAGCTCACGCTTATATTCAATTTAGTTATTATCAAATACTGTGGCGAGAGATAATTTATGTATCGAATAGTATTATTATTTTTTTGGATACAAATATAAAACCTCTGAAACTTTAATCGCATTAACAAACAATAGCAATAAAATGAATCACGCTTTTTTCAAAAAGATGACCTTAATGATGATAATTAAATAACGTTCTAATCTCTGTGTCGCGTGATACAAGTCAAATGCATCTTACATCTATATATATATATTAATTTAAATATGACTAACATTAAAACTATTTTTTCATTTATAAATACATCGGTGGTAGTTAATCAAGAGCTGGTATTTAATATCAGAACAAAATTAAGAGAATGACTTATTTATATGCGATAGAAATGAATAGAAACTCATATAACTATAGATGTATTAAAAAATAGGATAGGTAATCTAAGCAAATAACGTACAGCGTTAATAGATACAGGGTATAACTGTTGGAGGGGGTAGGCGGGGTGGGGAACTTACCTGATCACACACTCTACAGTGGAAACTTTTCGGAGCACGGTGTTGAAATGGAATGTTGTTGGATAGAGATAAAGGTCCCATCGATTGAAACGTACTCAGAGGGTTAGTCATCCCAAAACCTGTGTATAAGTGTGTATGTGTATAAGTGTGTATGTGTATAAGTGTGTATATGTATAAGTGTGTATGTGTATAAGTATGTACATGATCATCTAGACATCAATAGCATAGATTACGTACCTGGACTAAATCCATTGATTGTGTGCTGCATTTTCGGATAAAGGTAATCTCCCAAGCCTTGAGTTCTTTGGAAATCCTGAGATTGAGAAGGATAATCTGGACTCTACAATAAATAGAAACAGTACAGTGATTGTTATCCGTTTAGGGTAATATATCTATAATATATTTAATATATATATTCTTTAAATCTCAAGTAAGTTGAATTAAAGACATTAAACTGAATATATTATAATTAACGTTAGTTATACTATATGATAGTACATACATTAAGGTGATGATGAGCTAGAGATATCATCTGATTGTTCATGATTCCGGGATGGGGTTGAACGTGGGCTGCGAGTTGAGCGGGTGTTCCGTAGTGCTGCAGACCTGATGGGTCCGATATCGGGGTTCTGGGCATAATTCCATCACCCATAACTACGAGAATTACGTAATCAATGTATATGGTTAAGTGTACAAAAGTCACATGTGTGGGTGTATATAAGGGTACACGTAGGCTATCATAGTAACCTTGAGATATTGGAGCCGTCATGGGTCTCGAAGGTTGCCTCATATTGGGTAGCGAGAACACGGGTGAGGGTATTGCGGGTGAAGCATTATGTAATGAGGGTCCGATGTCGCCGTTACGCGGTGGTGACTCGGGTCTCATGGGGGCGGTGGCGGCATGTTCCGAAGGGGGTGGGGGTGGTAGAAGTTGTAGTGAAGGCGTACCGGGTTGCATGGATGATGTAGAAGACGTGGACGGATGATGACCACCGGGCAGTAGCGTTGGTGTTGTAGGCTGCTGTTGTTGGTGGTGTATAGGGCTCTCCTGTGACTGTCCGAGCGGGGTGTGGTTGGGGGTTGAATGGTGGCTGGACGAAGGCGTAATAGATTGCCTAAGTTGTGGCGATGTTTCATGATTCAACTGCGAAGCGAATAGATTCGTAGGCGTCAGCGGGGCGCTAGGTAGGGCGGTTCCGGAAAGCGGGGCGACCGGGGGTGGTACCGTGAAAACGTGGTTCCCTTGATGTGCCACCGGTGGTGCTCGTGGTAATAAACCTAAAATAACGGATAAATGATAATTGTATACATCGATTTCCAGTGGAGTCATATTGTGCTGTATGTTTACTATTATATTAATAAATAACCAATACTTGGCAATTAAAAAAAAGGTAATTAATAAATTAATGGCAAAATTTATTTATTATTAATAAATAATAAAAAATTAAATTTAGTATGCTATTTTAAATTTCATTGTTTGTTATATTTTGCAAATTTAAATCAAAATCAATGTATATACTAAATATTTTAAAAACAAAAGATTGTAAAAAGTTAAATATTACAAAATATCATTATTAGTTATCTTAAAAATATACATACATGTATATGTATAAAAACACACACACACTCACATATATATATAGTAGTACTGATAAGTTATAAGATGATAACTGTATGTTTTCCAAACTAATATAAGATATTAAATGTAGCAAATAAATAATTTAATAATTATGTAATATGCATACACAAAAATCAATAACTATAGAATTCATCATTAGGATAATATATCATTATATACTAAATATCTACAAGAATACATGGTTGAATTCATTATGTTGTATATATTTATTTTGATTTCTAATTCTCAATATTATATACACATATATTGTGCGATCTTAAATACAATTCTGTTTTATGTGTTTAAAATGTGTATAAGCTTATCTGTATAGGCATACACTTGTAAACTTGTATTCTCAGATTAAAGATGTATTGTTAAATGAAAGATGTTCAAAGAAAAAAAATATATATATACATATATATATATAGTAGTATAATATGTTCACTATAGTTACAACATAATGTATATATTTAGTTAGAAACTCAACAAATTTATAAATAATTAATTTTATCATATTTAGGTAATATATTTAATTACTTATCACATTTTGTAACTAAAATTAATTATTATACGATTCTCTATTCTAATTGATTCTTTCTCTATTCATATCATAATAGAATAACATTGGGCTGTAAAATTAAAAACATACAATATATTTAATGTGTATTATAGCAATGTGTATTATAGTTGCAAGTGATAAAACAGCAACTAACAAGTTGTTTATGAGCAGTTGCATGATCATTATATTCTTTACAAAATAAATATGATAATACAAATTTAGATTATATTTTCAAGTGAATATCTCCACAGTAAATAAGTTTATTCATTTAGTTTATAGTATTTATTTTATTCTAAAATATAGTTACAATAGTTGTAATATATCTACAATATAAAGATTATATATAATTTAATTGATTTATATAAATTTTAAAATAATCACCATTAAAAGCTTATGCAACCAATACATATTAATATGTATTCAATATTAAACGAATTGATGAATAAATAATATAATATAATATGTTAGTTATATTAAATTTAGATTATTATTATATATATACATTCCTTTACTATAATAATTAGAAAATATAATATGTTATATTCGATATAAAAATAATATAATAGAGAAGGGAAATATTAAGGGAGATTCGAAAATATGCTTTTACTAAAAATAATTCATATAGAAAGAGTAATATTAATTTAATTAATATATATATATATATAAAAAACTGTATTAAATATACATATTTAAAGTAAGGTTAACATATATATTTTAAAGGAATTGTTATTAAATATATATTTATAAAATATATATATATGATTTATAATAAAATATATTATATTTAATATTTAACACTAATTATAAAATTACTTAATTAATACCTCATTAACATATGTTAACCAATGATGTGAAGAACATGGATAAACAATTTAATGTAGTGTATAGTACTTTGTGATAGAGGCACTGCAATCGAAACCAACTACTAACTTTCAAATTAATATTATTTATTTATATTTATATTGATAGTTATTATCAAGTTTAATGTACTGTACTAAAAAAATATTTATATATATATATAAAATATATCAACATAACTCATAATTGTTGTACCTAAATTAATTTGAATTGAATATATACTAATATAGTATTATATAGACATATAGACATATATAATATAAATCCATAGATACAGATAAAAGTCACTTCTATCTATTTCGACAAAAATCTACTGTTTTAATATTTTAGATTCATAATATCACTAATATCCAATCAAAATTACTGATGATTTTGTTAATTTATTAAGAAAATGTCAATTTATATATATATATTATACATGAATTTAGTGTATCAAGTGCTTATCCACTTATCGATAGTGTTAACACGTTGTGCATATCATTGTATATATTTACAAGATATTGTAGCACGTTAGTAATGACTTATTATATTATAACTAGTATACTGCTATCTTTTAATGCTTATGATAATTGTGAATGTTTCTTATGGTCTAATATATATATGTTATATAAGTAGTAAGCGTTGGTAAAAGCTCGAAGAACTTAATCGATTAGATAAAAACTTTAATAATATTACATATTATTATTATTTTAATATTAACAATATAGTATATAATTAGAAAGTCCTTTTAATATATATATATATATATATATATATATATATATATAATTGTTATTTGTATTGAATATATGGTTAACAAAATTAAATATCTTTATTGTTATCATTATTATTTAAATTAAACAATTTTTAAATAAAATTTATTATCCCACTTTATTTTTAAATCAGATAATTTACTATAAATAAATAATTGATAAACATCAATATACAAATGTTTGAAATAAAATTTATTATCCTATTTATTTTATAAATAAATCATATTTACTAAATTTTACAAATGTAAATAAACTAAATATAATATATACAATATAAAGAATAATATATATATATATATATATATATATAATTTATACAATTTAAATTATTATACTTGTATACAATTTATAATAACAAATAAATCTAATAAATGATAAATTACAATATTCCATACTATTTCTCTCCTATCTCTATCAATTAATAACACAATACAATACATGATGTATCTTCTATAAACTAGAGTTATATTACATAAATAATAGAGAATAATACTCAATAGTATATGTATATATATAATAGATAAAGTAAACTTCCATTTCGTTAAGTTGTACACTTGAAAGACCAGAGAAAAATGCCCAAATGAAATGGTGTGGAAGACACATAAACAAGGAGTGTATCTTGTATATACTACTGCATTACAATATGTATATGTGTACATTGTTCTACATTTCTACGTAATATAATTTATAATTCACTATTTATACGCATATTAAAATAAAAATAGTTATAGTAATATATATTAGTATTTAAATATTTATTTAGTAAAGAATGAATTAATAGTGGGTTTTTAAGAAAAATATCTAATATTGATATCTAATATATTATATAATATGTATAGTTTTACTGGTATAAACAATATTAGCAAGGAAGAGCTGTCTGCTCACTATCTGCAATGGTTACTTTTTGTACTCCAAAATATATAATTTCCAGTTATAGATTTAATTATATTTCCATGCTTTAAATATTTCAATCAAAAATATATGACATATTTATTTATTTGTAAAATAGAAATATATTCATATTTTTTAATTTGTATTTCTATATAAATATGTTAATAAAATACAAAATAAATAGAATTTATATATATATTCAGTGAGAAAAGATTTTTTTTATTTTATTTATATTAAATAATATAATGTGTATTCAATTATATTATGATTTTAATATCCTATATAATATCCTAATCATATTGAAATCATTAATTTATAAATGATAGTTTTTGCATTGATGTGTATATTAAATTCAGATATGTACTCCTGGACTATATTACAATACAATACAATAAAATCACTCATGTAAAATAAAAATTTAATAAAATATGTGTTAGCAGACCTTGATATTAGTAAAGACAAATAATCACATATACAATTATGTGTCAAGTATGTGATCAAATGCATTTTGTGCAACTTTTATAATAAATATATTAAAATTTAAATATTAATTAAAGAAGTCTTTAATAACTATATATTATAAATATATAATTGTTGAGTGTTTATAAAAACTCAAATTAATACTATGTGTAAATAACAAAATTATTATCATATATGTTTGAATTATTTGAACATGGGACGAGAAATAAATTAAATAAACTAATTACATTTTTGAGGGTTATTGAGAAACCATTAAGCTTAGCTGCAAAGTAGACTGCATATATATATATATATTAAAGTGTGACATCACATTAATATATTTGATAAATATACTATGTAGTTCTTTAGAAAACTGCGATTAATAACAATGAAATACCAATCTAACAACCAAGATGTAAATAAATAAATAAGTTATTGATCAATATATGTAAAAAATGAAATATCTGGTATCAACTATGGGGTAATTAGAAATTGGTTAGGGCTGAGTATTGATTTTATCAGATATTATAAATATAATAAAAATCTGTATATATCAGGTATAATGAACATTATTATACACAGGCATGTCATTATTTAATGATTTCAGGTATTTAGTATTAGGGATCTAAATTTTCAAATCTTTCAAATCGAGTCAAATCATTTTCAAACATTTATATAAATTATTATTTCAAATCTTAAATCTAATTTTCGAGTCAATTCGAGTCACACCTATTTTCAAACATTTGTATGGATTAAATTCACTATTTATCATAGTATTGTAGCTACATTATATGTAATTTATGTACTTATAATTTATATAAGTCATTATTTATTTGTATATATAATAGGAATATATTTAATAAGTTCGATTAGTACTATAATTTTGAATAAACTCGAAAAAAAAGGAGAATTTATACAATTTTTTATACGATTCGGAGTGACAGATTATTATTAAGCTAGATGTAGTGATTTAAATTAGTGAACAAACATGTATTAATAGATAATAGAGAAGGGCGTAATTAGTTAATTGAGTATCCTAAGTTATTATTATATAATACTCATGATTCGATTTTATATGATACATTGGATGGCATACAGTGTATGATAGACTCTCAATATATAACTCTATGTAGAGAAATAGGTACACTTATTAACTATTTTAGTGTTTGTATATTATATATGTGTGTATATATGCATGTATGTAGGTAGGTGGGTGGGTGGGTATGTAGGTAGGTGTTTATTTAGTTAGATAGGTATGATAGAATGATAGGCAGGCAAATATGTAGGCAGGTATACAGGTGGGGAGGTAGGTAGGCAGTCAGGTATGTAGGACCTACATATATATATATATATATATTGTGAAAGAGGTAGGTATGTATATAGGTAGATAGATGGGTAGTATAGTTAGGTAGGTTGTAGGTAGATAGGTGGGTAGTCAGGTAGATATGTATGTAAGTAGGCATATGGATGGGTGGGTAGATAGGAGGTAGGTAGGTGGGTGATAGGGTAGTTATATAAGCAAGTAGGTTGGTAGGTAGTCATGAAGGTAGATAGATATATGGGTGGGTAGTTAGGTAGGTGGGTGGATAGGTAGATAGATAGTTAGGTGGGTGGTAGGGTAGTGTATGCATATAGGCAAGTAGGTGGATGGGTAGGTAGTCAGGTAGGTATATATATGGGTGGGTAGTTAGGTGGGTGGATGGATAGGTAGATATGTGAGTAGGTAGATAGATAGGTAGGTGGGTTGTTGGGTAGGGTATGTATATAAGCAAGTAGGTGGGTGGGTAGGTAGTCATGAATATACTTAGATTTGTAAGTAGGTAGGTATATAGGTGGGTAAGTAGGTATTCATGTAGATATGTAGCTATAGTAGGTAGGTATGTAGGAAATCTTCAATGGAATTTGTTTAGCTTTACTGTGCTCTCACATTAGACTTTGTTTGTAGAAGTAAAGGGGATCAACTGTATATTAGATGATGGGAAGTTTTTACTATCAATAAATTCAATAATTTATATGACAAACATTGTTTTATGATTTGAAAGTCTTCTAAGCCATGATTTGGTAGAGATTTGATGTCTCCAAATATTTTTTTAGTGATTTGAAAGTCTTCGAAGCCATGACTTGGTAGAGATTTGATGTCTCCAAACATTTTTTTAGTGATTTGAAAGTCTTTGAAGCCATGACTTGGTAGAGATTTGATGTCTCCAAACATTTTTTTAGTGATTTGAAAGTCTTCGAAGCCAAGCAAAGATTTGAATTTTTAGATCACTATTTAGTACATAGTATTTAATAAATTAAATACTATTCATACATTTGTAGTTTTTAATACATTTATATTGTTAAATTTGTAAGAGTTATATGTGATGTATATAAAATTATTTCATTGAATGTATTATATTTTGAAGAAGGCGTGCGACGTTCGTTTTTTTCTAAAAAAATGTATAAATAAATTTTTATTGAATAATTATATTATATAATTAATTATTTAATAATTATATTTAATTATTTAATAATCTTTCATTTACAAAAAAAAATAGTCAAGAAATTTGCAATATAACTAACAATTCGATGTTTTATGATAACTACTAGTCTGTTATATTCTAATTATTTTGTAAATAAATAAAATAATAATTATCGTAAAATATTAGGTATTATAAATTCATTCCATTTTTATAAATATAAGATCGATTTTTAAAATTGTAGAAATATATGTATAGTTTGTAAATATTAAAAAAAAAAATTACTTTATTTTCAGCATCAATTTACTCAATAACGTTTTTTATGATGAGTAATGTTACTAAAACATTAATATCTTTTTTATTATTGAATATTTTTTGATAAAACCTTCTGCATTGGAAATATATTTACATATAGATTAAAAACAGTAAAATTATATTTATGAATTTATAAAAATAAAATATTTATTTTATTACAAATTTATAAACCACTTTTATATATTTTATAGAATTTTGTTTTATATATGCATATAAAGCCCAATTTATTAGCTATATAAAGACACAAAAATTAGGTGATTAGTTACTAAATAAATTCAACCCTATTACATAATAATACTCCATGCCTATTTATCCTATCTTTTAACATGGTGAATTATATTGTTATATTTATTAGGCAACATTGCACGCCCTAATTAAATAAATATGTAATATAATTCATATAATTATCTTACACTAGATAAACCATAGCATTCTAGTAACTATGATACTAATATTGCATTATATATAGATTAGCCTATTGATGGTAATCATTTATATAATTTAAAAAATCCATAATGAAAATAGTAAACAAAAAAAAATTAGATATAGATGTAATAAACATTATTCTTAATACAAATAAACCCTAAATTAATAATTATAACACATACAATTTTATAAAAAAATAAATTGAATTATGTAATAAATAATTTAAGGATGAATGCAGATTTTTAGTTAATTTTACAATAAATTAAATTTAACAATATTTTCATGTGCTCTAGAAAAAGTATTTATAGAATCCTGCATAGAATATAATTTGTATAACTTATATGTAAAATAAATTTCTATTGTTTATTTAAGGGGACGCGATACCATTGAATTTTTCGAAAAAAAATTAAATTTCAAATTTTTTTTTAATATAAAATTATAATATTTAAAATATTATCTTTAAAATGGTGTTTAAATTATGTTCATTACATTATTCATTTTGTTTATATTATATTATTTGTACCTGTATAATCATATTGTTTATATTCATATATTATATTTGAAACTTGATTTACTCAGAATAATTATTTGTGACCAATCATGCTGACTAACTAGTATTAACTTTTGTATAATTGAATATTTTGTCTTCATTTTTTCAATATAACTAGATAAAACCTTTAAGATTAAAGTTATTTGTCAAAATTAAAAAATATTTATTTAAAAAATTTTAATTAGCAATTTAGTTGGAAAATTAAAATTTTTGATCAGATATTTAAATTATTTTTTTAGAAACCTATAACAAATGTTTAAATATAAATATGTGTAAACATCTATAAATGTCAACATATAATATAAAAATATGGAATATTTTTAATAGATTAAAAAAAAAAAAGTGAATATTTGTTGAGTTAATAGATTTAAAATAGTTTAAAATAATTATAAAATAGCATTTTTTCGTATCTTTTACATGTAAACCAAATGATGGTATGGTGTCCCCTTAATTGAAAATGATTTTTTTACTTTTTTTCATAAATTTATTTATTTCAATAAATAATAATAAAATATATCCACCAGGATTGAAACCAGAAAAGCTAATATTTTATCATCACCATCATTGAAATAATACAATATAACTAATACTATATTATTTTATAATTATATTAATCAGTCTGCTTATTTATAATGTACATTATAGAAATCATAATTATATAAAGATTAATATATCTTCATAAATTGTATAAAAAAATACAATTTTATATATATATATAATATAATATATAATATATATATTGAATTGCCTTATGGTTATTGCGATGGTTATATAGTTTATAATATTGATGCCTAAAGCTGAGACCGCACATGAATATTTGCTATAATTTGCTTGTAATTGAATAATAATTACTCTTTTTATGGATCAAACATGGTAGATATTTGTGAATATTCAGAAGCATGGTTTCATGTTTACACTAACCACTCAAATGTTTGAGTTCCAATGCAGGTAAACCAATTTATAAGTTATATTAATAAAATATTTTTTAAATGAACAATTATAGAAATTAAATTATAAAAACAAGGTAGTAGCTGCCAGAGATGGGGTCGAATACGTATTTGTATTTAAATACGCTGATTTTGTGCATATGTATTTGTATTTTAATAATTATTCAGTGATGTATTTTTATTTGAATTTGTATTTGAGTGTTGTATTTAGTGTATTTGATCAAATAGAGTTTCAAATACACTTTTAAAAATATTTTAATTTAATAATATAATAGAATGTATAATTTAAACAATTATTTAATGAATGTAAAAAAATTAACAAAAATTTACCATTTATATTAATACATATAATATACATTATAATAATACATTTATTAAATAATAAAAATTATATAATAGAACAATAATTTTCAAAGAATTTTATGAATACTATATAAATAAATTTATGAATTTATATTCTATATAGAAAATGTATGTGTTATAAATTATAACTTATATAAGTAACCAGTCAATTGTTTACAGTTTTTTATTTTATTGATTTTCTTTAGATAATAAATATATTTTAAATAGATTTCAATTAATTATTATGCAATCTGGTATATTGATAAGAATTATGATTTTATATAAAATATGATCATATGATTTAATGTGTTAATATTTGTAATTTATATATGTATTTGTATTTGTATAAAAATGTAATAAATATTTGTATTTGATTATTTAAGAAAAAACTATTCGTATTTGTATTTGTATTTGATAAAGTATATTTGACCCCAACCCTGGTAGCTGCCCTTATAATACCTATGTCATGATGTAAATATGTATAAATAGAGCTCTACTATATAGTACTACTTTATAAGTTTCTATGAATGGATTGGTATTGGGTACAAGCAAAGTAGGTTATATCATTAAGTGAAATACAATACATACATATTTGTGCTAAACTATGCAAAAGTAAAAATATATTATTATGATTAATAAATATATATATAAATATATATATATTTGTCAAATAATAATAAAATATTTGTAAATATCTATTATGAATCATAAATTATGATTCATAACTTATAATAGATTTCATATCATATCATATTCATATAATAACAAAACTAATAACATAATATAATACATTTAGATTATTGTAGCTACATACAATAGATAATTATCAATATAAAATCATAATTATAGTGAAGATAGTTAGTAGAGAGATCTACTTTATTCATTATAGATTATATCATCAAGAATCAATATGTGAAAAAAGAAAAATAATCACATTTTGTATCTGACAGCAAATTTAAGTGTAAAATTAAAATTAAAAAGAATCATTTATCTATGAAAAATCAATGTCAATTATATTAAAACATAGAATTATCTTAAAATTATCAACATAACATTAATAATATGATAATATAATAACAATATAGTAATAATAGATACATTATTGTTAGTACATTTGAATATATTCTCTTTTAAAATGAATAATAACTTTTATAATTATTAAAAATATATCAATAATTAGATAATTATTGTTTTATAATTGTATAAATTGAAAGCATTATAAAGATGCTTTCACATCAAAAAAAAAGCCCAAACATCAGACAGATTTGTATAGCACAGAATATTATAGAATATTAAAATCGAATAGTTTCGGTGTGAACTATATCGATATAATGCAGTTAAACTTAGAATATTGTTCAAAAACACG
This sequence comes from Osedax fenrisi, assembly GCA_964019155.1. Taxonomy (NCBI): domain Eukaryota; kingdom Metazoa; phylum Annelida; class Polychaeta; order Sabellida; family Siboglinidae; genus Osedax; species Osedax fenrisi. Next base: position 38,804,627 of record OZ025244.1, read on the forward strand.
TTTAATAAGTAATATTATATTTATAAATATACAAATATATAATACATATAAAAACCATTTTGGTGTTCAATTGAAATAAGTGATTGATTTTGCTGTTGAGCGGCTTCATTGGAATCACCTTGACCCTGTAAATAGTTCATGAGGTTAATTATTTTAATATTAAATAATTATAAATCATATACAATATATATTATATACTTTCCAGGACATTCTTGATTTATCTTCTTTTTATTATATATTGTAATAAAAATATGTAGATAACATATAACCATGGTTAGGCGGAGGTAGGCGTTTTTGGTTTTGTTTAAGTTATTAGGTTTTTGGGTTATTAAACCTTTTGATAATTTTAGGGGTTATTGGGTTTTTTGGGGGTTTGGGTTTGGTTCTCATTATTATTTCTTGATTTTAGTATATAATTAATTATTATTATTTAATTTACAAGTAAGTTAATAATGATATATATATATATATTTATACTGAGGAGTCTATTTATATCTGTTATTATTATATGTGATTTAATAAATAAATATTATTATTAAGTGTATAAATATAATTATATTTCAAATATATATTCATTATTTATATTAATTTATAATAATATAAATCATTTATTAGAATACTTGCCATTTTACAATTTACAATGTCATTAACATTTATAGTATTGTATTAATATATATTACAACACTATTATATTATATAATTTATATAATATATATATTTTTCTTTTATATTTTTTCTTGATTATTATATTTTTAAATTTAAGATAAAGAAAAACCCCTGAAAAACCTCAAAAACCCTAGAAAAACCTCACACATATTTCTTAGATATTTGGGTTTTTTCCAACCCTGCATATAACTAACTGTATTATAAATTATAATATCTAGATGTTTCATATTACTCATTACTCACATTATTAATATCATAAATATATATATAGCCATCAGAATGATTTTATTTGTATAGGGTAACATTTAATAATATATCTATATTCAAAGTAAATTGATAAAAGGTTCATATATATTTATTGAAATTGAGATCTCCACCAGGTATTCTTTCCTATGTATAAAAATATAAATTTTGTTTAGAAATTATTATTTTATAATTAATACTTATTACTATTGGTTAATATCAATCTATGTATATGATCATAATTTAGTACTAGATCTAATCTAAGTTTATATATGTATCAATGCACTATACCTTCTCTGTAAGTGGTAACTGAACTATAGTTAAGTACACAACAAGTAAACTTGGTCAAACCATCAGCAATTTAATTAAATAATATTATAGTATATTCAATATACTATATACTATATTGTATAATTTATAATATACAATATATTTCAATTCATAATAAAATAGTTCAATATAATAATTAGTAATTCAATATATATATATATATATATATATATATAAATAGTGATGGGGTGAAATATACTTTGACCTTAACAATTTACCTCACCCCTCAGTTCATATGGCCATATATATATTTAATTTATACAGTTTATTAATGAAAACATTAGTTAATTAAACATGAATCCGAATTTTAATAAACTTACAATGTTTATTATCAAAAAAATATAAATATAATAAGAGTTAAAAGAAATAATATATATATTAATTTCTGCCAGATATTTAATTTTTTTCAATTTATATTTTTTAATAATGTTATATTATAACTTATTTATAAGTCATTTTATTCTATTTGTATGTAATTATTTAGGAATAGAATTATATATATATATTTATTAAATTTATTGTAGAAGTATATTTGTTATTAAAAATAGATAAATATAAATTTATTTAATTGTGTGCATATATATATATATATAAAATATTCAAATATATCTTATAATATATAAATATGAGCTTCTATAATAATCAATGCTTTTTATAGATTTTATAACATTAGTCAAATATATATATATATATATATATTATACAACACAGTAATATATTGTATAATCTATGTATAATGTATTTTGTTATTTTCTAGTACATTTATAATTATATAGTTAAAAAACAATATATAAAAACAAAATGATACAAATATATATAAATATAATATAAGATAAATAAATAAAAATGCATAACATATTAATAAAAAATACTTGTAAATAAATAATATAACAATTATTATACAATAAAACAGTATAATATAAATAGTAATTAAAATATTAAAATTCCTAATTATATTTTAAATAATCTAATGAAAGAAACTTAAAAAAAATTATAAATAAAATATTTCTATAATTAACTAAATAAGTAGATATTCATTTAACACAGCCTTATTAATAAATGTAAACTATGGTATAATATTTTTAATAAACATTTAATTTATTATTAATTTAATTTTCATACCATTTATATAGAACAAAGCAATTTACTTTGAAAATGTTTTATTTATTTAAAAAAATAATAAAATATTCAAATAAATTACTTTACTAATTAATTATTAAAGTCAATTTAGTTCTTGGAATCTATGATATGGAGAATTAAGATAACATTTACTAATTAATAATATATATTAAAATATATAAAATAAATGTGTTTAAAATAAATAATATTAATACTATTTACCCTATTTTTAGGCTATTTACTAAATACTTATACATAATACTAATTTTATAATAAATACCTTCACAATTTATAAATGAAAAACATTGAATTGAATATTATATATGAATATTTTTTTATTTATATGTTTGGGTCCTATAAAAGTAAAATAAGGTTGAGTTGTGTGAATATTTACATTATAAATTTGTGTATTAAGTTTTATTATGAAGTTAAAATGTATGCAAAATGCACTTCTCTGAACCTGATTCTACTCTTGTAGAACTGTAGCATAAAACAGATCTATTGAAAAACTATAAGGTCATCATACTAAATGTATGTGATTTTAAATGTTTAATATATAATATAACATTACATTTGTTGATAAATAGCATAGTATCTAAAACATGTATTATTGTTTTATAATGATCATATAAAGTAACAATAAAGTAAGGAACAATAAAGTAACATTCTTTATTTTATTATAGTTTTTATATTGTTTACAATACATAAATTTAAATATAAATATCAATTTAAATCATGACATTTCAAATAAATAAATAATAATACTAATTATATAATTGAAACTCTATAGTATATAATTATTAAAAAATATACACTTATAATTAGAGAATGTATATATAAATACAGTTTTAATTATATAAAAAAATAGTATTTTAATTTATTATATTTATGTTTATATGTATTAGTGAAGTATATGATGCTCAAATATAAAGCATTAATGTTGTCTCAATAACAAAAGTATCAATGCAGTCTCAGTAACAAGAGCATTGATTCAGTCTCAGTCTGAGTTACTTAAGCATCGATTTAGTTTCTGACTGAATTATAAAAAGAATAATTTAAGCATATGTCTAATTTTATAGGATTAATATAATTTCAGTATCAGTACCAGAATGATTATTTTAGCAGTTAATACAAATAATTGACTCATTTTCAGTTTATAAAATAATCAGAACTAAATGACGATATAAAATAACCAAGCTATTATATTACTTCATTTAGATATTATAATTATAAAATATACGTATATTAGTAAATGTAGAATAAACTAATAAAAAAAATCATTTAATATTTTTTATAAATATGTATTTGTGTGTAAAATATAGTTTTTAATATTAAGTTTGTTTATTTTATAAGATAAGATATCACCGGCTGAGGAAAATATCTTCTTTGTAAATTGCAGAAAACAATACATAAATGTTATTTTGCGAGATGATATGTAAAGACTTTCTATAGGTTATAAGAAACATTTAAAAAATTACGGATACATTTATAAAAATGATAAAAAATATTAAACATGAACTTAAAAAGCATAATTTCGGCTTATTTATGTTTTATGAGATCCTGGGTTCAGTTTTTGTGTGCAAGTCTATGATCAATTCAGGCTACATTGTGTTGATGAAAATTAATTACTCGACTTGATTCTATTGAGTAGAAAAGATAAAATTATAAAAAATAAAATTGTATATATATGTTATTTATTCCTCAGTATAACTACTTATAATTTATAAGTTATAACCTATATAGTCAAAACCATTCCTATACTTCTTACATTGAAGATATTACACTAGATTCCTGTATAATAAACTTCTTCTCATATATTATAGATTATTTATTATTCTATAGATTTATCTTCCTCTTGTACCACCAATATTTCCTCCCCTATTTCCAATGGTAGTACATTCCTCTATGGATATAGTGATTACAAGTGGTAATCTATAATCTTTCTCATTAAATCCAAAATTCCATTATCACATTTATGTGTTTCTTCATTTTTTTAAAGTATTCTGTATTCCTTTGTCATTATTATTATTATTATTATTATTATTATTATTATTATTATTATTATTATTATTATTATTATTATTATTATTATTATTATTATTATTATTATTATTATTATTATTATTATTATTATTATTATTATTATTATTATTATTATTATTATTATTATTGAATTGAATTAATTTTATTACGAATTATATTCATAGTATGAATAGTAAACAATAAATAAATAATACAAAATAAAACGCAAAACGATAACAAAACGTAAAATAAAAATATAATAATAATATGTTATTAATATAGTATGACGAATTATATGTACCGGGAAATTATTAATATTATTATTATTATACTTTTGAGAGATCAACATTGATCTATTTAGTTGTGTAAATAAATATGTTAATTATAATCCCTATATATATATATATATATATATATATATATATATATATAAATATATATATAAAATAGAATACAACATCATATATATATCATTAGCTAAAAATTGCAATGCGCTGCACATTTTCTAATTATTTGGTTGGAATTGTATCTTTTTAATATTAACAAAATCAGTATTAGCTAACATTCAATGACATAATATATATTCTCAGAACAAATTATATCTATTTCATGTTTAAGTACCTATGATTAGATATACAGATTTTTACAATAAAATAAATATATATTTATAAACTAAAAATAAATATTGTTAGTCTAAATATTCATATTCATACATCAAAGAGTAATATATAAGTACAATAAAAGGTTACATATACAGTACATCATACTATACTACACTATATGAATTAATTGATTTATTCTTGTAGAAACTTCCTACTAACATGCTGAAAAAAATCTTCCAACAAAAGTGTGATGTAATATATGACTCATAGCTAGCTTGTAACACTATTATTTACCTTTGTAAATATAAACTACTAATTTTAATACAGTACATTTTATTATAGTAATGCAATGATATTATAATGCAATTCAAGAGCTGATGACCCTTATAACCTCTTTTGTGTAAATTGTTAAGGTAAAATGTAAATGTGTGATGTAACTAAAGAGAATATTTAAATTAATAATGAATGGCTGAGTATGGTATTGCCTACAAATATTTATGATAAACAAAATTAAGAATAGGCAACAAACGTGTTAATAATGTTTCACTATAAGGAATGGGATAATATGCATGATTATATGAATATAAATTATTCTATTAATGTAAGATTATTGAAAATAATTATATAGATAAATAGATAAATAGAATCAAATTATTGAAATTATTAATAATTATTATAAATTATTAATACATATAATAGTTAATATAATCATTAATAGTCTAAACATTATATGTATTTAAAATAAATCACTATAGCTACATTGGTTTTCTATTTTAAGTATGTATATAAGAATAGAGATATTTTATATGAATATCTTATATTATTGGAATTTAGAAGTACAAATTAGAATAAATTAATGAACATACACTATTTTAATTTCCACAATTGTGATTAAGTTTGTATTTATTTTTATTCTTGATCTATTCATATAAAGTGCCTTCAACTACATCTACTCATTTATTTTTCTATATGTAAATCTAAGAGAAATAATCATTTAACTTAATATTATAAATCATTCCTCATACATATATATGTTATTATGTATTATCATTTGCATTATTTTGAATTTATTACATTTGCCAACACAATATCATTAGTAACCATCAGTATGATTATGTATATAGCAATGAAATAGTTTAGATAATGAAGACCTTGCTGATAATAAATAATCACTTTTATTAAATTAAATTATAAAATATCAAATATAACTAAATTATCTATTGAATATTAATTTTTCTTATTTTAGATATATAAATAATAATATACTTTTTGTTCAGCTAAAAATTAGTTTACTATATACCATATATACTATATACCTAACAAACTTACCAAATTGCAAATGGGATTTTCTGAGTTATCACATTTTTTTAATATTTATTCAAAACGATATATTTACTATATTTATTTTAAATTATGTTTGTATTTTATGTACAATTAATTTTCTGATTGTTGAATAAACTTTTAATAGATATGTAGATATAATATCTACAAATAATTATATTATTATAATTAAAACACTAATATATGAAATATTATACATTATGTATTTATACAATATAATATTACAAATATATGTTTAATATGATACACTTTTTATAATTATAATAATTATAAAATTAGGATAATCTCCTAACAAATTATCTTATAAAATAACATATATTATCACATACTCACATGTAACATACAATTATAATAAATGTATTATGATATATATTAAATATATGTATTATAAATATAAATGTTAAATTTAAAATAACATATTGTCAACAATTATATATATATATACATAGTTTTAACATTATTATATATATGTTACTTTAAATTTAACATTTATATTTATAATACATATATTTAATATTATTATTATTATTATCAGATGTAGGCAATGCCAGGGTAATTATAGAAGCAGTGTTGCTTATCGAGGCAATTACCCCTTTATATATATATAATAATACATTTCTTATAATGTTTATGTTTCCACTATATTTAGCTAGATAGTTAATATATATTACCTAATATATATTATATTCAAGAATATTGTAGGTAATAATAATATATATATAATAAATAATTAATATGCTTGCCCAACATATAAATTAAAACCTTAACTTAACTATATTCATCCTAAATATAGTTATATAAATATATATTATAAATATACAATACTAATACATTTATTATTTTATATTTATAAAGTTATTATATTTATAAACAAGATTATAACACAGTATAATAAAGCTATATACATTACATAGCAGAATACATAATATATGTGTATATATATATAAATCCCATAAACAAATCAGCTATATCAATTATGTGTATATGTTTTCATTTTAAGATACTTTTATTTACTAAATAATATGTACATTACATAATAAATGAGTGTACTTATAGAAAATACCTAGCCCCTAGTTTATACTCTATAAATAGATATGACGTGATAGGCGACTCTTTTTGTCAAATAAAGCTGACTAGCGCACGCCTCAACCGATCGAGAGTAGGTCAACCGTCGAGAGAGTCGAAAGGTTGGCGTGCGCTTTTCCACTTTTTATAAGTAGTAGACGTCGACTAACTGTCAATCAAATCGTTCCATAGAACGTATTATGCGAATCTGAGCTAGTCGATAGCTTCGAGTTTGCAATAGATAATAATTGCATAATAGTTACAATCTATTAAAAATTAACATCAAACAAATGAATAAAATTAACACTTTCATATTTTATATATAATAGATACAGATTATTTATATATATAATATATATATATATATATAATATATATATATATATATATATATATATATATATTATATATGTAAATAAATATTATATAAATATATATATTTATATATATAAATATATTATATATATATATATATATATATATAATATATTATAAAGATATATATTAAACGTTTAATTTTAATAACTTTACATTTGTTTACATAATATTGTATAATTTATACTAATTAATTTATAAATTACTTATAAGAATATTAAAACTAATGAGTTTATGGTTAATAATACATTTGAATGCATATTAATGTAATTTGAGTTATTTTATTATCTAATATTTCAGAACGTTGATATATTACATCCTACTAATTAGTGAACCTATTAAATACAATATATAATAGTAATTAATAATTACTAATTATACAATAGAACAATATACCATAGTAATAATATACACACCAGTATACTATACATAGTTCGAATGGTATACTGTTGTATCGACAGCACACTTACCAGAATACGATGGTACTGTGCTGTGTTAGGTGGAGATACTGCGCCGAACATACCAACGTTACGTGGATGATAACGTGGACACGACGCTGATGATGGTGGTAGGTATTCTTAGTTGGCTGCGATTATGTAATCCGTTATGTAATCCGTTAAATGTAGGCGGCGTCGATGCCATGTTATCGTTGGAGGAGTTCGATGTTACGTAATAGTTACGATTACTTTTTGTAGTTAGCTAAACGACTCTCGTTTACTCGACTCGTAATTATAGATAATATATATAGATATAAAAACAAAGGCTATAATAGGTTTACTATTGCTTTACTACGTTAGTTTTTACTGCGTTGAGCAAGTGGTATAGGGAATACTAGATATAAACTAGATGGTGGTTTTTTCTCGACGACGACGTAACAAGGGTTCGTAATAGTGAGTGACGTAGATCAGTAAATCAGGTCAGATATTTTTTTGGGTGAGTCTATTACTAAAGGGGGTGTTATATCATACGCGCGCGCGCGCTCGCTTGAGTAATATGCGGACGCTAATAGAAGGAATAACGTAATAAACATGAACAATTCCAAAAATAGACACCGAGAAATTGTAAGAATTAATTTATATATATAGGGATAATGTATAAAAATAACTAATATCTGATAAATAAGTAATATAAACATATAATACATGTAGTTATATTTATATATTAATATATATATTTAACTAATAAATGAATACATTAATTTATCAACTTTATTAATTTATTATGCATATATCCGTATTATAATACATATATGTATATTTATTAATATATATTAACTTATTATATATATACGTGATTCAATGAATACATATTATTATAAAATTATATATATATTATAATCAGGGTTTTGGTCATTTTAAAATTATAATGTTAATAATGTCAGTACTTTTTCTGTTAATATGACATATTTATTATTTATTAATTAAATTTTCTAGTTAAATAAATAATCCTAAATCTCTAAAATATTCACTAATCTTACATATTTTATTTAGATTAACTATACTTATTTAATGGTGAATCCAATCAAAAAATATAGATCAAATTCTAAATTTGTTGGGTTTTTTACAATTCCGATTATAATGAAATAAATTAAATTTATATTTACTATTTATAGGAATATATAATTATGTAATAGTATTTGTAATACAATATAAATCATAATATAGTAATAGATTTTATATATACATAGAATTTATATGTTCAATATATGTAATGAAGTATAATTATTAAGAACTATATTAATAAATTATATCTAATAATAAATTAAAGTAGAACAAGTAACTACTAATTTATTACACCAGGTGATAATATAGTATCATACAATGTAATCTATTGTATACATAAACACATATATATATATATATATATATATATATATATATATATATATTTATATGACACACACATATATATATATATAATATATATATATATATATATATTTATATATTGAATCAATAAGCTAGTCTGTGTTGTGACTGGATATATTCATGTCCATTAAATGTGTCATTATTCAAACTGTCTGATATCAGGGTGGTTGTATATGTATTACATTGCATGTATATTTGGTTACCTTTATTTCTACATTATGATGTAATATACAAACTGATCATGCATCAAATTATTTATTATTATATATATATATATATATATAATAATTGTAGTTAATAAATATATATATATATATATATATATATATATATATATATATATATATATATATATATATATATATATGTATATAATTATATATATATATAATAAGTAAAGATAAGAATATACCTAATAAACAATATTATATGGTTTTTTTAAAAGTATAAGGTATTATTAAATTGTGTTACATTTGTAAGATAATTTTGTATGCATATTTTCAATTATTAATATTAATTAATTAATATATATTTATATTTACAACAGTTTTCCAGATTTATTAAGCGAAAGCCACAGCAAAATTATCCACCAAAATATATATCTTTTTTATATCTTTTATTATATTTACTTATAATAATTGTTTTATATGAATATAAAATTTGTATATACAGATATTTATAGATAATGACTCCATTGAATGTATATTATATAGATGATTTATATTAAATATATTATGCTATATAATTTATAGAGTACTAATACTCAAATTCTGTGAATATTCACTATTATTTTAATTTTAATTGTATGATTAATTTCAGTTACATTATTACTGTTTTACTATAACTACACAATGTAGATGGTACAATCAAAGATTTTCCGAAGGAAAGATATAACACTTACGCGAAATCGTGTAATTCGAATTTGTATACAAAATACCCTGGTACCACCTATAGCGGGTTACTTTTAGGAACTATGTGTTGTTTATAATGTAAATTCGTATTTAACTATACACTTTTAAAATGTTAAATAATATGCTTTAAATTAATATTTATATGATGAAAACTAAGTGTTCATTACTAATATATAACAAACAAATATGATATGTATATTTTAAATGCTATAAGTATATATTTAGTGAGTAAAAGCTAATTTATATTGCATGTAATTTAATAGAGCAATGAAAACATTGTTGTATGTAAACAGAGCCGAACCTAAATCTATTTCAGTTATTTCGATACTACTGCTAGCAGCGGTTGGGGCTATTACTAAATTATGTTGCATGCATAGGGAGTGTTATATCTTTGCTTCGCAAAATCTTTGGTACAATTGTAAGTAAAAAGAATAGATAATATTAAATTAATAAATACCCTATTACTGATTAACAAGTAATTATGGTTTTAATACAAGCATAGAAACTAGTGTATTTGAATAGTTTGAATATATTTCTATATTTTATTGAATTTATCTAAAATAATAACTCATAGATAAGATATATGTTTCAATATATTATATTAATCATAGGTTGCTGTGTTGCTTGATTTAGATTGAGTTGAAGTCTAGCCGATAGACTTCTATGCGTTTTTGGTTAAATTCATTAACTCGATCAACCAAAAATGCTTTTGACATATCTAAAAATAGAGTTTCACCTATACAATATGGGAAATACAACTGGCGTATCTAAATATTGTGACGTATTATTTGGGTCAGTTATTTGATTCAACTTGGCTCTAACTCGACCAAATAAGAGTTTATCTAGCGAGTTAAAATAATTAGATTTCTTAGGTACAGATTATACTGAAATTAGATTGCCTAGACTTGAAGACACCCGAAATCAAGCAGAAATGAATCCTTAAATGGATGGCTGATCTTTACAATGGTAATTTTTGTACTACGAAATAGATACCTTTAATTGGTATTTTTAATTATATTTCAATAATTTCAATCTTTGTATCAAAGATATCAGAAATATTTATTTATTTGTAAAATAAAATACATTCATATTTATATATAAATATTTTATTATAAATACGAATGATTTATAATTTTGGTATGATTTGAGAAATAATTTCTATTTTATCTATATCGTCATTCTAAATAATATAATGTGTATTAATTATGATTTTAATATAATCATATTGAAATCATTAATATAAAAATAATTTTTTTTACTGAATTGTATATACATTTTAAATACTTATATTATACAATATGATAAAATCTTTCAGGCATGAAATGAAAATTTCACAAAATATGCATTAGTAAACATCCTTGCTATTAATATAAACAATAAAGAGTGGTAATATTACATAATTACAACACATTTTATGATTATATTCAAACAATCCAAAATAATACAATTAATACATTAATAATTGCTTTATTTATTTCTCTATTAGAAAACTTTCATAGTTCCAGAAGATAATATAATTTAACATTATTTATAATGATATTTATTTAAACACATATATATATTTTTGAATAAATATTTTTTAATATGTAAATACTATTTACTAAATAGTATTTACTAAATACATATTACTACCATTTTATACAAGTGAAATATTAAATTTTGAAATTTTTAATTAAATTTAAAATAGAATTTATGTTATTGCAATAATAGTTAAAATTGGTTTAAAAGTATACAAACTATTATTTCATAATATCCAATAAACAATAACTTAGAAAATTACTATATTATATTATTACACAATAACATTAATAATTACATACAAATTATACAAATAAAATTATATTAATTTTGTTTTCCTTATTAATTTTTAAAATATATTGTATAATTAATATTTATATTATTAAAAGTATCTCAAATATTATGATTAAACATTTACTATTGATAATATCCAGTTTACTAGTTATAAGTTGTTATGTAAAATATTTAAAATATATAAATATATAATATGAATTCACACATATAATCAATGTATTATAAATATATGTTTTAATGATATAGGTAATATTGCAAACCATTTGTTCTTAAAAATAAATTAAATAAAAAATTATAAATTTAATAACACAAACAAAAAATAAGATTATAAAATTAAATTATTAAATGAAGAAATTATTTAGTATTATGTTCACTATTATTTATAAATATCAATATATTTGATATCAGATAATTTATTAAATATAAATAATATAAGTTTCATACACAAATATAGCAAACAAATGATTATTAAAAGGAGTATTATTAATATTTTAATATATACGATTACATTCAATTAATAGATGGGCAACAAAATATATACTTTATGTTATGTCCTAAGCATACTACAAAATATGTTCTGAAGTTCTGATAATATTTTCATGTAGAATATACACCGGTATTTGTCACGACAAATTCTGTTAAGATTTTCAGATAAAATTTCATTCTAGTCAAAGGTATCGGTCAAAGTTATTGGAACTTATATATGTGAACGGATATTTTAGTACATGTTCTAAAAACATCCAATGATTTGAAGTTGAGATGACATATTCCGATAGTTTTTCGATAGTTTATACACTATTTCATCAGAAGTTCCATTGCATATTCTAAATTTGAGAGTAATCATCACTTCAAAACATATTTTAGTGTGAAGTATGTTCATAGATTTGTATTTTACATACATACATCAGTACATTATATCATTTTACATACATCAGTATAGCTATATCTGGACAATGTACCATTCTTCAAAATACATGGTGCCTCGATTTAGGAAACTTAAGATGGCCGAACATCATATGAACAATGTATTTAATAACAAATATTCAAACAAATACTATAGAAACAAATAATATTTGTTATTAGGCCTAAATGCATTGTTCAAATGATGTTCGGCCATCTTATGTTTCCTAAATCGAGGCACCATGTCTGTTGAAGCCATGCAACCGTGTGACTACCAATCTATGTAAACTATAAATCTATGAGTATATTAACGATATATAGTATCCGATAACAATATATCTTTCAAACATTTCTTGGTAAAATATATAAAAAATTTTTCTATAAATTTAATAATATCACGTCTACTATAATCACTAATATATCACTAATATATCAGTATGATCAAGGAAATTTCAAGAGTGCTGAAAACTTATGAAATATTATTCATGGAATATTTTCAAGATGATATAATAAGATTATATGAATATATATTTAATTACTCACAATAGTATCAATATAGATACAATTAAAATGAGAATAATAATAATGGACTGAGTATGAATTATTATATTATAATGATTAATATAAAATAATAAAAATAATTACTAATTAATACACCACACTTATATTATTCAATTATACATAATGGGTAATTTATATAAATAATTATAGAGCTTCAATAACTCATTGGGTTAATAAGAAATATGATATAACTAGTATAAGCAAGATTATATATAATTGCAAACAATTATTTTAAGTAATTAAAAGTAATTGTTACAAAAAAACTATGGAAATGAAATCAATTTTAATTTATAAACAATGGTAATAATTTCCCTTTATAATCATATTATAAAATTCCTAATATTATATAAATAATTATTTCCATATTTCCATATTCTAATAAATGCCAAGTATTGGAGATAATCATGGTCTGATCATTCAAATAAAGAGTATTAACCATAATGAAATAGTATTTTTTAATCCAGATATTTTAAAATTACATTAATTATGTTAATGTATCAATACATATATTGACATAACAATAAAATAACATAACATAATATATATATATATATATATATTACTTAATAAGTAATACTTATTAATTAAAATATATACATATTGAAATTTTATAAATAAATGTATATATATATATATATATATATATATATATATATATATATATATTACATAATAATAATGTAGAAGTGTAACCTAAAATGAATAATTTATTATACCTACTGAATATTCACTATACTACTAGTACTACCTATAGTTACACCTCTAGGTATACCTCTATTAAAATAAAATAGCTACTGTCATTACTGACATTACTTCTACTACTTAGTTATACATTTACTATTTAGAAGTCTGGTGTCAGATTTATAATTTATTTGTTTTTTTTCACATATAGATACATTTTTTTCATAAATAAATGTGTCTATAATGCTTAATATATTGATGTTTTCTAACCATTGCATTATAATATATAGTTGATTGTAATACAGAAAGTATTTTAACAATAAAACATTTATTTTAACTTTAAATAATATAATCTGAGTGTAAATACACACATATTTTTTTTATATCTAAATATATATATATATATATATATTTATAGCTCTTAATACTATTGTATTTTAATCTGGTTATCAGGTATATATAACAACAGTAAGGTATAACTATGCAGTAATAATGATATATATAATAGTACAAGTTAGTATGAATACACTATATTTTTTAATTTTATTTAAATGAAAGTTTTATTAATAAATAAACCTTAATATAAAAAATAAAATTATATCTACGATATTTTATTATATATGTTTCCTATATTTACAATTTTTAGTAAATATTATTTACATAATAATAACATTCATAAATCACATATTGTTTATAATCTATATTAAATCTATTATTACACAGTATATTTACTAATTACTTACTTAGTACAATGACTGGACCGAGATAGAGTAACTCATGATTAAAATAACAATTATAAAGGATTAATTAATTATATAATATTTGATACACTTAAATATATATATATATATACAATATTGTATTTATATTTATAAATATCTGATACAAATTAACAAATATAATATAAAATTATATTTAACTAATTTGTATATCGCGATTTAATGAATAAATATTATTATATGTTTTAGTAATAGTAAATAATTGTCTTTATTTCTTAATTATAGACAAAGATTTTCCTAAGGAAATATGGTTCACTCGATTTATTGAAATAAAAACGACACTAGCGCAAATGCGACGGGTGAGAGAACTAAAATCTATTTTTGGATTCGTATCTGTTTACATGTAAATTCAAAAATAATAGCCTAATATAATCTTCAATTAAGATATGTATACAAATTCTATATATATATATATATCGAAAAGTAGGTGTTCCGAAAAAATATTATTTGGAGATATCAAAAATATAATCATAACATTTTTACAGAATTGTTATAGGTCAAAAGTAGATCGATTTAGTCATTTTTATTTACATGTAAACTTTCAATACAGTGAAAATGTCGTAATTTTAAAATATATAAAACACATATATATTATAATATTAAAAGTATATTAGTCTGATAATTAGCTTAATTACCTTATGAATTAATAATATTAAATTTAACTTAAAATAATACATGTGTATCCATCTAGTGGTGGTGTAAGAAATATATTAAAATAATTACATAGCTTAGATAGGGAGTGAAAAATCTTTGCTTCGAAAATCTTTGTTATAGATAACACAAAAATATATATTATAACACTATAATTTATCACGTAATGTATGTTAATTTTATAAGAATATATATTTAATAAGTATCTTAAATGAAACAATAAAGATGGTTCAGAAAATAGTCCATCATTATCTCTATACAGTCAACTCCCGATAAGTCGGACATGCAAGGGACTGGGAAAAGTGTCCGACTTATCCGATATTCAGAATATCATGCAAATACGACATGAGATGCAGCGTGACTTAAAGGGTTACCGAAATATGGAATTATGCAACAATCAATAACATAACATATTGTATTCAATAATATTACTTACTAAAATTATAATATACATTATTGAAAGTAAACATTTCTGACAATTTATAAAAATTCCGACTTATCCAGTATAAAAATCATAAAAATGACAATAATATGTGTCCGACTTATCCAATCAAACTTATCCGACTTATCCGATAAATTTAACATGGAACTAGATACAAATCCAACAAAACCAACTAAATGTGTCCGACTTATCGAGAAGTCCAATTTATCCGTAGTCCGACTTACCGAGAGTTGACTGTATATATGTTTATTTAAAAATAGTATATTAAAATAATCATTTACATTTTTTATTACATAAATGTTATTATTATTATATTAATTAAAATTAAATGTTAATATTATTATATTAATTAAAATTAAATGTTATTAATATTATTATAGGGATATTTAATTCATACTATTATTAGATACATGTCTATAGCGTCCATAGAAACATACCAAAATTAATTTAATTTAAAAATGTATACTACATAAATTGTTCACAGCTATCTATTTTTTATAATTTTAATTTACATTCTAAACACTTCATACTTATTACTATATTATTATTTAAAGATGGTTCACTCCCTATCTAAGCTATGTAATTATTTTAATATAGTTCTTATACCAACAACTAGATGGCAACACATGTATTATTTCAAGTTCAATTTAATATTATTAATTCATAAGGTAATTAAGCTAATCAAACTAATATACTTTTAATATTTTTAATAAGTTTTAATATTGGTAGGTTTTTTTTAGCTGCATTACATCACTAAGTGAACCTTACGAGCGAACACGGGCGAAGCTGGGCCCCGACCAGCTAGTTATAATATATATGTGAATTATATTAAAAAAAATATATTTTAAAATTACAACATTTTCACGGCAACTCAAAGTTTACATGTAAATAACAATGACTGAATCGATATACTTTTGACCTATACAAATTCGGTAAAATTTTTATGAATTCACTTTTGATATCTCTAAATTATTTATAATATTTTTGCGGAACACTTACTTTTCGATATATATCGAATTTTTATACATATCTTAATTTAAGATTATATTAAGGTATTATTTTTCGAATTTACATGTAAACAGATACGAAACTAAAAATAGATTTTAGTTCTTATACTTGTCGAATTTGCGCTAGTGTCGTTTTTATTTCAATAAATCGGTCGAATGAAACATCTTTCCTTCGGAAAATCTTTGATTACATATAACCATAGATTTATAGTTTACCTAGATTGGTAGTCATGTGATTTTTCTTCAACATACATGGTGCCTCGATTTATGAATCGTAATATGGCCGACCACCACATATAAAGTATCATTTAATCAAATTAAATGTTGCAATTATATTGCAATATAAATATATAATTTAAATAAATATAAATGTTTATTTTGATATAATTAAAATTCATTTTATAAGCATATATAGCAAAGAAATCAAATGTATTTAAAAATCAATATTATTTGTTTGAATATATATAGAAATCTATATTATTTGTTTGAATATTTGTTATTAAATGCATTGGTCATATTATGGTCGCCATCTTAAGTTTCCTAAATCGAGGCACCATGTCTATTGAAGAATTTTACATAGGCGAGATATAGCAATACCGATCTATGTAAATTACAAATCTATGTATATAACATATAATATATATATATATATATATCGAAAATAGTTAAATATAACATTTCTCGGAATATTGTAAATCAATTAACTAAATATTAAATAATTTAAATTATATAAATAATGGAAGTGTTTTCCTTTAAAATCTGTGTTATAATAATTGTATATAATACATTATTAAATATCTCCAGGTGTCATGGCATTATTGGGATTAAGGGGATGGCACACGACGCCCGCCTCTATATGTATAGAGATAGCAAATAATGGGTCTACGCAAAACTAGGCGCGCAGATTTCTATTCATTGAATTGAGCTAATTTTTGTTATATTCTATTCATTAAATGTATACACAACCTATTACAGGACGTAATTTTTATAAAATATATTATATAACATATATATATATATATATGCACACATTTTAATTTTTTAATTTAAGGAATTTCTATAGAAATTGTTATTTTTTGAAACTATACATATACAAATTTAGAAAATTAAGCCTGTAATAGTATTCATATATATGTTATTTATATAATGCAATAAAAATTAGTAGAATACATATACTAGTTTTTGTTATACCTAAGTTTATACACACATACCTAACGCGAAATAATTATTCTGAGAAAACAGCATTTGAAAGTTGAAAGTATACATATCTATTGATAATATAACAATTTAGAAATCAATTTTATGGCATTTCTAGATTGAATTCGCAGCTGATATTTATACAGATACTAAAACACACTACATGTATTAATATTATGGAATACAAAATAAATACAAAATCTTTTTTTTTTTATCATTTTGAACACTGGGACATCCCCTTAAGTGTATTTAATTATTATAGCTTACTACCTATCTATGTAAACATTATAATGAATTAAAATAAACGATAAATAAACACTAAAGAATTAAATTAAAAATAGAAAATATAATGAATAGTTTTTGTTTAAATTTTGCATACTCATGATAAAATGTATATAAATGTATAATAATCATTTTTAAATTCATTTATACGATTGAGTATTCTGAATTATTTTATGTATAAAATATATATAATTGGAATATGTATAAAATCCATGTATATTGTATATACATTATAAACTTTTTTTATTTGACTAACACTAAGATATTAATTATAACTACTATATTTCTAAACTAGAATTAAATATTATATAGAAAAAAGTACAAACTGTAAATAACTAGAGCTAAACAAAGCGATTAAATTAATTAAATTTTAACCAATAGGTAGATTATTAAAAAGGACGAGTTGAGGGTTAAAGGTTACATTTTAAATGCGGGTTAATAGTATATATATATTTTGTATTGATATTTGTGGGTTATTTAGTTTAATTAGTTTAGTTTTATCCTACTTGTTTTGTTAGTTGCATTACATCACAAAGTAAGCCTATAAAAATTTATTTTACATTTAATATTTAACCTTTGTAACTCAACTCGTCCTTTTTGATCGTAATCCTAACAAATATATTACCTTTTATGAATTAAAATATATATCTTTATTTCTATAATATCATTTAATTTATTTATGAGATATATATATATATATATATATTAACTCGATATCTACATGTATAAAATAAGTACACAATACTTACACTACATTAATACCATATAGATATAGAACATATTTATTTTAATTATACAATATTTGATATTATAAAGTATAGTTCGCAAATAAATATAACATAATTTAATATATACGCATAAGAGATACATTATTGATTACCTATCATTATAAGTGTATAGTTAACTTCTTTTTATCATTTATAAAATATTATCTTTTTTATAGTTTGATTATTGATGAAAGACATAAAAAAATATAGAAAATCATTACACATAATTAATGAAACTTAATCGAATAAAAGAATAATCACCTTTATATATATTATATATATATATAATATAAATGTGTTATCATTAATATTATATTTTCTACATTAATTTAATATATTTCTAGCATAGTATTTCAAAGTAACTTTGTAAAATATACGTCGGTAGAATTGTTACAATTAATTCAATTAATATATATATATATATATATATATATATATATATATATATATATATATACCTATAATATAGTTTAGCGGTGGTGCAGTACGTAATTCATTAAAATAATATATAATATATTATATAAATATAAAATGTAAAATAATACCAAACATTTATATTTTTTAATTTTATCATTATGATAATCATAAATTATTTTATGATAATTTATGATAATCATAAATTATTTTTTTAAATAAGTGAATATTATTTACAAAATATCGTATATAAAAAAACATACCATTTAAAATAAGTAACTAAATATAAATATGTAATTATATAATGTATAACCAACTAACTTTATTCTTAGTGATGAATAAGACATAGTATACTAAACACTAATACAAATAATTAATAATTA
>OZ025244.1:38830044-38860044 GCA_964019155.1 Osedax fenrisi
CCATTATTAATATGTGTGCGGTAATAGACATCTATTAAACAATACATTAATACAATACCACACGTATGCACAATTGTACGCATGCGTCCTGCTCTCTATTTGACCGCGTTGACCTAGTTAACTAGTACGTAGTGGTGTTGACCTAGTTGACTATTACGTAGTGGCGTTGACCTAGTTGACCATTACGTAGTGGCGTTGACCTAGTTGACTATTACGTAACAGATGTCATATCCTGTCATAGCCTCAGTCTCAGAGGTATCATCTCGCCGCGCAACGCGTATCACATATACACGAGGAGGTTAGCGCTGGTTATAGTTGCGCGTGTAAGTATGCCACACACACACACACACGTAAGTATGTTCGTGCGCGCGTATGTCTATACGCCGCTCGTATGCAGGACACGCGACTTGTGTGTGTGTGTGTGTAGCTATAGACACACGTATACGTGTGCTTATATATATATATATATATATTATATATATATATATATATATATATATTATATATATTATATATATATAATATATATAAGTACACATTAATATATATATATATATATAATATATATATATATATATATATATTATATATATATATATATATATATATATATATATATATAATATATATATATATATATATATATATATAATATATATAATATATATATATATATATATATATATATAATATATATATTATATATTAATGTGTACTCGCGTGTGTGCGCGCTCATCGGTGCGTGCGTTTTTTGCGTAAGTATGTCAAACGAGTGCGTATTATATCAATAAAATCCTATACAATTCGGTAAATAATCATATGACAGTCCGGACAAATCTATGATTACGTCCGAATTGAAGTCAAGTTGTGCCAGGGTATTAAAATCATTTATTAATAAAGAGCTTAACGAGTTTAAATCTAGATTCTGTGAATAGTTCTGTGCATAGTTTACATGCCCAGCAAGGACACGTCCTTGCGCATAGCAGACGATATAGGTCAGCCGCAATGATCCCTATGAAATAGACTTACTAATATTTGTATATTGAAATAACAAATATCCATAGCTTATACATTCGATTATAAATTTCGAATATCAATTTTCTTAAATCTATTGATAATCGACAACTATTTATTAATAGTTCGGGATGGACTTTTTAAGAGGGTTGTGGGTTTTCTATCTTTTTAAGAGGGATTGGGGCAATATCACCGATAAATGTTCACCCCTATCGCAACCCAGGCCCCCCTATCACAACCCAGGTGTATCCGATGACTATCGAAGTTATTCTAGAACAATCGAGTAGGTCGATGCGAATTATTTGGAGATAATAATAATATCGGCGATATTATAAATATTATTTAATTTATTCTCTCGTGTCCACTTTTTACGTGGGTGGTCCAACAATATATCTATAATAGACAATAATACCGCACTATATAGAACATAGCGTGAAATGACCTATATATAACTTAACCAGATTATTTACTAATGTAATACATTACATATGGCATCGAATGGATTTGTGAATTAGTTACAAATTTTTAATCTATTGCATTGTGTCAGGATTTTAAAGAAATTACATATATAATAATAATGTTATATCTTTTTAAATCAATCATGGTAAATAACATAACATATACGGACAATATATATATATATATATATATATATATATATATATATATATATATATATATAATGTATTTCGTATCGATTTGTGTATAAAGTTTAGTATCTAAAAATTACAAAAGTAGTATAACAAATAATACATTTCGATTGGTAAACAATAGGGCGACCTGTAGAGTTTACTAATATAATACATGTTGTAGGTATATATAGTCTGACTATAGTCTGAGTTATCGGGGAACTATCCCCGCTAATATTCCTTTACAAAACTACAAGAATAATTGAGTATTCGTATTCATAAATAGATAATATTTGATGTAATAAAATATAATACCCTTTATAATAGTATATATTAATTAATGATAAGAATGATCACCTTTTATTATATTCATAATTCGCAATACTGAATGAAGAAAACATAATAATTTGAATGATAGGAAAATTACCAACAAAAATATTATTGTATTAAAAAATGTGATTAATAATTTGAATCGTTATATATTTATACTGATATCAATATTAATACTTTAGTTAGTAGAATTATCCGTAACTTTATATTGTATTCGACGTATCAATATATTATGTATACATATTTATACTTTAGGACAGAATGTATATGCTGTCCTAAAGTTATAGTAAAAATAAAATATAATAACAATAAACCATGGCTATTTCAGAATGTATAACTTATATACACTAATAACACAAATAAAGTATATACAATTGTATAGCAATAGAACTTCTGTAACAAACTATAACTACTCTACAATTTATAGAAAATATAAAATATATTGACCTCGCTTTTGAGAAAATCCGTATCATTGTATTAGAAACTATAGAACTTAATTAAATCCTGAGTAATATGATTCTAAATCTATTTGGAAAATTATTGAAAAAAATAATAATATTATATGTATACCTATATATTTTATACTAATATATAGTATACTACCAAACCTAAATGTATGCTATATAGAGTATATATATATATATATATATATAGTATATATTATATATTCTCTAATTATTTATCAATTCCAGAGAATTTGTATGAATGGTTTAGTAATATTTAAACAAAATTATCAAATAAATTACGAGAGATTTTATAGAATCTGGTTATAACTTTGACAAATTTGAATATATCGATGACAAATTCAATATTTCTATAGATAGTGGAAAGTATCCGATTACCGACCCCCTCCTAATACCGACCCCCTCTCGTATCTCAGTAACTATATGAGATATCAAATAATTATATATAAATGAACTGTTAGTAATTTAATGATAAATATGAATAAGTATTTTGTTTTTAAAAATATTCAATCCTACAATTTTTATTTGATCAAATGTAATATTCTGTTTTTACTTTAAATATTTAAATAATAATTTTTTTTAAATCATTGTAAATACTTTATTAATTAAAAGAAAATGTAATACTTCGCATAATATTGTAGATCAATAAAATTTTTATAAAATTATACAAATAATTTAGTTTGAATAACTATTAAGCAATATATATTAATTATAGCAACCCATATGATTTTCCTATTACCGACTCCATAAATAACCCTAATACCGACCCCATGTGATTTATAATACCCAATCAAAATAGATCCGCATTTTACTTTAAATTATGTCGTAAGCTGTTTTTGTATCATTTATATAGATTTAGGATTCATGATTCCAGTTTATTATAATATACATATTATATATAGGGGAAAGTCTCCGATTACCGACCCCTAAATGATTATTTATAATAACTTATTCAATATTAAATATATTTATTTGAAATTTTGTAAATAGGGTAATATTATGGCAATGAATAATCTGGCTATTTTAAATTTTTGATATAATTATATTTACAAGAATAAACAGGGGGGTCGGTAATCTGATACCTGTTCCTAATACCGACCCCTTCCCCTATTACTGACCCCCAAAAATAATCGTGGTATATATAATGTTAGTATTATAATATCCAATCAACATAGTAGATATTCATAAATATAATTAATTATAACATGCACGCAATTATTTTTTATTGAATTTATGTTTTAATAGTAATATTAAATTTAAATTTAAACGTTATAGTAATTATATTATAATAGTGTATATTATTATTTAATATTTAGTTATTAATCAGTATGTATATAATCGAATGGAATCATGAATCCTTAATCTATATCAATGATATACAAACAACTTATGACATATTTTAAAGTAAAATACTGATCTATTTTGATTGGATATTATACATCACATGGGGGTCGGTATTAGGGTAATTTAGGGGGTCGGTATTAGGAAAATCATATTGGTTACTATAATTAAGATATTTTGGTTAATAGTTATTCAAATTTAATTATTTTTACAATAGTTATAAACATTTTATTGATCTACAATATTATGTGCAGTAATAAGTTTATTTTAATTAATAAAGTATTTACAATGATTTAAAAAAAAGTTATTATTCAAATATTTAAAAAGTAAAAACATAATATTATATTTTATCAAATAACAATTGCAGGATTGAATATTTTGTAAAACAATATACGTATTCATATTTATAATTACATTTCTAACAGTTCATGTATATATAATTTTTTGATATCTCTTATAGTTACTGAGATACGAGAGGGGGTCGGTAATCTAGGACTTTCCCCTATATATCCTATAGGATTAATATTTATTTAATATTGATTAATAAATAAATATTAAATAATAATATACGTTATTTTAATATAATTACTAAAGTTCAAATTTAAATTTTATATTAATATTAAAACACACATTCAATAATTCCGTGCATATTATAATTAATTATATTTAAGTAGATATATCTACTATTTTTATTGGATATTATAATACTACAATTATTTATACCACGATTATTTTAGGTGGTCGGTATTATGCACATGTATCTGATTACCGACCTCCTGTTTATTCTTGTAAATATAAATATATAAAAAATTTAAAATAGCCACATTATTCATTGCCATAATATTACCATAATTACAAAATTTCAAATAAATATATTTAATATTAAATAAGTTATTACAAATTATCATTATAGGGTCGGTAATCGGAAACTTTCCCCTACATGTATCAGTGAAGCTTAACAGTTAAGTTCAAATATTAAACATATATATATAACTGATTCTACCGAGTTCAATATGAACTAAATTAAATTAATTAAAAATGAATTACCACTTCTATTAACAATTATATGCAATAGATGCTTAAAATGAAGGTTCATTTCCAGATTCCTTCACATATCTAAAGTAGTATACTTTTAGTATACTCTTTATAAGAGCCATTAGGGATAACTTCAGTGTAGAATATATTCTATATATATTCTATTAAATATATTTTAGTATACTATATATAATAGTTATATATCAACTTTAAAGTGTTTTCAGATAATTTTCCTTAATTGTTCAAAATTATGGAAAAACTTATTAAATCAATATCTACTAGCTTATTTATCTTAATAAATATAATATCATGACCGATTAGAAAAACGGTTTTAGTACAAATATATCAACATATTATGCATTAATGGATACTTTTGAATTGTTACTTGTGTATTGGAAAACTGCAATACATCCTATATTATCTCTATTGACCTTAATAATACGTTTGATAAATTAAACAATATGATACTATTTCATAAATTATTCCTATATGGTATTCAATGCATTACTTTGAAATTGATTATTAGTTATTTAAAAGCAATAATAAAGGTAATCTTTGTGATACACTCTACATTGCTATATATTGAATTTGTGTGTTTTTCAAGGATAAGTAATGGGACCATTATTATGTTTAATTTATATTAATGAAATTCTTACGATTTAAAAAACGTTATAATATATTAGAGTATACTTTCTGCAGATGATACCAATTTAATTTTTAAAAGTGATTTTATTATATATAAATATCTATAGATAGATTGAGAACATTATCAGACAAATTTAGATTTATTGTATGGCTTTTCCAAAAAGAATTGAATATAAATATAACAACATCTATAGAATTTCTAATAGATATTATAACTTATCTATCATCCATGGATAGTATACGAAATTGAATATATTAATAACATTCCTATTAAATGTAATAGTATATTATATAGTTATTATTATATAGTTATATATATATATATATACATAGTAGCATAACATCATAACATTACCATTTTAGGTTTATTTATTGATACAAAGTTGAACTGAAAAATTCGCATTTATTTTACATTTAGTATATATTCAAGATAAATTTCAATATTATATAAAATGAATCATAGATAGATGAAAGAAGTTTAATGTTAGTGTATCATACATTTTGTAAATCCCATCTTGATTATTATGATATAATACGTTTTAAGTAATATTAATACAATCACTAAACTCTAAGTTCATAAAACTCTTATTAAGAGTAGTATTTAAAGCATGTCATATATAGAACTATAGTTCTAATATATATATAATTAAAAACAAAATTATTTATATTGTTAATCTAAAATAGTTATTATTTGTAACGCTAGTAGGTATTCATATACCTACACCTACACCTATACATATGTGTATACTTACAAATATTATTCAAAAATTATTTATTATAGGCAATCAATAATAATTGATCGGAATAAAAATGAGCACTGATAGCAAATCATTTCCACTTTCAATAATAGGTCACACATTATGTAATTTATATTTAAATTCATTTACAATTAAAAAATCTAAAACAAATTTAAAAAAACGGTAAACAAAATGTTTTTAAATTGAAATACGTTTTTTTGTACTTTTTATTGAATGACACAATATTTTAATTTTAGAAGTTATATAATCTCTTATTTTATATTTAAAAAATGTTCTATATATTTTATAATATACTTTATAATTTATATTATACATTTTATTATACGTTTATCTTTTGGCGGATTTTTTTATTCTATATCTTAGTAATTTTAATTGTTTATTATATAATCCTACTGTATTTTATCATACATTTTATATTTTTTATGTTTTATCATTACTATTTTATATATTATTTAAAATAATTTATTTTATTACTTATAATGAGGAACTTTGAACATAAATTAATGATAATTAGTAACATTTAAATAAATGTTAGTAACAATTAAATTGGTTTGACGATATGAACAAGTATATAATTGTTTTCAGTTGAGTGTGAATTAAGAGATAATTTGACAATATGGATTTTATGATCTAATAATTCTATGATTTGTAGTTAGCATGCATGGGTCTTAATATTCGTGTTTCAATATGTGACAATTGTAGATGTGACGGAGGAGTTGTATCAACTGTATCATGTGTTCCAACGTTGCCTTTATACTTGCTTATAAGCTGAAGTATACTTCATATCATACATTCTGCTATTTAATAAACAAATTGCTAATTTTTCTATGATGTTTAGTTTTTTCTCGTGATTTTATTTTCACAAGTTGATCATAGGTTTTTGCCTATACCAAAATTCTGAATTATATAATATATATATATATAAGTAAGCTGGTCATATATGTACGTCGTACATTGTACGTCGTGTTATAACGACGAGGTTTAGTGATGGCTACAGTTCGGTCTATACGTAACCCCACGTTAACCTCTATTACGCGATGTAGAGGTTACCCAATGTATACGTTACGTACCCTAGGGGTTGCGTAACGGAGTGGTTATGTAATATATACGGGTCACCCTATTGGAATGTCTTAGTTTCGTGCTGTCTTCAGTATTTCTAACCATATTTTCATAACGTAAATAGGTTAATGAATTTGTGAAATATATCATGATATTGACCTTACACTGACTCCACTACAAATTATAGTCTACAATACTATATATATAAATATATATATATATATATATATATATATATATATATATGTGTGTGTGTGTATGTGTGTGTATACCTATATAATTTATGTAGACAGACATACACACATAAACAAGCACCAGACATGTATATATATATATATATATTTATATATATATATTTATAAATAATAATATGTAATAATATGTAATAGCATAACATGTAAATATATATATATATATATATGGTTGTTTATAATCTAAGTGGAGAGTGCAGAATACTTTACATCAACCCATGTATACAGTACAGTGTATACTGTAGTCATAGACTGCACACGTTCACATGCATGAGTATACACGACGAATGAATACATGCACTCTATAGAGTGTGTGACACACACTGTGTGTGTGTACGAGGGTACTGCCGTGTCAACGTGTCACATTGCCTCTATATATAGATGTTGTATACCCTTGATACCTATTCTTGAATACACACAAACACCTATACATACGTACGTACACACGTCTCACTAATATACCAGCTACTGATGGTATTCAGTCACACTGTAATGATGCACTATAGTATACTGTCGTAGCCTGCACATGTTTTAAAAATCATAATTACCTTAAATATCACGCTACATACAGGCAATAGGTTTACATATAGATATACAATATTTATATATATATATATATATATATATATATATCATTTCACACATTCGTCTATAACTATAACTACACATATATGTGTAGTATACTCATGTGTTATATATGTTTACTGTTTTGTTTACATATAATTAATGAGATATGTTTTGTATGTAATGGTTAATAATAATATTATTGATTTAAATGGCATATATATATTGTATGTTACCATATAGAGGCAATAACCATATACATATAAAATACTATATTATTATTATATAAATTATAGTATAATATTATATATATATATATATATACATATATATATATATATAATATATAATATATAATATATACTTTCAAAATATTAAATAACCTTTGACATCATATATTATTTCACATTCTACTATTTAGAAGTAAAAAACCATGTCGATTACTATATAAACTTTTTTTACATTATTTTAATTATATTTATTTATATATAAATAATATATATAAAAAGAATAGAAACTATATGTTAACGATGCGAAATTTAATAACGAACTAAAAATAAATCATAACACGATCGTTAAAAGTACATTTCACTGTTCATGATAACGAATAATACATAAAATACTACTATATCGCTGCTTTTTTATGTATATTTCACGTTCTAATAACCTATATATATGATTTCAGCGAATGGGCTGAGTTGTGTGTGTTTATTGGTCAACGATGACCAGCTGACCACTCGGTATTGACCAATGGTCAGCTAGGAGTATAAAGCATGTGTTAAATAAGCTATGGCGTCGGCAACGCTCGGCTACGCTACGCCAGTATCGCCTAATCGGGCTGTAAAAATAACGCACGAAACGATATTATAAATTATTGTATTTATATTTATGACAGGCGTGTATATTTTAAATGTAGTTGGCGTTTTCTACGATTTCGCCGCGAATATGCGTACGATCCGCGCCACACATACGCAGAGTACTAAGTACTGTATTACCAAAGCGATGCGTATCGTATGCACTAATTTAATTACGTTTATATACCTTATAAGTGGCTGAGAAGCCGATTTCATTTCACTAATCCGCCATTTGTATCTATTTTAAGCTTGCGTAGAGCTGTAGCGTTTTTTTTTAAATATATTTATTTTTTATGTTTATACTTTTCACCCTATATTTTTATTTTAAACTCGGTTCTGACTATATTTTTCACAGTATTAAGGTATATTTATATTTAACGTGTCAAGTAATTAATGTTTAAATATATCCACGCAATAAGAGTTATATTTATGAGTATTATGTATATATTTTCCTGCAGCCCTATCTCTAAGTAAGGACTGGTGAACGAATCTCTTACTATATAATATGAAAAATAATCACTGAATTAGATAAGGTTTTTTAAATTTTGGATGGCATTCTTTTGTATTGCATTATAAGTATTACGTGTATATATGTATGTGTATGTTGTGTATACAAACAATATACGTATCCCTATATACACATATATTAAAATCGTATACACGTATACATTGTATTCGCGTATATATATATATATACATACATACATACATACATACATACATACATACATACATACATGCATACATACATACATACATAAATACATACATACATGCATACATACATGCATACATACATGTATACATACATGCATACATGCATACATACATACATGCATACATACATGCATACATACATACATACATACATACATACATACATACATACATACATACATACATACATACTTTAGACTATGACTATATTTTGTATACTGTACTCAGTAATCACGAAATTAATGTTTTATATATTCATCTTCATATGTGTATTACCTCCAACTTATATATATATATATATATATATATATATATATATATATATTATATAATATAACCTTGATTATGACATTTATAACATGGTGGTAACACAGTAATAATCATGTATGGGTGACTCCAATTTCTTGAATATTCTACATAAGAAATTGTGGTTAAAATCAAAATTAATAGTCTATATATATAATATATATTATATTATATATATATATATATATATATATATATATATATATATATATATATATATATATATATATATACAATTATCTTATAGAAAGAAAATCAATGCACATATAACTTGAATTTTTAAATAATATTTAATATATACAATTTTTAATAAATGATTTATATATATATATATATATAATCAAATATATTTATAATTTATTTATAAAAGTATTATTTTAACTTATATATATAGATTGTATACATTAGTTTATTAGATATTTAATAAATAGAGATTTTATTAAATGATGTTAACATTCACCCATTACATACATATACAGAGTGTATTACACACACAAACAAACACACCCACACATATAGACATACATATATACATACATATACAGAGTGTATTACACACACAAACAAACACACACACACACACACACACACACACACACACATACATACACACCCACATATATGCATATATACAGACACATATAAACATAACAATATATATATAAATATATTATCACAATATATTATAATGTAATAAAGTTATTAAATTATATATTATTATAATATATGAAATTTGATATGTTTCAAAAGTAAATATATAGAAACATAAATAGTATATAATAAGAAAATATATGTGTTGGTAATAAATTAATTTTATTATTTGTTAAGTAATATTATTAAATATCTAGTATACTGGTATGTCTATACCAATACTATATTATACTCTAGTATACACTATAATATATATATATAATATGTTCACAAAACTATATTATATAATTTCATGTATTATCACACCTATCTATAATTATATATTTGTATACACTGTTAAATAATAATTGTATATAATATATTACTACTATAGTAGTAATATATATATATATAAATATATATATATATATATATATATATATATATATAGTATACTATAATTATAGTATTATAATAGTTCAATTGCTTGCCATATCTAATTACAGTTATCACCCATATATATATATTCCCTTTTAAAAATTTAATATGAAATTGTTAAGTTATCTTATTATATATATATATACTCTCTCTCTCACTCTCTTTCACTCTATATCTCTCTCTATATATATCTACCTGATTATAGTATATATATATATATATATATATATATATATATATATATATAAAGTACTATAGTTAAATTATTAGTTGTTGAAGTTATCTAATTCATAAGAAAGCATAGCCTATATTTATATAGTATAGAATAATTGGTAACACTATTAACCCAGCATACTATATTTGTTACTTTGAAACATTCATTACTGATTAATCATTAACTAATCCATATAAATGATAGGATATAATATATAGTTATATATATATATATATATATATATATATATATATATATATATATATATATATATATTATATTATATAATATATACTACTTACTTACTTTACTGGGACGAACATTCATTAGAATTATTTTCCAAACATCACTGTATTTTATTGCATTTTTATATCGCCAATATCCATCTAACGCTAAACACTAGAAAAACATAAGTTATCGGATATAACCTTCAACAATCCCCATTTATTAAAACAATAAGTGGTGAAACAATAAAAGAAGTGTCCAATTACAAATATCTGGGAGCATGGATTTCAAGTTCTGAAAAGGACTTTGAAATCAGAAAGGCTCTTGATTGGACGGTTATGCACAGAATGCAACGACTATGGACATCTAACATGAGTAATCAGTTAAAGATCCGGGCCTTTAAAGCTACTGTTGAATCCGTTCTGCTATATGGAAGTCAATGCTGGACCGTAGACAGTAAGCTGAGAAAACGAATAGATGGATGCTATACACGCTTACTACGCATGGCACAAAATATCTCATGGAAAAGTAAAACGAACAACGAAAAACTGTATAATGGTTTACCTAAAGTAACAGATATAATCTCTGAAAGAATACTGAATCTTGCTGGACACTGTGTACGTCACAAAGAAGAGATGACCCATGATCTAGTTCTATGGACACCCACACGAGGAAAGAGAAGAAGAGGACGTCAACAGTTTACATTTGTAGATGCTCTAAAACTTCAAACTGACCTTGAGAGTATCGATGAGATTCGTTCTGTGATGATGGATCGTTGTAAATGGAAGAAACTGTCAACATTGGGTCGAGCGAGAGCTCGACGAAAGTAAAGTAAAGTAAGTAATATCCAGATCCACATCGTTTTTCAGCTGATCTAGCAAGGTTTTGTGTGCGCGCCCTATATGGAATACGAAGGTATACCTTCGTTTTACCATGATTTGGGTTCCAAAGTATAACTTTGCTTACTTAATTTCGTTGTCACTTCTATAGCAGTGGCATATCGAATTCTTCTTTCGCATATAAGATGTAATATTTGGGGGGTATTACCATATAATTCAGTATTTATTGGGTGATCACGCCAGGACTTGTTTAAAATGGCTCTAAGCATTCTGGTATAAGTGCCGAAGAAATTTCTCTGCCTTAGTATCTGAAGTTTTCCACCTGTTTAAGAGTGTTGCCGTTAAGTGATTTTACAATACCTTTATTGTTAAGAAGAATGCATTCAGTCTTTTTACTGTTAATACATAATCTGATTTCTTTAGAAGCACTTCCTAGTACTTAAACTATGAGTTCTGCATCTGCACATGTATCAGCAAAGAGAGCAAGATCATCTGCATATATGCAGACTATAGTCTGCATCAGTAATTGTTACGGCAGGTTATCGTCTGCTTCTGGATTTATGTAGAGTAAAGCCTTTTTCAGAATGGATATCAATTGATGTTCGTAGAACGTTGTCTAGACAAATAATAAATAGTAGCGGGGCTATCGTGTCACCCTGTAATACTTCTGCACTGATATCAAAAAAGTATGTGTCTCCATCGGGGTAACGAACTATGAATATTGTGTTATTATATAACATCGTGATTGCCTTTCTTGTCTCGATGGGAATGCCATATATGGCTCTTAGTATTTTTGACATATTACCTCTATCAATGGAATCAAATGCCTTGGAAAAATCTACTAAAATAATGAAAGCCTCTAGATGTTTATCTTTTACTCCTTCAGTAATTCTACGAACGGTTAAGACTTTTCCCAAGATCGGTCTACTCTGACGGAATCCGTTTTGATTTGGGCGCAATACTGTGTCGATTTCAGGTTGTATTCTGTTTCGTAATATTATGTTGTATAGTTTAGCTGATATGCATGTTAGAGTGATACCCCTGTAATTTTCTACTTTAGATAGATCTCCTTTTTTTGTGAACGTAAGTATAAAATCTTTTCTCCATACATTAATAACGGTTTTATTATATATATATATATATATATATATATATATATATATATATATATATATATATATATATATAAGTATACTTCGTTGCAGAATATAAATAAATGTGAGTTGAATAGACCTGATTTCCAGACTTCGATATATATACACACACACATACATACACACACACACGTTTACCCAAATATAAACACAAAACGCATATATACACACAAATACACACATACACATTTACA
Organism: Osedax fenrisi; assembly: GCA_964019155.1. Taxonomy (NCBI): domain Eukaryota; kingdom Metazoa; phylum Annelida; class Polychaeta; order Sabellida; family Siboglinidae; genus Osedax; species Osedax fenrisi. Next base: position 38,843,706 of record OZ025244.1, read on the forward strand.
CACACACACACACATATATATATATATATATATATATATATATATATATATATATGTTATAACTATAGTTAAGCTTATAACCTACCTATAACTTATTAATCTAAAGGATTATTCAGTAATACACTTGTATATGACCAGTAATCATCACAAATAATGAGTGTTATCTATATATATATATATATATATATATATATATATATATATATATATATACCTATACCTATATGTATACTTGTATTATTAGTATAGGATATAAAGTGTATGCACTTATATATAAGCTATTCAGATATTACTCTCCTATCCCGATGTAGGATCCTATAGGATTGTATACAATGATGATTATCCTATAGTATACTAATAACTAATACACTTACGCACTATAGTGCGTATAATTTCGCACCTATATACTTAACTATTGATCAACTTAGCATGTATAATCTATTAAGAGGTGTACACACTGAAAAGCATGTAGTTTTCCGCCCCGTTTTCCGCTAATTATTCAAATATACGAGCGGAAAAACGAAATGATCACTTTTTGGGTGTTTTACGTCGGCATAGAACTTGTTCAAATTAATTGGCATATTATGTCTATTATAAACCTATTATAAACCTATTATAAACACTATTACCACCACTCTTGATTAGAACTTGTTTGTGAATTTCATGTTAGAAGTATGTTAGAATCGATCAGGAGCAATTTCATATAATTCGAATTATTTTATTTTTTTTATTAATATAAAATATGTGTGTATATACATATAAATCTGCCACTCTCCCGAGATTCGAAATATGACATTTTGATGATGAAGGGTTATCATTGTTACCTAATCTTACGATGTCATATTTCGTATATACGAATATATGTAGTATATACGAATATATCGTATATACGAATATAAGTATATATGCGTATATACCTACTATAACAGTAGACATACAACTCAGTAAAACAAACAAAAGAAACACATGTAGTTCTACTTTGTGTAATATAAAATAACAATATAGGTATACCGATATATACGCGTATTGTATTTGTTTTACTGAGTTGTATGTCTAATGTTATACCATTATTTGAAATACATTACATCTCTTATATATAATCCTATAGGATGCTACTATTCTCTCTTAACTATGTTGGTCCATATCTTAATATAGGTTAATATAGCAATGCATATAACTGGTTACAGAGTTAGTAGGAATTGCCCAATTACTCGAGTAATGATAGGATATATCATATATTTGCATATATGAATATATGTCTACATATATGTCTACTCTTTCAATAGAACATTTTATCATTTTCATTCTTGTGCAATCAATTAATTGTATAATCTATGAACCATAATATATTGTATAATACTGAAGTATACTCTAGAACAATAGTTAACAGACTTTAATTCACACAGTAATGTAATAATCATTAACAAAATAGGTAACTTAGGTAACCTATATAAAATATATCATAGATAACCTATCAATTAAATATAATAATATACATTTATTTAATTTAAATCATGTAGGTAGGCTGTAGGGTAAAGTAGCCGTATACGGACAGTGTCCGTCGGACACTCTCGGGTGTCCGTATTATAACACAGGGTGTCCGACGGACACTGTCCGTATTCGTAAATGGGTGCCGAATACGGACACCCCCGTTATTTATGGAATTAAAAGATTAAATAAAATTTTAAAATCACAATAATATCTATAATCATATAATATTATTATATTGTAATTTTTGAATAAAAATAATGAGTCATAAAATGTTAAGAACATTTATTGTTAAAGTGTCCGTATTAGATTACTTTCCCATATCGGCAAATATATATATATATATATATTATATATATAATATATATATATATATATAAAATAGATAAATAAATAAATAATGTAATGGATTCATTGAAATAATAAAATATTTAAATAAAATAATAAATTATAAGACAAGAAATAAAAATAATAAATGAAATAAACAGAGTTTACGAGTTACATCCACATTTTATAGAGCATTGCAATACTGGATATGATATAACATAATGATACACCAATTAAATATAAATAAATTAAATGCTTATTTAGAAAATAAATTCTAAAACATTTGCAGAGCTACATTGAAGATTGTATACAGGTAGTTTGTTAATCGTTATCAATATTCTATTTCCGAGGAAATTATGAAAAATATTCGATCTATCAAGATATTGGCTTATTTTGTATTGATGAGCCTAGAAGTTTCGAGTTGTAGCAATCTATGACATGATTTAGATTTGCTATTGATCATCCACAATTACAAGTCCATTTACCAATATAAGAAATATATCTGCATACATTATATGATGATAAAGAGATATATATATATATATATATATATATATATATATATATATATATATATATATATATATAGAGAGAGAGAGAGAGAGAGAGAGAGATATAGAGAGAAAGAATGAGAAATGAAAGATATTTGCACTTTTTTCATAAGATATTTACTTCTAAATTATATATATAACATATTTTTAATTATTATACACAGAGGAATCATATTACAATTGTAAGAAGATTCTTAAAATATAATTCTTTTGTAAGTTGTATTGCATATATTATTAATAAGCTCATGTCAGTATACTGACAGTTATCCTAATAAGTTATAGTTATCCTATAGTTATATTAATATATTAGGATAACTGTCCTATAATTATCCTAATATATTTATATATAGAGAAACATGATAGCTTAGTTTACTTATTATATTGTAATACGAGGAAGCGTACTATATTTTATCATTATCACCACTTAAAATTTATGAAGTGTCAGTTCCAGGTTCAAAGTATTAATCTATTCCGAAAATTAATAAATGTATGGTTATAGTTACTTACTTTACTTTATTTCCTTGACTCGCGAATGGTAGTTGAAAGCAATGAGCTAGCTATTATATAATGCCGTCGCCATTCGTTGCGGTCGTGTGGCTTCGCCATTAAGTACTTTTATTTTGGGTCTACCACATTTAAGAATACCCTCAACCATACATTGGAGGATTATTTTTCTTAGTTTGTTATGTCTAATTGTATGAACGTACCATTTTAGTTTTCTTCGGCGGATGGACTGTAATATTGGTTCATATGTACCAATTAAACGTATCATCACATCTTTGATGTACTTATTTGTCTTCATTTCTTTGTATTTAATTTCAAGAAGTTTTCTGTGTGATTTGTTTTCGAAATCTTATATTTTTTGTGTGGAAATGGCACTTATAGTCCAAGATTCGCACTCATAAGTTAGAATAGATTATACTAGAGTGCTATAGATATTATATTTAAGCTTGAAACGGATATCTTTGTAATTCCAGATTATAGTTAGCCTTACCATAGCCGATGTAGCTTGAGCTAATCTTATTTTAATCTCAGAGTCGCTTGAGCCATCTTTTGTAATTGTAGCACCGAGATATTTAAACTGGTCTACTTCTTCTAGATTTTATCCATATAATTGAATGTTGGTATGAAGATTTCTGTTATTACTGTTAATCATTATCTTGCCCTTTTCTGCATTAATTTGCATTCCATACCGACTAGCACTATTTGACAGCTTGTTTGTGAGTGTTTGCAGTTCATCGTTTGATCCAACTATCAAGTATATATCATCGGCGAATCTGAGATTATATAGATTTCGGCAACCAATTGATATTGTAGATATATGTTAATCTTGAATTCCAGTCATAATCTCATCAAGAAATAAACTGAAGAACATAGGAGATAGTATATACATCCCTATCTCACACCAATAGTTGTATTGAACATCTGACTTTGGATACTAATAAATAGCATTGCGCTTGTGGAATTTTGATATAATGATTTGATTTAATGAATTCATAGTTGGTTATAGTTACGGTATATATTAAATGGAAGTTAATTGACAACTGCATATGTTTATATTATCTGCAAAAAGAGAAATATTGAGAGATTGCTTAATTACATTTTAAATATCATTAATGTTATCAAGATTAAAGGTTCAATAACATATCCGTGTGGAATACGAATTATAACATAATGGAAATGATGGACACAAGAATGGTTGGTGTTTATTATTACGAATTATTTCTATTTAGAAATATAAGCTTCAATCCAAGATTACACTTAACCATGGTATTATTTATTTATTTGTATTATTAATTTCCATCAACATGGAGCGGACTGTATATGTTAACTTAATTATCTCTCGTATACGACATATTGAATAAAGTAGCTCTAAAACGTATCTCGTTAATCATAGAATATTATTATCGTGTTCTAACCATCACTTAGCTAAACTATAACGTATTATAAAAAGCACATATATATATATATATATATATATTTAAGGGTTAATATATATCAGGTGCTGTCAGGAAGTATTCAATTTTATCTATATCGTATCTAGGGTTATTAATCATATTAGTCAATTGTGGAAAAAAAGATGATTATATGGGGTTGAAAACATAAATAGTAGATCCTGCAAGAGCATATCATACATGTATACATAACTATAGAAATTGGAATATAATAGTGTACCTTTATAATGTTCACGTAGACACCTACATATCTTTAACTAATCTTCTAATACATAATATAAGGTTTATCACGAGTAGCCTATCTTGGAACCTATACTTATTTTTAATAAATTTTAAATGCATACATTACATAATAAGTAAAGTAATTTACTATACTATTTTTTTAAGTCTAGTGAATGCTTGTACCGGATCTATCAGCCGTATAAAGTCAAATGTATTGCAAAAAAGAGTGTTTTTAAACTACGTTTGAAAACAGTTGTAGAAGTGATGATGCGGAGTGGATCCATGTCGATATGGGAGGGAGTTACATACCTATGGAACATATATGAACCAAGCACAGACTATCGTAGGATAATGAAATATTGATGACATATATCATAAGATAATGAACAATTGAAGTGATAGTTAAATTACTAAATATTATAGTATTATTAGAATACAATTTTAAAACTAATTAAGTAAATTAATCAACAAATATAGAATGATCATAATTATTTGGTGAACTATATAAATTATATAAATAACTATGAAATTACGCTTTATTACATTCGAAGAAATGCAAGCAACATTGGTCTCACAGCTATTTGAGTCAATAAGTTGTTAAGATAATAATTAATTGTGAAATAATCATTGTTTACTAATATACTAATTACCGCCAGCCGGGTATGTTATTATCACTATAGTGCTATGTACATAACGTAGCCTTTAATGCAAAGTGTGCTGTCATAAAATTATCATATAAATATAGCAAGTTGTAGTACAAAAAAAATGGAAAGCTTATTATCAGATATCATACCTAAATTCAGATCACAATTTGCAGAAAGTCAACCAACATTTTTTAATATAGATATATTGGAATTATTATAATTATACAGTAAATAATCACCAGAATTAGAATCACGTGTATTATTACAAAATATTTGCATAAGTATTTTTGCTACATAACATATTTTTTATAAATAGGATTTATCTAGAAATTTTAAATGTTGATACATATTTCGTCCATGCAATACTATCATCAAAAGGATTATAGTCAATTGATTAGAAATCAATTGAATTTTTATCATTAATTATTATAACTTTGCGCAATTAATATTTTATATTAATAACTGATACTTCTTTTCCAAATTGTACTTTAAATAACATATTATATCTTCCTCACATTCATACAAAAAACTATGATTTTTCTTTGAAGAAAAATTATCCTTTAAGAATCACATATCAATGATATGATATCATCCATTACAAATCCATAAACTTTCATTAATTCAGAACAACAAAAATACGGACTCACTTTCTAGAAACCTTACTCAAACACTAATAAATGCTCCTGTACTCTTCGGATTGTAATACTGTTCTTCCAAACTGAATAATTTTCCTGCAAATTATACTTCTCCAATAAATATTAATACCCGTTCTTCAATACCTAATACGTATCGTATAAACTAATAGACCACTCTGTTACACCCTATAACCACTATGTTACACCTTATCACCATCTCTTATATGACCACCCTTCACCCTCAGGTGTAAACTACGTGTTATCTCCATTATCCTATAGGTATAGTTTAGTGTAGGATGTACATATAAATCCATAGATGCTTTCAACCGTAGCTTTATCTCCTATCTAATTAATAAACGTACAATATTACCTTCTCTTCATTACAAAAATATATTCTCCTCTCCTTATCTTCCGTAACTCTAGTAAAAAGTCCTCATATTCTATAGATTTTAAAATTCTGGTACCATCTATTGAATACCTTCTCCCTATAATCCGATCTATTATATTCTTCAAATGTTTTTTAAACCTTAATTATCCTTTACGCTCTTCCTCTAATCACTAAAAAAGTCAACTTATTATATCTATAATCGTTATTGTTGTCTAGTTTTATTTTCGTAATAATTATTATTATCTAATTGTTATCTGAAAATGCCACAAAAAGTCACATCAATACATTATAGGCTTATTTGATTATTATATTATTCACGTACGAGCGAAGGATCCTCGTGACCTTATTGTAGTGCTAATAAACCGTTATGCGTAATTATAATTATATAGGTAACTTCGTAATACTAATATTCATCATTATATCTATTATTAAAATAGACATACAAGTCTCCGGTCACCTCAAGTCCTACAGGTCACTTTTAAAAACATGATAATATTATCTACCTAATTTGACGCATATTTCCTATCATGATACGATATAATATATACTGTATCAAATACTTCATAGACAGCTAATATAGAGCCTGATCTTCGTAGTGAATTACTAGCACATGGATAACTTATAATACGATTTAAGGAAACAAAAGTGATTTATGTTTAGTGTTAGAAGTTAGATCAATGGAAAAAAAGGTTTTTTAATATACTCAATATTTCTATTTTAGGCATAGATCTATGTAGCTCGAGCTACAGAGAAAGTGTATCTCTATCTCTATGATTTTAGGTGGAACATTTTCACTAACTATAGAAGTAATGATAGGCGATTGTATATTTCGAGCAGTATTATCATTTACTATACCTACAGGTTGAAGCGTTAGTCGATGTTTATAGAATATCAGAAAAAGAAGAAATATAATTATTATAATTAGTTATTATATAAACATTATTATTATTGAATGAAATATGGTGAATTAAGCAGATGTAATACATAGATAATGCCTAGATAGATTGTGATATATTATAATTATTAATACTCATTAGGTAACATATTATTTCTAAATATACTTCCTAAACAGTCATACTTAATATCATACATAATATCATTCTGTATATATATACACACATTAGATATTAACACATATCATGATATGTGTTAATAACTGCAGTTATTAACTATTAATTAATAATGTAAAATAGTTATAGTAATATATTACGTAGTAGGGAAACTCTCCGATTACCGACCACCTATAACTATAAAAGACGAACAGTAACTATAAGAGAAGAAATTATATATACATGAACTGTTAGCAATTCAATTATAAATATGAATACATATTTTGTTTTAATAAATATTCAATCCTACAATTGTTATTTGATAAAATATAATATTCTGTTTTTACTTTTTAAATATTTGAATAATAACTTTTTTTAAATCATTTTAAATACTTTATTAATTAAAAGAAAACTTAATACTGCACATAATATTGTAGATACATAAAATGTTTATAAACATAATACAAATAATTCCATTTGAATAATTATTAACCAAAATATCATAATTATAGCAACCCATATGATTTTCCTATTACCGACCCCCTAAATTACCATAATTCCATGTGATTTATAATATCCAATCAAAATAGATCCGTATTTTACTTTAAAATATGTCGTAAGTTGTTTTTGTATGATTGATATATATTTAGGATTCATGGTTCCAGTTGATTATATACATATTGATTAATATTAAATGATAATATACACTATTTTAATATAATTACTATAAAGTTTAAATTTAAAATTACTATTACAACATATATTCAATAATTATTAATAAATATTCAATAACAAATAAATTGCCTGAATGTTATAATTAATTATATTTATGTATATCTATTATGTTGATTGGATATTATAATACTATAATTAATACTATAATTATTTATACCACGATTATTTAAGTGGTCGGTAATAATGGAAAGGGGTCAGTATTAGGAACAGGTATCCGATTACCAACCCCTCTGTTTATTCTTGTAAATATAATTATATCAACAATTTAAAATAGCCACATTATTCATTGCTATAATATTACCCTAATTACAAAATTTCAAATAAATATATTTAATATTGAATAAGTTATTACAAATAATGATGTAGGGGTCGGTAATCGGAGACTTTCACCTAATTAATTAGTTAAATAATTAGGTAATCTCAAGGCCACGACGATTAAATGTGGATTTCCGACAACAAAGAAAACCAGGCACGGGATGATCCTCCTGAATAGGGAAAATAATATTATGTAGTATGGACATATAATGGACCCTACATTTGGGTATAACCAGGAGCAGATATGTTTAATACAAGTATTTAGTATACAAATAATAAAATGCCTTTAAATATTAAAATATAATAATAAAATATATTAAAAAGTAGAGTGGTAATGTAGGACATTGTAATTATAAATATACAATTTATACCTTGGTAACCTATATAGGAGGGTAACCGATAGCCTATAGGTTACACTCCTATGTAGGTTACCAAGGTATAGGTTACCTAGTATACCTATAGGCTATAGGTATACGGTATACCTATATTTACACATTTTACACATTTACACGGTGTCCTATATATTGTAACATTTCATATAGAAATATAAACGTGTAAGTTAATTATCTCCATGTTATACCTAGTATAGGCTATAGGCTATAGGTATACCTATATTTACACATAGGTGTCCTATGTATTGTAACATTTCATATAAAAATATAAACGTGTAAGTTAATTATCTACATATATTGTAAATAGGAATTTACCTGAATTTACAATATATCAAACAAATAAACAGATTTAATTAATGAAAAGCTATATCCATTGAAAGAAATAGTTTATTACCTTTTTATTGCTTTTAAAAATAAATATAAATATACTAATACAATAAAAACTACATTAAATTGAATATTAATATTAATATATATATATATATATATATATATATATTTATATATATATATATATATAATAAAATGGTATATAATTGTAATGTAACTACATTAAATTGAATATTAATATTAATATATATATATATATATATATAATAAAATGGTATATAATTATAATGTATGTGATATTTAAGTAGTAATATCTATACAAATTAGTAGTATATACTATATAAACACACACACACACACATATACACACACACACACATATATATATAATAAACTGGTATATAATTGTAATATATGTGATATTTAGGTAGTACCCAGCAAACAGTAAGAGCAGCATAATAGCAGCATAACAACATAACAGCAGCGTAATATCATGACAAATTAATAGAAGCATAATAGCAGCATAATAGATATTTAATAGCAGCATAATAGCACAATGTAAACACGTGAGGCTCTAGCATATGCTGTTATGCTGCTATTATGCTGCTATTACTGTTTGCTGGGTAAATTCTATACAAATTAATAGTTATATATATATATATATATGTGCGTGTGTATGTTATAGATGTATGTGTGTATGTGTGAGTAAACATAATATGTATACGTTATACTATGCAATGTATTTCTATATTCTATAATTTTATAAATATATATATATAAATTTTACATATATAATTTCTATTATCAATGCTAATATAATCTATATGGTTATATATTTAGCGAATTTAATCAGGAATATATTATAATATATATGTAATTATTATAATCATATATTTTATATATGTATCTCAAAGTATAATAAATATGATAAGTTATTCAATTTTAAATTATCAAAAATGTATCATAATAAACTCCATATGTTTTATTTATTTTAGCGCCAATCATATTATTTTCTATATTATCACCTTGATAAATTTTAAGGAACTCATTGTCATTCTTTTAATTCTCTAGAGTGATAAAATGTTAATACATTAATCTAATCCGATATAAGGTTTATTCATGATGATATGGTATTTGTTGTAATCAGTATTTAAAATCACACATAACTGTGCAAAATGTATTTGAATATTATTATATATACTTTATATTTAATTAATGTTTACAATTAAAATAAAAACTTAAAATAAAAATATATATTTTTTATTACAAAAAATGCTTTTTTATAATCATCTATGCAATAATTTAATATATCATCATATTGTATATTCATTTTAATTAACACATTTTATATTCATACTTGTAAAATTATAAATTATTCCCTGATTTATTAGTTATAGGTATAAAAATAGATATATTTTATTTTCTAAAATTTAAATTTTGAAAAAGAACAAATCACAAACTTTTTAAATTAATTATATTAACTATTTATTTTATAAAAATTAGTTAAAATTCATATATTTAAATATTATTATTGTAAATATATTATATGGTTTACACTTAAATCATTATATTTTTACGTTATTTAGCTATAAAATATAACGAAAATAGCGTGCTTACATTTACAAATTTACCTTTTTTATTAATTCATAAAACTTATTGAAGTATACCATAAATTAATAGATCTGTATTAATACACTATATAATATTAACACATATCTGATATATTAAAAATTATTAATATAAAGTTTTATATAAATAAATATTAAAAATAAAAATTATTATAATTAATTTTTTATAATAATATATATATATGTACAGTTAATAGAATATTAAACAATTCACAATATGTAATATGCATAAAATCATGTGTAAATTAACTAATAGATCATAATGGATGACATGGAATTACCCGATGATATCTTTTCCGGCGACGTAATAACCGAAGAGATCGTCACCAACAACAATGTCATCATCGAAGAAGAAATCGTCGTCACCCAAGAAACACGCGTCGTGGTCTCCCAACCCCCACCCGATATAAAAACTGTCGTCGTCACCGCCCCGCCTAACTCCGGTGGCGATGGCGTCGTTAAACTTGCCCCGCGTACCATCCTAAACGCTGCTCTCGGTAAACCTAAACAAAACGTGGTGGTCGCCGCGGCACCCGTTAAACTCCAGAATATAGTAACCACGACTACGAAGATCGCGCCCATGGTTACGATCGCGAACAGTATACAAATGAAAGCGATGGCGAATCCGATACTGATAGCGAAGTCGTCGTCGTCGCAACCGCAGATCATCACGGCGCTATCGAAGGGCGTCGCTATTCATCCGGCAGGTTCTACGCTGCTCGCTCAACAGTTGACGCAGAATGCCGTCCGGCCGATACTCATTCGCAGTTCTCAAGGTCAATTGTAATGCCTGCGTCCGACTATCCGACGCAATTAAAATGACTGCGATTTTTGTACTTATTTTTATAACCGTTTAATTTATTCCTTAAAAAACTTCGCAAAACGGTTGCCGAATATGCAATAAAAATTTTTTTGTTATCCAATATAGTATGATAAATAAATTAAAAATATTTTTTTCAATTCGTCTAAATGAAGTAATTTAATTATATAAACATTAATTTGATGATAAGTTGTATTCGTTATCACAATATCTATCATGCAATGTGTACTAATGGAATTGTACAGAGAAGTCGTTATAAATAGATTCCACTTGGGCTAAATCGTTGTAATCAGCATATTTAACCACAATATCGAAAGTATTCGTATTCTAATTATTGTCATTAGTAAAGCGTTTTCGAACATTACACGCGCGCATTTAACGCGCACATTTAATGCCTCTTTATAACCTCTCTAACCCGCCCTACGCCCCTCCGTCGAACAGGTAACTCGCCGATAATCATAAAGTCAGCGATGGGTCAGCAACGCGCCCCCATCGCTACCAACACCATACGTCTGCTAGCGTCGCCCGTTAAACCCTCGCCCCAGAAGATCACCACTATACGCATGCCGCTGAACTCGGCCACCATCATGAAGAGTTTACAGGTCCGTGTGTTATCCTCGTATTATAGATAGATAGATAGATAGATAGATACATAGTTTATTGTTTAGCAACGCGAATACAATTATAATAATAGTAGTGAATTTAAGATAAAGCGAAACAAACCGACACGAAACTAGAAATTAAAATAAATATATTATAAAATTGATAACAAAATTGATTTAAACGGGCTGTGTGTTATCTGTTCAGGCACTTCTTAATGAAAGTGTTCACTGTGTGTACCAGTAGGTTAGTCGTACCTTGGTGGTATGAGTGTATCTTCGTGAAGAGTGGACGGGTTATTGTCGTGTGTGTACCACCGGCATGATAGACATATCTAGGTGGTTATTCAATCCGGCATGATTCAGTTGCTGCGTGTAGGGTACACCGACTCATTTATAATCTGATGATACCGTGCACACTAGACTACCACTAGTGACCTTAAATAGGGAATACGAATATGACTTATTTATTATTAATTATCATTCCCATATATGTTGTATTTAAGCTCTGAAATTGATGCGCCTAAGTTTATGATACGGATATATTTCGATGACATATAATTAATATAGATATTACACCCATTACTAAGGCATCTCATAAGATGTAGAATTTCAGAATTATACTATATCTGTGAAGGTCTTCATCTCTTGCTGAATAATAATGACCTTCCTCTCACCACCTGTTCTAGAATCAAATGACCGCCACAGTAAATCAAATCAACGCGCTGGTCGCTAAGGCTAAACAAGAACCGGGTGATCACGAGATCATTAAGAAGATCAACGCTTATAAAGCTACTCTCACTAGACTGAAACTACAGCAACAGAAGGTCATCAACTATCACCATGAAGTATCGCTATTACTACTACTACCATTAATACTAATTCCACTCTATACTACAGCCATTACTACTACGAACACTACAACAACCACTATAATTATCAATATTACTACTACTACCATCACCATCACCACTACCATCACTAATACTAACTATAACAACATAAACTACACTACTTATAGATAGCCTCTTCGATATCATCACAAAGTGGATCTGTGGTCACTCTAAATCAGTCTATCATGAATAAGAATGGTCAAGTATTAAAAGTTATCGGGCCTCAGGTAGTTAATAGCCAATACTATTACTTTAATTATTATATCAATCATATGTAGATTATCAAATTTCATAGGAAATGGCATTAAAAAAATGCATATAAGCATAACATTCATATTAAATGGTATTTATAAATAATCGAAAATGTTATCTTGGAAACTATAGTTTTTTTTATAAATTTGTAATCAGTAATTTCTAAAATTCAATAATAAAATAATTATTTATATATATATATATATATATATAATATGCTGTTATAAGTCATGCTTATTCCCCATCAATGATATCATTGTAATAACATACCATTCATCGCAGACCGGAAGTTCCCTGCTGAACAGTCATTCTAAACCCATCACACTCGCTCCAGGTTTACATGCCTAGATATCGTGTTTATCATCATCAGTAAGCCTAACCGTAAGAGTATTATCTTACGAGCTAATCATCTTCACCGTCATATCACGTATAGATTTACTCCTATACTGAACGTTTATATTATCTTTATATGCTATATATATATAGTACATTTCACTCTGTACCATTGTTCAGTGAATTATATTTAGTAATTAAATTGTAGTTTTATTCCTGTGAACACATACCATTAGTGCAATTATGCGAAACACACGCATATACACACACATATACACACACATATACACACACGTATACACACACATATACACACACATATACACACACACATACACACACACACATATACACACACATATACACATACACATACACATACAGTGTATGTCATACACACATATACACACTATTAAATATATTAACAGACGTCCGACACGTAAGTTGATCATTATTGTTACAGTTACAGTTCATTGGAGTTCATTGTTTTATTACCACGCTGTGTAAGCGTACATCTCATTTCGATGATAACTGTTTACCACGCGGATGACTTCTAGCTTATGATCTATGACCTATAACCACTTTGATGACCTCTATACACTAAGGGCGTGTTAAACTCTAAATATCTACGACTATAAATCGTTGTACATTTCTACGACGCGATGAAAAGTTGGTCGTAGGTTCATATCTGTGATAATTTTATTTACCCTGTTAAACTTCCTAACATATTACATCCGACCTCTAACCCATGACCTCTGATCCCTAGCTTCGAGTAACCAGAGACTCGTAAGACTACCTAACGGCACAAGTCAACTGGTGACAGTCGTAGGGCCAGGTACTCAAGCTATACAGGTTTATTACTAGGCACACCCTACCTAAAGGGGTGTTCATACCCTATCTAAAGGGGTAATTCATACCAGAGTTGGAAAAAATCATGATTTTTTTAAAAAAATCAAAAAAATCAAAATCACATTGATTTTTTTGATTTATTTGATTTTTTTGATTTTTTTGATTTTTTTGATAGAATAAATAAATAAATTTATCAATACAAATTTTATATTATTTAATCAGTTTTATTTATTAGATTTATTAATAATAGTAATCCAAACTATTAATTACATTTTATCAAATTATAAAAAAGTTGATTTATAATCAAAAAAATCAAAAAAATCATGATTTTTTTGATTTTTTTGATAGAATAAATAAATAAATTTATCAATACAAATTTTATATTATTTAATCAGTTTTATTTATTAGATTTGTTAATAATAGTAATCCAAACTATTAATTACATTTTATCAAATTATAAAAAAGTTGATTTATAATCAAAAAAAATCAAAAAAATCAAAAAAATCATGATTTTTGCCTTCAAAAAAATCATTGATTTAATCAAATGATTTAAATCAATTGATTTAAATCAAACAACTCTGATTCATACCCTATCTAAAGGTATATTCATACCCTATCTAAATGGGTGTTAATACCCTATCTAAAGGGGTGTTCATACCTTATCTAAAGGGGTAATTCATACCCTATCTAAAGGTATATTCATACCCTATCTAAAGGGGTGTTCACATCCTATCTAAGGGGTGATCATACCCTATCTAAAGGGTGATCATACTCTATCTAAAGGGTGATCATACTCTATCTAAAGGGTGATCATACCCTATCTAAGGGGGTATTCATACCCTATCTAAAGGGTGATCATACTCTATCTAAAGCGTGATCATACCCTATCTAAAGGGGTGTTCATACCCTATCTAAAGGGTGATCATACCCTATCTAAAGGGTGATCATACCCTATCTAAAGGGTGTTCATACCCTATCTAAAGGGTGATCATACCCTATCTAAGGGGGTATTCATACCCTATCTAAAGGGTGTTCACACCCTATCTAAAGGGGTGTTCATACCTTATCTAAAGGGGTAATTCATACCCTATCTAAAGGTATATTCATACCCTATCTAAAGGGTGATCATACTCTATCTAAAGGGGTGTTCATACCCTATCTAAAGGGTGATCATACCCTATCTAAAGGGTGATCATACCCTATCTAAAGGGTGTTCATACCCTATCTAAAGGGTGATCATACCCTATCTAAAGGGTGATCATACCCTATCTAAAGGGTGTTCATACCCTATCTAAAGGGTGATCATACCCTATCTAAGGGGGTATTCATACCCTATCTAAGGGGTGTTCATACCCTATCTAAAGGGTGATCATACCCTATCTAAGGGGTGATCATACCCTATCTAAAGGGTGATCATACTCTATCTAAAGGGTGATCATACCCTATCTAAGGGGGTATTCATACCCTATCTAAAGGGGTGTTCACAAGACCCGTATTTGATGCTATATACGCACTTGTTTAATAGAACATGTTCTATTACTGCGTAAAACATAGGCGGTATTCACACTGCGACATATTTTTGCGGATTGTGACAGCTTTTAGTTTACTAACCAATATAAGTATATCTAATCAGACTAATATAGAAACATGACATACCCTGTCACAGATATGTGATAGGATATGGCATGTGAATACGGCCATAGTTTCACTCAGCAAACAGTTACACGGCAATCATTTCACAGAATGTGTTTATACCCCTTTATACCCCTCTATACAGCATAACTTATATGCATGCATGATGTTTTCATGATTAACTCGTTCACCAGAGGGAAAGTATCCGTTCATTTATTTTTCAAAAATTATTTTCCTCAAATTATTTAAATAAATTCATATCAATAAATAATTCATTATCTTAAACTTATGTATAATATGCA
>OZ025244.1:38865044-38935044 GCA_964019155.1 Osedax fenrisi
TAATAGATAGATACGAATATATAGTGATTATAACGGTACAATACTATATAACAATAAACAGCAAATATTAATAATATATACATCGTAACCCTATGTTGAATATATTAAAGTCACTAAAAACGAGCGTTATAATTCGCAATGATTGTAAGACAACATCATCATTGTATAGGTAATCAAGGTGTCGATGGGTTTAAATCAAGAGGATCTGATGGTCGAGGTGAAAGAAGCGATAGCAGCTTTGAACCTCAAGAATATGGCACAAACAAAGAAAAGACAGGTATACTATATACGTTTAATGTGTACATATGTATATATATATATATATATATAATTATCACGGTTTGAGTATATAATGTGGATGAATTATATATTTGACAAATTTGACGAATTTGACAGATATATATTTTATGTATATATACGTGTATGTGTGTATGTAAACGTATTTGCTTTGTTATGTAATAAGTTATTTAATGAGTTATGTAATAAGTTATTTAATGAGTTACAAAACGATTTTAGGAGATTAGTAGACAAAGGAAATTAGTGAAAGATGATGATGATGATGATGAAATGTCTGAAAATGTTTGTTAATATTAGCTTATCTCGTCTTCTCTTGGCTTTCATGTTATTTATGTGTCATTTAATTCATATTATTTGATTAGATATAGAAATATATCGTCATTAATTGCCGCCTATTTTCTTATTGAGTTTTTGTAAATACGATATGCAACAAAAATTAAAATTAAATGAATTTACTTTCGGTGATGGATCGTTTTAAAAAATAATATGTATTCAAATGATATTTTCAATATTTATTTTATTATATATATTAATTATTATTATTCTTATTATTGTTATTATAATTTGTTATGTTTAATATTTATTATATTATTATTATAAAAATTCATTATCAATTATCTTTTGTTATCAATTATTTTTACGCCATTTACAATATGAAATAATATACCATCAATATAAACACATGTTTATCGTAAATACACTACGCACTCACACTTTGTGCTACAATACTGGTGTAACTACCACACGCGCGTGTGACTTTGTGTTGTTATTGACCTCTACGACGATGACCTTGACAGGATGAAGACGTTGACATTGACACAGACTCTGACATTGAGGATCACGATACCGCCGCCAATAAACTCATGACCAAAGAACTGGTTAGCAATCCATGTTGTTGTTGTTGTTGTTGTTGTCTGATACGGTTGGCAATGTTACTATACTATTTAGGGTACGATTACACGGTAAATAAAACCGTCGCAGACAAGAATCTGTTTGGATAAAATTGTCACAGATCTATAACTACCTTTACATTGTAAATATACGATGAAATATGTGATGATTCATCATCATAAATTTCATCGTACATTTTCACAGATACTTACCATTATATTTACCATGTAAATAAGCTCTTTCTCTAACCATAACGCTGTGGGTTATTAAACTAAGAGAATAATACCGAATAAATGAGAAAATAAACATTTTATTATTACTGTATATTAATTAATAAATTATAATTATAAAATTAATAAAAACTACAATACTAATTTATAAACTTATCTAATTATTCTAATTTGTATCTAGTTCAGCATGTATGTGAGATATATTATCTGCATAGTAATTAAGAGTATGACTAATTAGCAATGTAATAGTGATGTAATCTACCCAGCAGAGAGGAAGAGAGAAATGGGATTTAGTTTTAAAACTATTCTTCTCAATTTGTTATTAGGCTGCTCGTTCGACATCATTAATACAGTTCTGTTTACCTAATCATTTCTATGTATAAACTGTAATATGACCTCTATTCCTGACCGCGACCTCTATCCCTCGTTACTTCTTCTTACTTACCCCCGCCCGCCCTCCTCAGGTGAAATCTAACCAGATTGTAGCTGAGGCGATAGCGAAGGCAGGCGGTATGCTACACGGCCACCTGAAGATGCAGAAGCGACCCTACAGCAAGAAGAAGAAACCAGAGTTCCAACTGAAGATCAAGAAACCCCAACTGAAGATCAAGAAACCCATACTCATGACCAAGGAAATCGCGAAACCCAAGAAATTTAGAACGAAACCTCCGAAATCTACGAATAAAAAGTTTAATTCGCACTTCACAAGCCTTATTAATGTTACTTGTTCACTATATAATATACTGTATTCATTATTTGTGCAAATTATATATTTGTTTTCGTAGAATTATTTTTCCGTTAACAACATCATTATAGAATGTACAAACTGATACTAGTTGATAAGTTATCATATATATATATAAATATAAATATATATATATATATATATATATATATTCGATAGGATATCCATATCCCATTAATTCTACCACCATCACAACACTAATATTACTGGTATCACTATGACTGCTATTACTACTGACACTACTACCACTATTTCCTCCATCTAGACTATCTCCTATACTACAACTACTAGAACTACTACTATTGATACCACCCTCATCAATATTTCCTCCACCAATACTACTGCCTACATCATTATTACAGCCTATACTACTACTACTAGCATCACCCTATGACAATCACTACCTCCACAACTACTACTACCGCCACCACCATTACTACTACCGCCACCTATTGCAGAAGTCTGATGATATACCTAAAAGGACGTAAGCGAGGTAAGAACGTAGACAGTGAATTCTCTGATGAGGACAGCGCTAATGATCTTAAGGAAGTCGAACAGACTCTAGATCCTTCTAGCTTTGTAGAGGTAAGCGTTTCTCTCTCTCTCTCTCTCTCTCTCTGTGTGTGTGTAATGAGAGAGTGACTGCAGTAGTAATAGTGTATTGATGCTATTACAGTTACTAGATGCAAGCGCTCATTATTACATTTCTTTGTTTTAAATTCTTTATTGTTCAACTTATGTGTGGGTGGTGGCCTGTATCACAGCAGTTTAGGTGGCCTTTCATAGGCTGTATTCTAATCTATACACAATATAGCGAAAACTAGAACACTTATACACACAGAGCTTAATACACACAGAACTTTATTCTGCGATGATTATTTATAATAATCTCATTTACAGTATATGTTTAAATAAATAAAATATATTTTTTATTTTTAATATTGTTATAATAATTAACTAATAGAAAAATTGTCTAATAAATGAATATGAGTCATACTTTATATCTATTTTAGACACAACACAGGCTATATGTATTACATAATACATAATACATATTACACAATACCACTTATATATTACGTAATACACAATTATATAATTCAGAACATTAACTAGAATATATTACATAACACACCATTACATAATACACCATTACAGAATACATGCTACACATATAATACACATCACACAACACACACACACCACACACACACATAACACACACCTAACACACCCCACACACACACATCACACATACCTAACACATAACACACACACACAGAAGAGACGATCATCTCGCCAAGTGAAGAGGAGAAAGTACAACGATGAACTAGAACTCGACATCTCCGACTCTGAGAGCACAGACACTGACGATAACACCAAAGAAACTCAGAAGTTTGTTTACATTTAGTTGTTATGCTTTAATTCAAACGAAACGCAAATTTACTTTATAATCTAATTACCTTATATTATAAGTAAAATAGAAAGTATCTTTAAATCCTTTACATTATTCATTATGAATTATTAAATATATAATTATTACTAATATTACACCAAAAGAGTTGTTTTTAAGGAATATTATTATTTATATATGGGTAATTATAGCATATATTCAGTTTCGATTAAATACGTATCAACTCATTGATATCAAAATATCATGCAAATGTTATAGTACCTATGTATGTACCTAGTACTTCATTCGTTTGATTAACAAATAGATATTTAAATTTCGTATAAATAGATTCTATTTTCATTTGTGACATGTGATTACATATCGATGTTGCTCGACTCAGAGATGTACAGTATACACACTATAACCAGTGTTCCACCATACTACACTAACCCATACTACACTAACCCACACTACTCGCACACAGAAAGGTGAAATCTAAGATGATCAGAGGTCACAGGATGGAAGACGATAACTCGCAACAGGGGGGCGATGACGAGAGTAACAATGTGGAGAAGATTCTAGCTGTACGCACTGGTAAAAGACGTAAGATCAAGGTATAGTAGAGAGAGATGTGTGTGTGTGGGCTAGATCAGCGATAGTAGTGTGTGCGATACACACCATTAAGGGTAGTTGTAGTGTAGCTTAATATTATTGTTCGTTTAGAATGATTTGAAATATTTTATAATATAGACAATTACTTTTAGAAATAAATTAATGAATTTTCTTTTTACCGTAACATTATTTTACCTATTTTACCATTACATGCCGATATGATGTATGATTGTTTACCATTATATACCGATATGTATTATTATACGCGATAGTTTGCACGCTATTGTACACCGATATGCCTATATCTAATGTCTGTTACACGGATGTCAGCCCCTGTCAGCCTCCCTGAGCGAGATCACCTGTGGTAAAGATGGAGATGTCGATGTAGACATAGAGGACATGTCAGATGATCAACCTACCACTATAGAGATAGAAGTCGATGAATACTACGTGAAATATCGTAACTTGTTAGTACTCCTTCGTCACCCTCTTTACCCTCTTTACCCTCTTTACCCTCTTTATACCTTATTCTTATACCTCTAATTTTAAACCTATAACTCTATTTTTTAATACAATACTTCTACTAATACTAGTACTATTACTAATATAACTATTACCATTATTACTGTGTTATGTACTAATTCGTTGAATACACTACACTAGCCCTATATTACCCCCATGTATCCCCTCCTAGTTCTTACCTGCATTGTGAGTGGCACACTTTTGAAGAACTTCTAGAAGGCGACAAGAGAATTCCTCAGAAAGTGAAGCGATTCCTACAGAAGAATGCGTTCAACTATTTAAAACAGGTTCAACATCCCAATCCACCCTATCCTCGCCTATATTCGTACAGCATTCATAACCTTGACCTTGACCTATCGTAGGACGAAGACGAACATTTCAATCAAGACTACACTGAAGTAGACAGAGTTCTCGAGAAATCCGTTACCATTGAAAATGGAGTAACCACAATCTATTACAGGGTGAAATGGTATGTAATAACAGCTGAGATAAGAGAACTTCATAGTATATAATATGATCGCAAGTACCGATTGCGATGAATGCTATATTTAGAACATTAGTATACATACATTGAGAAATCTATCGGAATATATAATATCTACTTGTGATCAGTAATTAGATGTATTTTATAACACGTTCTAAAATATCCGTATACTTGACGGAAGTTCTGATAACTTTCACTGATACTTTTGACTACATGAAAATAATATCCGATCTACGACTATATTTTATAATGTGAAGTCGGTTGTATAATGTATTCCTGACGTAAGCATCAGTTAATCAGTAATTACTACATGAAAGTTATGCTTGATACCAGCTTGATGACTCACCGCGTACCTATCTAAACCCATAACACTATCAGGTGTTCCCTAACTTAAAGTAATGCTTGATACCAGCACTATGATTCACTGCGTACCTATCTAAACCCATAACACTATCAGGTGTTCCCTAACTTAAAGTTATGCTTGATACCAGCACTATGACTCTCCGCATACCTATCTAAACACATAACACTATCAGGTGTTCCCTAACTTAAAGTTATGCTTGATACCAGCGCTATGACTCACCGCGTACCTATCTAAACCCATAACACTATCAGGTGTTCCCTAACTTAAAGTTATGCTTGATACCAGCACTATGACTCACCGCATACCTATCTAAACCCATAACACTATCAGGTGTTCCCTAACTTAAAGTTATGCTTGATACCAGCACTATGACTCACCGCATACCTATCTAAACCCATAACACTATCAGGTGTTCCCTAACTTAAAGTTATGCTTGATACCAGCACTATGACTCACTGCATACCTATCATAATTTATGATTCATAACCCATATCACTATCAGGAGTTCCTTAACTTACGAGGACAGCACATGGGAGCTAGTACAGGATGTCAATCAGGAGAAGATCACACGATATGAACTGTTTGATACCCTGCCCAGTGAGGAGGAGAGAGAGGTAAGCCCCTCCCCTTTTTATGTGTGTATGAGAGGTGAGAGAGAGATAAGCCCCACCCCTTTATGTGTGTGTAAGAGAGGTGAGAGAGAGGTAAGCCCCACCCCTTTGTGTGTGTGTAAGAGATGTGAGAGAGAGATAAGCCCCACCCCTAATTCTTTGTGTGATGCCTTATCTAGTCTATATGTGTTTTATGCCTAATATATCATATATCACCTCCCTTACTCCTAATACATTGCAGTATGTACCTAGACCTAACCCCCCTACCCCTAATACATTGCAGTATGTAACTAGACCTAACCCACCCTACCCCTAATACATTGCAGTATATACCTTGACCTAAACCCTACCCTTAATACATTGCAGTATATACCTTGACCTAAACCCTACCCTTAATACATTGCAGTATGTACCCAGACCTAACCCCACTACCCTTAATACATTGCAGTATGTACCGAGACCTATAAACTCTGAAGAGTGGGAAAAGCTGAAGTGTTGCCCCAAGTACAAGAACAACAACGTTCTGCGAGACTATCAACTCGAAGGTATCAACTGGCTGCTGTACAGCTACTACAATAGGTTTGTTGTATTGCCCCACGCCCCCCACCCCGCTACCATCGCCCATAACTTACACACACCTCAATATCGCAGACAAAACTCTATACTCGCTGATGAAATGGGACTGGGTAAGTGATTAATGATTGCTTAATATCACTTAATAATTACATAATATCACATAATAATTACATCATAGTTGTATAATAATTGTATAATAATTGTATAATAATTTCACAATAATTATATAATGATTTAGTAATTATATATAATATTTAATACTAATTACATAATAATTTCATAATAATTTTATTGATATACGAGTATAATACATTGAATGCATTGCAGGTAAAACTGTACAATCTATAACATTCTTACAAGAGATCACAAACTATGGAATACGTGGACCGTTCCTTATCATTGTACCCCTTTCTACAATCGGTGAGTACCAGTTTAATCTCTAATTAGATTAGCCTCCTATTGTGATACGATATCTACTATAGGGGTTCTATAAGCGAACATTAAACCACTAGTACAATATGCTGATACAAGCATACCTATATAACTGATACTATACTACTATGTCTATCTCTACATGTATCGTGCAGGTAATTGGGAGAGAGAGTTTGCCCTATGGACTGACATGAATGTGATTGTGTACCACGGCCCTACAGCTAGTAGGCAGATGATCAGGCAGTACGAGTTCTACTACAAGGATGAATTTGTTAGTCCTCCCTACCTACCTCCTCCCCACCTACCTCCCTACATCCTCACTACCTCCTCACTACCTCATCACTACCTCTCCCTACCTCTAGTAATAATGTCATTATATGTGCTACTTATTCTACTGAGAGGTTAAACCTGTTCACTCACACATCTCTTATTATACATCTTCACCTTATCTACTATCATTATCTCTAGTACTATTACTACCTCATCCAACTCTTCCTTCACCCCCACCACCAGGGGGATATAGTACAAGATGAATACAAGTTCATCTCTTGTACCACTACTATCACCACCTTCACCCTCCCCTTCCACCTTAACCCCTTCACACCCTCCACCTCACCACCAGGGAGATATAATACAAGATGAATACAAGTTCATCTCTTGTACCACTACTATCACCACCTTCACCCTCCCCTTCCACCTTAACCCCTTCACACCCTCCACCTCACCAACAGGGAGATATAATACAAGATGAATACAAGTTAATCTCTTGTATAACTACTATCACCTCCTTCACCACCACCACCCCCTTAACCACCTCCACCTTACCACCAGGGAGATATAGTACAAGTTCATCTCTTGTACCACTAGTATCACTACCATCACCTTCACCCCTTCCACATCCACCTCACCACCAGGGGGATATAGTACAAGATGAATACAAGTTCATCTCTTGTACCAATACTATCACCACCTTCACCCTCCCCTTCCACATCCACCTCACCACCAGGGGGATATAGTACAAGATGAATACAAGTTCAACGCGATCATCACCACATTTGAGATCATCATCTCTGACTGTGAGATCCTCAGTGGTATACACTGGCGCTGCGCTATCATTGACGAGGCCCATCGTCTGAAGAACAAGAACTGTAAGCTGATGGAAGGCCTGCGTGTCTTTGATCTAGAGCATCGTGTCCTCTTAACCGGTATGTTCATCTCTCTCTCTATCTTTGTTATCTCTTATCAGCATCATCTCTATTATTGTTATCTCTTACCAGCATCTCTATCTTTGTTATCTCTTATCAGCAGCATCTCTATCATTGTTATCTCTAATCAGAACCACATCTCTAGTAAGGCATAATCAATATTAACATTGAAATCTACTAGAAGGGACATCGTGTCCTCTTAACAAGTTTCCCTTATGTAACCTTATGTAACCAGTGAGTTATGCAATAATCTATTAGTTAAGTATTACATATTAATCATATTTTCATTAATATTGTATTAATGATATTGTTTATATTATATATTTAATACAATTGTAATTTATAAATTTCTACTAATTTTTAAATGATCCTCTTATTATCACTTCCTCTTATGCAATCACTATTGCAATATCAGTTTGTTTATGATCTATTCTATATCAATATAACAAATATGTATTCTCCTCCTAGACATGACATTTACGTAAATCAATATTAATGAATTACGTTATATCCCAGTTCATATTTGTGTAGCAAATATAGATATAGTATTAGCATTATAAGTAGCATTATAATAAGGTTTCATGTTAGATCTTCCACACATACACATGCAAATGATCCGTATGAACTCTTTACCTACACCCTATGTGTTTATATTACTATATACTATTTAAAAGGCTTACATTAATGATTATGTGATACCTCTGTTTAACTCGTACACCCCGTATGTACATGTGTTAACCCTTCACCACACCTTCACCACACTAATGACCCACTAATGACCTCTCCTTGCACAGGAACTCCTCTCCAGAACAATGTAGAAGAGCTGTTCAGTCTTCTGAACTTCTTGGAACCGCGCAGGTTCAACAATGTTGAGATATTCCTCGATGAGTTTGGGGAACTGAAGACTCAGCAACAAGTTGAGAAACTTAAAGCTGTAAGTAACACACACACGCACACACATACACATACACATACACGCACACACACACACACACGCACGCACATGAGATAGAGAGGCATGTATACATGGCATACACAATGTATATGTACTATGCAAATATTATATATTACGTTCCATACAATTAATGTAATATAGGTATTTAGTTTTCTCTATTTTATAATAATTCTATAATATGAAATAAATGATTTTAAATATATCACATATAATTGTAGGTATATTTATTATTAATTATAGATATGCTCGCTTAAATATGACTTATTTTATTATTCACACATACATATATATATATATAGATTTAATAATGCGTGTAGGCATTAATAATTGATGATATTCACGTTGATCACATGGTGAATAACTCTACATTCGTATGTGATCACACACAGCTACTGAAACCCATCATGTTGAGGAGACTGAAGGAAGATGTAGAGAAGAGTCTGGCTCCTAAGGAAGAAACTATAGTAGAGGTAATACTACTACTACTACTACTACTACTACTACTACTACTACTACTACTACTACTACTACTACTACTACTACTACTACTACTACTACTACTACTACTACTACTACTACTACTACTACTACTACTACTACTACTACTACTACTACTACTACTACTACTACTACTACTACTACTACTACTACTACTACTACTACTACTACTACTACTACCTCCTCTACTACTAATACTACTACTACTACTACTACTACTACTACTACTACTACTACTACTACTACTACTACTACTACTACTACTACTACTACTACTACTACTACTACTACTACTACTACTACTACTACTACTACCTCCTCTACTACTACTACTACTACTACTACTACTACTACTACTACTACTACTACTACTACTACTACTACTACTACTACTACTACTACTACTACTACTACTACTACTACTACTACTACCTCCGCTACTACTAATACTACTACTACTACTACCTCCGCTACTACTAATACTACTACTACTACTACTACTACTACTACTACTACTACTACTACTACTACTACTACTACTACTACTACTACTACTACTACTACTACTACTACTACTACTACTACTACTACTACTACTACTACTACTACTACTACTACTACTACTACTACTACTACTACTACTACTACTACTACTACTACTACTACTACTACTACTACTACTACTACTACTACTACTACTACTACTACTACTACTACTACTACTACTACTACTACTACTACTACTACTACTACTACTACTACTACTACTACTACTACTACTACTACTACTACTACTACTACTACTACTACTACTACTACTACTACTACTACTACTACTACTACTACTACTACTACTACTACTACTACTACTACTACTACTACTACTACTACTACTACTACTACTACTACTACTACTACTACTACTACTACTACTACTACTACTACTACTACTACTACTACTACTACTACTACTACTACTACTACTACTACTACTACTACTACTACTACTACTACTACTACTACTACTACTACTACTACTACTACTACTACTACTACTACTACTACTACTACTACTACTACTACTACTACTACTACTACTACTACTACTACTACTACTACTACTACTACTACTACTACTACTACTACTACTACTACTACTACTACTACTACTACTACTACTACTACTACTACTACTACTACTACTACTACTACTACTACTACTACTACTACTACTACTACTACTACTACTACTACTACTACTACTACTACTACCTATACTACTACTACCTATACTACTACCTATACTACTACTACCTATACTACTACCTATACTACTACCTATACTACTACTACTACTACCTATACTACTACTACTACTACTACTACTACTACCTATACTACTACTACTACTACTACTACTACTACTACTACTACTACTACTACTACTACTACTACTACTACTACTACTACTACTACTACTACTACTACTACTACTACTACTACTACTACTACTACTACTACTACTACTACTACTACTACTACTACTACTACTACTACTACTACTACTACTACTACTACTACTACTACTACTACTACTACTACTACTACTACTACTACTACTACTACTACTACTACTACTACTACTACTACTACTACTACTACTACTACTACTACTACTACTACTACTACTACTACTACTACTACTACTACTACTACTACTACTACTACTACTACTACTACTACTACTACTACTACTACTACTACTACTACTACTACTACTACTACTACTACTACTACTACTACTACTACTACTACTACTACTACTACTACTACTACTACTACTACTACTACTACTACTACTACTACTACCTACTACTACTACTACTACTACTACTACTACTACTACCTACTACTACTACTACTACTACCTACTACTACTACTACTACTACTACCTACTACTACTACTACTACTACTACTACTACTACTACTACTACTACTACTACTACTACTACTACTACTACTACTACTACTACTACTACTACTACTACTACACTACTACTACTACTACTACTACTACTACTACTACTACTACTACTACTACTACTACTACTACTACTACTACTACTACTACTACTACTACTACTACTACTACTACTACTACTACTACTACTACTACTACTACTACTACTACTACTACTACCTACTACTACTACCTATACTACTACCTATACTACTACTACTACTACTACCTACTACTACTACTACTACTACCTACTACTACTACTACTACTACTACTACTACTACTACTACTACTACTACTACTACTACTACTACTACTACTACTACTACTACTACTACTACTACTACTACTACTACTACTACTACTACTACTACTACTACTACTACTACTACTACTACTACTACTACTACTACTACTACTACTACTACTACTACTACTACTACTACTACTACTACTACTACTACTACTACTACTACTACTACTACTACTACTACTACTACTACTACTACTACTACTACTACTACTACTACTACTACTACTACTACTACTACTACTACTACTACTACTACTACTACTACTACTACTACTACTACTACTACTACTACTACTACTACTACTACTACTACTACTACTACTACTACTACTACTACTACTACTACTACTACTACTACTACTACTACTACTACTACTACTACTACTACTACTACTACTACTACTACTACTACTACTACTACTACTACTACTACTACTACTACTACTACTACTACTACTACTACTACTACTACTACTACTACTACTACTACTACTACTACTACTACTACTACTACTACTACTACTACTACTACTACTACTACTACTACTACTACTACTACTACTACTACTACTACTACTACTACTACTACTACTACTACTACTACTACTACTACTACTACTACTACTACTACTACTACTACTACTACTACTACTACTACTACTACTACTACTACTACTACTACTACTACTACTACTACTACTACTACTACTACTACTACTACTACTACTACTACTACTACTACTACTACTACTACTACTACTACTACTACTACTACTACTACTACTACTACCTATACTACTACCTATACTACTACCTATACTACTACTACTACCTATACTACTACTACTACCTATACTACTACTACTACTACTACCTATACTACTACTACTACCTATACTACTACTACTACTACTACTACTACTACTACTATCTATACTACTACTACTACTACTACTACTACTACTACTACTACTACTACTACTACTACTACTACTACTACTACTACTACTACTACTACTACTACTACTACTACTACTACTACTACTACTACTACTACTACTACTACTACTACTACTACTACTACTACTACTACTACTACTACTACTACTACTACTACTACTACTACTACTACTACTACTACTACTACTACTACTACTACTACTACTACTACTACTACTACTACTACTACTACTACTACTACTACTACTACTACTACTACTACTACTACTACTACTACTACTACTACTACTACTACTACTACTACTACTACTACTACTACTACTACTACTACTACTACTACTACTACTACTACTACTACTACTACTACTACTACTACTACTACTACTACTACTACTACTACTACTACTACTACTACTACTACTACTACTACTACTACTACCACTACCACTACCACTACCACTACCACTACTACTACTACTACTACTACTACTACACAACTACCACCACAACTATACCTATATTCACTCACTCTCAGGTGGAAATGACAAATACGCAGAAGAAATACTACAGAGCTATCCTGGAGAAGAACTTTACCTTCCTCGCAAAAGGTGGATAGTATCACTAAGTGTGACCTTTATTTAACCTTTAACCCCTCACCCCCCAGGTACCAGTAAGAATGTACCTAATCTGATGAACACTATGATGGAGCTACGTAAATGTTGCAACCATCCCTTCCTGATCGATGGTTAGTCAGCGCCCACTGAATATAATACAGGTTGTCACTTGTCTCCAATAATGTGGGATTATCTATATAATGTGTGATGCAGAGAATGTTAAATAATTATTTTAGTACTTATTATAATGAATTCAATTTTATAACATTATAGATCTTTTACAAATATCATTTATCAGAGTGTGATGTAATTATAAATATGTATTTATATTAATCATTTTAGTGATATACATTTGAAGAATTGTTTGAGATATATTTATATAAATATAAATATTGCATTAATAACAACTGTGATTGTATTATACATTACTAATCGCAGAGCTAATGGTACATTACACTACTATAATATTGTTACAGTTAATATAAAAGTCACGTAAGCTTTACTTTTGTGACATGCTACAGCCCCACCTGATATCACACACACCTACATACATACACACGTCCACCCCTGTTGCTCAGGTGCCGAAGACAAGATAATAGCCGACAACCAAGAGATAGACCCCACATTCAACCACTTCTACTCGATGGTACAGAGCAGTGGTAAACTAGTGCTCATCGATAAACTACTGCCCAAGCTGAAGGAGGGTAACCATCGTGTTCTCATCTTCTCTCAGATGATCAAGCTACTGGATATCCTCGAGGACTATCTCATTAATAGAGGGTTAGCCATCTTAAACCCCTCTCTCTTCCTTCCTCCCTCCCTCCCTCTCTCCCTACTTCCACCCTCCCTACAAGCTACTGGATATCCTCGAGGACTATCTCATTAATAGAGGGTTAGCCATCCTAAACCCTTCACTCCTCACTCCCTACCTCCCTTCCTGCTTACTCAACTCACTGACCCACTATTATTCTCCTCACCGCCTTCACCGTCCTGCCACAACTGACACATACTTAGTCACCCTCCCTCCCTACCCCACTCAACCCTCTGTGCCCACACACAGATACCTGTACGAGCGCATAGATGGACGTAACAGAGGCAGTGTCAGACAGGAGGCTATCGACAGATTCTCTAAGCCTGACAGTGATAGATTTGTGTTTCTGTTGTGCACGAGAGCTGGTGGTTTAGGTAAGTACACATGCACCCATACACTAGTACAAGCATACCTAATATGCATAACTTGAGTGTAAGTCATCATCTACTATTCATTATCATACCTCTATTTCAGACTCTATTTCATAGGCTATTAAACTATTTTAATAGGTAACATGCAATAGATTTCTCATGTATAATCATTATTATATAACATATCAGTATTACATCATCATTATTACCTGCAGTGTGCACTGTGTACTAGGTTATACATTTAGTATGTCACACACGCCCTCACACATACACACACACACCTTCACTCACACACCCACACACACACAGGGATTAATCTAACTGCAGCTGACACTGTGATCATATACGATTCTGACTGGAACCCTCAGAATGATTTACAGGTTACTACGATGTATGTGTGTTGTGTGTTTACTAAGGCTGAAATACTGTAGCAGGTCAGTGGTCAGTTGTCAGTGGTCAGATGGTACATTACAGTACACATAACTGTAGTCATCTGTCATGCTACAACCATCACATACCTATTGGTTATCTTCCCAGCAAACAGTAATACCCTCATAATAGCAGCATAACAGCATATTTAATAGCCTCAAATATTTACAATTTGCTATTATGTTGCTATTAGAATAGCTGCATAATATACTTTTAAAATTAATAGCGGCATAATAATAGCATAATAGACTTTAAATAGCAACATAACAGAAGCATAATAGCATGACAAATTAATAGCAGAATAATAGACATTTAATGGCAACATAATAGGAACATAATAGCACATTGTAAACATTTGAGGCTATTAAATATGCTGTTATGCTGCTATTATGAGGATATTACTGTTTGCTGGGTTCATTTATTAAAGTCTTGCAGTTTATAATAATTAATATCAATATTTAATTATATATTCATATATCTATTACTGTATTATTATGAGTTTGTTATTGACGACTATACTAT
The DNA here is from genome assembly GCA_964019155.1 of Osedax fenrisi. Taxonomy (NCBI): domain Eukaryota; kingdom Metazoa; phylum Annelida; class Polychaeta; order Sabellida; family Siboglinidae; genus Osedax; species Osedax fenrisi. The sequence continues at coordinate 38,880,903 of OZ025244.1, forward strand.
TTGTATGTCTTATGTAATGTAGATCATTAATAATGAAAAAGTGTCACATTTCAATGTAATCTTATTGATCTCATCACATTTTATATTGTTCTTCTGCATTGTTACAGCTTAAATACATACTTATGTTACAGTAGAGATTCACTAAAATCACCATGTAGATTTCAATTATAAACATATCTATAGTATAAACCTATATCTATGTATACTGAAATTACTGTTGTGATTTGAATCACTTCATTCATCATTGAATCAGTAGATAGTATGATATATATTAGAGTACAATGGTTATATTGTTAACAATGACCACTGTACACCAGCTAATACAGGTCACTACCAGGGAGGGATCAAATACATTATTCACTAATACAAATACAAATAATTGTTCATAAATAATTATTTAGTAGATTATAATCACTAATACAAATATTTATGTACTAGTTTATTACTAAATAAATAAAAATACAAATAAGACAAATCGAATTAAATTTATGTTAAATTTCTAAAACAAATTTAACTACAAATAGTATTAGTGGTACACTAAAGGTGGAGTCAAATACATATTTGACCCCACCCTATGTGACCCCCACCAATACCACCACTATATTGACCACCAATACCACCACTATATTGACCACCAATACAACCACTATACTGACCACCACTAATACCACCACCACCATGGCTATACTACAGGCCCAGGCTAGATGTCATCGTATCGGTCAGAGTAAGCTAGTGAAGATCTACAGACTGATCACACGTAACTCCTACGAGAGGGAGATGTTTAACAGAGCCTCGCTGAAGCTAGGGCTCGATAAGGCCCTACTGCAGAAGAACCCCACCGGACCCGAGAATTCTCAGGTAACCCCAACACCCTCACGTCCCCTCTAATGAGATCAAACACTACATTAAACGACTGCTATTTAATACTTATAAATAACTCTATTTAATTAATAATTGTATATATATATTACGAGTACAAATTATGAAATGAATGGATAGAATGAAATGTTGATATAAATAATATAGTATTACTAAAGTATATAGTACAACTATAATAATCTATATATTAGCTTGTTAATTAATCAGTATAACACAGTAGAGAATATGATCATATAGGGATTGATGAATCTTTTACTCATCCTATGTGTGTGGGTATACTACATTGGTAGTTAAATAATAGTATTGTATAATCAATATTCGTCTTATCTAATCTATTAAACTGTAATCTTATCTCTAATTCTGATAGCAAGCTCAAATCTCCAAAATTGAAATCGAATCACTTCTGAAAAAAGGTAAATAACTAATATCTTTATGAATAATGAACTTAAATGTTAACTTATTTTATAATCCGGATTATCACCAGATTCTTAATATACTAATATTATTTATTTATTGCAACTTTATATATATATATATAATACAAATTACAGATACGAATATAGTCAATAGATTATTTGTAGATGATAACCTACACTCACCCCCACCCTAACCTTACCTAACCTCACCCTAACCCACCCTACCCTCACCCTACCCTAACCTACCCTCACCCTCACCCTCACCACCCTACCCTCTCCCACCCTCACCCCCCCCTCACCTTCACCACCCTCGTGCAGGAGCCTACGGAGCGCTTATGGATGACGAGAAGGCAGGAGATCAGTTCTGTGAGGAGAACATCGATGACATCCTCAGCAGACGTACACAGGTCATCAAGATACAGAATGAAGGAGCTGGCTCTACATTCAGTAAGGTCTGTAGAGAAGACTTTAGATTGCATATTATTATTTAGGTAATAGAATACAAATTAAGAGTCTGTGCATGTATCTATATTTCAATAATTATAAACTATATTATAATATATTAATAATATATTAATCATAATATATTAAAGATATTAATAATATATTAATCATAATAATAATATATTAATCATAATATATTAATAATATTAATAATATATTAATAATAATATATTAATAATATTAATAATTATATTATAATATATTAATCAATCATATTATTAAATTTGTTATAATTTTTATATTCCTTTTTATTTTGCTGCATTCATTAATTATTATTATATTATTCTTTATTTATCATTAATAGTACTAAAATAAATATTTCTCATTTATTAAAATTATAATATATTATTTATTTATAAAGTAATTAGTACATAATAAATGTACCTATTTAAACTATTATTTATTAAGTATATATATATATACTATATTTAGTTAATATACTTACTGTAATACCGAGTGATAATTGAATAGGCAAGTTTCAGTGTTGCTGATACCAGATCAGATATAGATATCGATGATCCGAACTTCTGGAACAAATGGGCAAAGAAAGCAGATATAGACGTTGATCCCAATGAATCTGAGGTTTGCACAACACGATTATAGATTATAATGGTCACGCACTATGATGTATATATTTATCTCATCATGTATACATTACATTATATTTTGTCAACAATAAAATATATCAATATATAAAATATAATATTGTAGAAATAAAATTTAAAATATATCAATGGATATATAAAATATAATATTGTAGTAATATAAATCACAAATATTGATACTAATTACTAATTTGCACTGTGAATTTAGAATCGTCTGATCATAGAGTTACCGAGATCTAGGAAACAAACAACTCGCTACGGTAAGAACGATGGACTCAATATGTCTGAGTTAGACAGCTCTGATAGCGGAGGGGAACCCGATGTCGGTTCTATTGAGGTTAGTCATGTGACCTTTGTAGAGGTCAACATACGCTTTCATAACGATATATTGCATACTGAGAGTGTTTATAATACATTTATTTGCTTTCATATTAAGGGGATGTCACACACCTTGTTTTGGTGAAAATATTTTAATATCTGTAAAAAAAATTATTTATGAAAACAGTCTAGAAATAACATAAAAAGTGGTTTATATATAATCATTATATATGATATATAATGTATTCATATATATTATTCAAATGTTGTTTTTTCAGAATAATTATTTCGCGCTAGGTATGTGTATATAAATGTAGGTATCACAAAAACTATTATATGTATTCTACTAATTTTTATTGCATTATATAAATAACATATATATGAATACTATTACAGGAGTAATTTTCTAAATTTGTATGTGTATAATTGCACAAAATAACAATTTCTATAGAAATTCCGTAAATTAAAAAATTAAAATGTGTGCATATATATATAATATATATTATATATATATTATATAATTTATATTATAAAAAATACGTCCTGTAATATCATGTGTATACATTTAATGAATAGAATATACAAAAATTAGCTCAATTCAATGAATAGAATTCTGCGCGCCTAGTTTTGTGTAGACCCATTATTTGCTATCTCTATACATAGAGAGGCGGGCGTCGTGTGCCATCCCCTTAACTAGATAAATGCCATCATTGTATGTGAAGATAAGTTAATTATATAACCCTTATTGTCAGAGATATATTAAAATAGATTATATTTTTAAAAATCAACTAATCATTATCATTTTTTTATTTTCTATTAAAAATATATAGTTCTAAAATTAAAAAAAATAAATTATAATTATAAAATGTGATATTAAAATATATTAAAAGTGTGATAAATTAGGAATAATGTACAACTAATATTTAATTAAACTCAAGTAACTCAAGTGCTTTAAATCTAAACTGTCGCCATACATCACACTAAAGCTGCCTAACTCTCACATTACATCTAACCTATACAACCTGGACAGCCTCACGTACAAGCTGCCCAGAAGAGAAGGAGGAGACGTAGGGGTAAGAATGGCAACGGTAAGAATGACGATGACGAAGATGTTGACATCGAAGACACCACTAAACCCAAGGTGAAGAGGAAGAGGGGTAGCAAGTCTACTAATTCCGAGGGTAAAGGTTAGTCAAGTCATGTGATTTGAGTCTTCTGATACCTATTACGTAATAATTCTATCGCGAATAATTTATGCGTCATCATTTTTACTTAAATAATTACTGCATATTTTAATGTAAATGTATATTAACAGACAATAAACAAGGTGATAAAAAAGAAGTGAAGGAGAAAGAAAAGAAACCAATCAGATATACGCGTTCAGACTGTTTCAAAGTAGAGAAACAATTATTAGTTTATGGGTTTGTGGCTACATTCTACCTAACCTATCACTAGTGTTATCGCAGATAGACATTCATTCTAATACCTAAAAATGAATATTATAATTATAATTAGAGCATCGCAACTTACATTGTAACATCGTAACTGTACTATTTGTTATGCTTTACACAACATTAAGCGAACACTACACTTGTTTCCTTAGCTGGGGAAGATGGGATGACATATTATCTCATACGCGCTTCAAGAAGAATCTTCTAGCTCCAGACATTGAACTAATCACCAGAGCAATTGTTTGTATTCATCATAGCTACAGATATATACACCAGTTATATGTATTATATGTTATAGTACTACAATTCTATCATCTCTATCATCAATATCATCACCACCATCATCATCACCACCCTCATCATCTTCATCATCACCACCCTCATCACGACCATCACCATCACCCTCACCACCCTCACCACTTCCTCCACAGCTCATCTATAGCGTTCAACATTACGGAGGTGATGACCGCATTAAAGGTTTCATCTGCGACCTAGTTAAGACTAGGGTCGAAGGTGAAGAAATTGACTACAAGAATCACACCGGTTTCTATAGCCTCCACCCCGCACCCTATCACTCTCGTAGTATTATATCATCTTGATTTCGTGGCTACTCTTAATTAAATGTTAACTCTCACAGTTCTGTGATATGATGCCCTTATAATAATATCATCACCATCCTTTACACTTTGTTAACTACCGGAATAGTATTTGAATAACATTTATAATAATACTGTAAATTAACCCATTTCTAATCACGATTATTAACCACCACCACCATCACTTGTGATAGGTCTATCAGCCCCGGTGCCTAGGGGGCGTAAGGGTAAGAAGGCTAAGAAAGACCCACTGAACACCATAGCCCTGGAGGAGAGCCTTATACAGATCACTAAAGAACTCGATCACGTGATTACTGACGAGGGCTACAAACGTCATCTTAAACGTCACGCTAACAAGTATGTGTGATAGCCACGCCCACTTGTGTGTGATAGCCACGCCCACTTGTGTGTTAGCCACGCCTACTTGTGTGTGATAGACTACTAGTATATGATAGTCACGCCCACTTGTGTGATAGACACGCCTACTAGTGTGATAGCCACGCCTACTAGTGTGTTATAGCCACACCTACTAGTGTGTGATAGTCACGCCCACTTGTGTTATAGCCACGCCCACTTGTGTGTGATAGCCACACCCACTTGTGTGTGATATACACACCTATTAGTATGTGATAGACACGCCCACTTATGTGTTATAGTCACGCCCACTTGTGTGTGATAGTCACGCCCACTTATGTGTTATAGTCACGCCCACTTGTGTGTGATAGCCACGCCTACTTGTGTGATAGCCACACTAGTGTGATAGATACAATGGTAGGCTGCCATCTGTTCAACTTGCTATGTTACAAACATCATAGCCTATGTCTCTGTGTAGTTTACTGTTCAACTTTTCATTCTAGCCAAACCATATACACCACACTACCTTGTTTGATAAACTTTTGCTGATATGGATAAGTAACATGCTTAAATAATAATTAATACATATGAACATCTATCATTACCACCTCTATTAGCATTACCAGCTGTACTACGAATACCACCTCTACAACCCCTCCACAGCTATCTTACCATGTATTCCCTGTAGTCAATCACTTAACATACACGCTACCTACTACACAGAGTATTGCTGAGAGTGAGGCTGATGTACTATTTAAAGATGGAGGTATTCGGGGAACACTCTGATATGGTGTTCTCGAATACTCCTGCAAGGTTTGTTTATCACCATATTAGGTCATAACTATATTAGGTCATATTAGTAAATATTATTGTAATCCATATCCATATCAGCCTGATATTATTGCTGCTGCCTATATGGATGACATAACACCTACCCTACACAGTGATATTGACATTATGACCCCAGTATCAGACGGGGGTAAACCTGTCTGGTGGTGGGATGAACAGGCAGATAGAAGTCTTCTAGTCGGAATATATAAACATGGTATGTGTGTATACCTAGCTATCATAAAGTATTGAATCTGTTTATTTGTAGATATATTGAATAGCTCTATGCTTTATTTTCTTAAATACTCATTAAATAAACAATTTAATTTATATTATTTATATAATATTTATGTTGTCAATTTATATATAAGGTCAATTTATTATAGCATTTGTATATTTATATTTATATGTATAAGGTAAATTATTACATTTCTAAACAACTACATATAATCTTAATGTTTACTCTCGATTTATACACAATTCCAAGTCATATAACATTAACTTCTCCGACATCATCGCATGCCCTTAACCTTGTTTAACCTTGACTATTCTCCCCTACTACTACTACATCTGTGTTACCTAGGTTACGAGAAATACAACACTATGCGCTTGGACCCGGTACTGGTGTTCCTGGATCGTTGTGGAGAACCTGATAACAAAGATCTGAAGGCTGAACAAGAGGATGAAGCTGATGATTTCAAGTATTACATCATTAATATTGCATAACCACTTCTTACATCATTAATATTGCATAACCACTCCTTACATCATTACTATTGCATAACCACTTATTGCATTACAACTCCCTGGTATTACTCATACTACAATTACGTACATTTTACAATTATGCTTAATATATATATATATATAGTCATATATAAATCATATATATATATATATATATATATATATATATTAGAACTAATTAACTTTAGTAAACAAATAATGTCATATAATACTAGTTATATTAGTGTAGGTTAAATAATAAGTAATATTATGCATTGAGAGTTACAATTAACCTGACCAGCCAAAGTTATCACCCTACCACAAGCCACCCTAATTCACAACCACTGAATCAGAGAGGAAGACGACGCCCGCAAGGACACCTCTCAGCTGATCAACATGTCAAACTCTCAGTCTAACCTTGACCTTGACATCGACGACTCAATGCCGGGCTCCCCGAACATCTTGAACGTCACTGGCCAATCGTCTCCGAGCGCGCCGCCCTCACCCGCTCAGTCGGAACCGAGCGCCGCCACAGCATTGACCAATCAGATGGAGGCGGTGGCGACGTCTTCCATGGCTCTCTCCGTAACATCCATGTCTCCGCCTCCCACTGACGCCAATAGTCTGTCGGATAAACTCGACTGCGACGACGACCTTGACTTCCAGCCAGATGTCAAGGTCGATAATAAACCTTTTGTTAAACGTAAGTACGAAACCACCACCACCACCGGTTGTCCCAGTATGTACGGATGTAATCTAATCATAACCACCACCTCCTCCTTTAAACAGCCGAGATGGGTAAATATGAGTTCCCTTCCACTGCTGATCTGAACACTCGTCTCAGAAGATTGATCACCTGCTATCAGAGGTTGAACAAGAGGAAACAGATGAAACTAGAACAGAAGGCTAAGGTTTACTATCGCATGTGAACACTGATTATACTCTACCTACCTATATCACTCTATATCTCTCTATCTCTCTCTCTCTTTGTTTTATAGAAAGTCGCAAGGAAAGAGAAGTTCCAGGCTTTGATGCAAGATCGTGAACAGAAGAAGAAAGACAATCAACAAAAGTATGTACTACCTAGATAGAGTTATGACATCGTCATTTCATCACAATATCTATTCTATAGTCATTGGTCGAGAAGGGAAGAGGCGGATTTCTACAGAATTGTGTCCACGTTTGGTGTGGAACTTAAAAGAGTGAGGAAGTCTGAATCCGGAGAAACCGGTGAAACTGGAGACGAAGATTATGCCAAGTGTTCTGAAGTAAAGATTGAGAATGTAAAGGAAGAGTCTGATCAGAATGTAAGTCCAGTAGTGTTTCAGAGACGGTTTCATTGATTATTGATTGAAACTAATACTACATATCTATAATTAGAAATTAATAATAATTGAATTATTTTAAAAAGAGAATTAGACTAATAGTAATCCTATAATAAATATTATTTCATTATGTTTTTATAAAATGAATTAATTATTTAACACTATAGTATGATTACAAGTGCGTGTCTATGATTAAAATCAATGACTCATTGATATCGATGACTCATTGATATCGATGACTCGTTGCTATCATAATAACTGTGATTGACAGGAACAAGTGGTCTACGATTGGAGTAAATTCAGAACTCTGGCTCATCTCGATCGTAAATATGATGAAACTTTGACGGAATACTTTAAAGCCTTCTACTTCATGATTAAACGAATCTGTCGCCTTGTTGATCAAGTCTCAGGTATTAGCATGTTTTATATATCATTTTGAATGTTATATATTTATAATGATTTTAGTTTTCATATATTTAGCCTTGATCTTATATTTATTAAATAATGATTATTAAAATTTAATATATTAGGATTATTATGTTAAAGATTTTTTGTATATTCATTTTAAATAATACTTATCTGAGTTTCATTATAATCATGTTTTATATATCATTTTATATTTTAAAAATATCATATAAAAAAAAGTTAATCAAATAATGCTTAATTAATTATACTAATTAAAATAATATTTCATGAGAATTAAATTTTCCCATTTATTATAATCATATTTAGTAATTTCATTTTGATTTGATTTTCATCTTATAATTAAATACTTTTTAAGTATGATTTCTATTTCTTACGATTAACATGACGTATACGATACGCTACACAATTGCCTATACCTGCCACAAGCAGTTTCCCCCAACGAGATAATCGTGGAGCCAATCAGCGAAGAGAGGGCGGCGCGATGCCTCGCTCGTATTGACCTCTTGACCAAGGTCAGAGAGCAGACGCTTCGCTATCCCGACCTGAACACTCGTCTCGACACCTGTCAGATGTCACTCGACCTGCCCGAATGGTGGCAGTCTGGCGTTCACGATCGAGACCTGCTCATAGGGGTTGCTAGGTAAGCTATTTAACTTTAACACTAACTACAGAACTATATCAACTTACTATTGATGATTATTAATGTTAATAGAAATTTATTGAGTACATTAAAATGGACAATTTTTGTAATAATGATGATACAAATTATTATGTATACGTGTATTGACTCAAATGGCTACCAGAAATTACCGATATGCTTTATTTATATATATATTAATAATAAACACATAATATATATTAAGGGGTAGATGCTATATTTTAATATTTATTATAATATAATCATAATCATAATGATTAAATCATTATATACAACCCGTGCATATTTATATAAAGTTAATTTAAATATATATTATGTGAATTCGCTGTTATAAAAGTATATTGTAGATTTAGATAGTTAATATTACTCAACATAATAATATGTATTAATGTAATGCATGTACTTGACAGGCATGGATTTGCTAGGACAGAATGTCATGTCCTTTACGATCAAACTTTAGCTTTCCACGATATTGTTATGGAGCGTATGGCTAATGATATGGCCACGAATAATGCTGCTAATAATGGTAAGATTACACTACATATGTGCTAGTTATCTGTTTCATGTTCAACTATGCTCGAACAAGCTAATAATATCATTTTATATAGGATATAAAATAGTTTTATTTATATATTTATAAGAAATATATTGCAAATAATCAATTTCTCTATATTTATTGAAATTTAGTTTGTATACACGATATTAGAAAGTAATTTGTGAATATATGATATGAATGTAAATGAATGTTTATTTCAGAAGAGAATAGTGCTGATACCGCATCCCAAGATGATTCTATTGCGAAAATAGATGTTAAGGTAAGAGTATGACAGTTTGACTGGTATGTTATAATCGTAACTTTGTTTGATTGACAGCCTCAACCTTTGACCGCGATGAGCGACATGATTGAAAACAAACTATCGAATAGCAGTGACGATGAAGCTGATAAAACAAATGTTTGTCATTACACATAAGTTATGTCATTGTATAATTGTAATATCTCCACTACATCGCTCAGATCATTTATATTATATTTTTTAAATATGTAATTTCAGATAAGTAGAAGGGAATAGTTTATTATTAATGATATTTCCGATGTAAAACCATCACTTTACCCATATCGAATACAGCGATGATATCGAGTAATTTAAATAGTACGCGAATTCAATAAGCTGTGCTATTTCCTAATAATGTTTGTTGCCTTGGCGACAGATGAGCGAATCAAATTCCACGACGAACCAGTCGCAGCTAGACCCCACACAACTACTGAACAAGCAGTGGCAGAACCCGTTCCTACACTGGCCTAAAGATCGCGTGGTCTTCCATCGCATCGAACACGTCGTCTACGCTATAGAGACTGGTATCTGGCCACGCCCACGTGTCAATCAAAACACTCAGATGACTAATTCAGCCGTGTCTGGTCACGATTATTCCATGGTGGCAGGCTCGAATATGGTTAGCATGCTACTAGTGTAGGTGGTAGTGGTGGTTAGTGTAGTGGTTAGTGTAGTAGTGGTGGTGGTGTAGGTGATGGTGGTGGTGGTGTAGGTGATAGTAGTGTAGGTGGTAGTGGTGTAGGTAGTGGTGTAGGTAGTGGTTAGTGTATTAGTGGTTAGTGTAGTAGTGGTAGTGATGTAGGTGGTGGTTAGTGTAGTGGTGGTAGTGGTGTAGGTGGTAGTGGTGTAGGTAGTGGTGATGGTTGTATAGGTGGTACTACTAGGCTAAACACTGTAGTTAATGATGTATCATCACTGTTGATTCATCAGTGAAAACATTACCTGTATAATCATATACGCATCTGCTTATAAAGACAAAGTTTCTTATAAGTAATGTAACATTAAGATTAGTTACAAATCGTATATTTAGTTTTCACTATACACAATAAGAAACACAATTTAAGTATAATCAATAATCTAGTTAGTGATTAACTATTGCCAAGTTTATCATAATATATCTATTCTGTCAGAATAAACGTAAAAAGAAGAAGCCAGCGGATGAGGATGAAAATGATCCGACTTTAATGGTTAGCATCGTAACATCGTACATTACGCAATAGCATTACATCATCATCACGCGAATAGGATGAGATTACCACTCGTAAGTACCAAGAGAAACAGAAGAGGCTGGAGAACTGGATGAAGGCTGAGGAAAAGGCTGCCCTTAAACGAAGGCACGATGAACTGCTGAAATTAATGAATCCAGGTTTCATTATTTTACTTAATCGTTATATATCTATATTAGTTTGTTATTGTTTAAATTAATTATTAAGGAATTATAAAATATATATTATTTACTCAACATATATTTTCTATGATAGATAATTATAAATTGTATAATAATGCATATTATATTATTGTTATTATATAATATAATATTATATTGTACTATTATACTGGTATAATATCTAGTATAATTATGTAATATGTTTAAAATATTAATATTTTATAATACTAATAATTTATAATATTAATAATTAAATATAAATGACATTTTAAAATTATAATACCATAATTAACATAAGATCACAAATTAAATTATTTAATTAATAATAGGAATTACATTATATAATATGTATCGCAAGACATTATTTAGTGAGGTGTATCTTTAGTGATCAAAGCCTATAGAAATAGAGTAAATATCTTTAACTATCCCTCCATAACTTACTGGATGCCATTGAATACATCATCACCACCACCATCACCACCATCACTACCATCACCACCATCACCACCATCACCACCACCATCACCATCACCACCATCATCATCACCACCACTAACATCACAACCTCCACCACCACCACTACCACCATCACCATCATCTTCATGACCATCACCACCACTACCACCACCACCACCACTACCACCATCACCACCACCATCACCACCACCACCACCACCCTCACCACCACCACCACTACCACCACCCTCACCACCACCACCACCCATCAGATATCCCAGTACCAGTACACAACCTAGCAACAGGTCATTCGTTGACCGGTACAGAGGCCCCTCTGAGAAGAGACCTTATCTTCTGGCTGGATGATAACCCTGGCTACGTTGAAACTAACCCCCTGACGAACATCTCCTTACCCGAGGTCAATATTAACCCCTTAGCCCCCTCCATATCAGTGTTACGCAACATGTGATTGTAATAAACATCCTTTGTTGATTATTATTTATATAATTATAAGATTAACATTTACCTATGTAAATGTAATTTATGTAGAAATGATTTTTTTAAATACATTTTTTCTAATTTTCATTCTAATGTAATTTTTCTATTCATTACTTTGATTATCTACTGATTTTTATTTATAATATGAACAAGTCAATTTTGCAATTGCAATCGATTCAAATATATTAACTATATTAATGATATGCTATTATTGAATTATACCCCCTCGCCTGCACATAGCCGTTATTACCTAACAACCCTAGTGTATTGCATAAAAACCCTAGCTTATTACATAACTAACGTTGACTTCCGTTGCAACATAGCAGTCGAGGAAGAAGATCAACAAGAAGCGTTTTGACCCCAGTAAGATGGACCCTACGAACATCAGCGGTGAGGAGCCGATAGTGGTGGTGAACCGCCACACGGGCAAGGCTATCAAGAGGCAAAGAGCTCCTAAACTACAAGATCTCGCCCAGTTCCTGTCCATGAACCCGGCTTTTGATGTCGATGAGAAGTGGTCTAAACTTGTGCGCGATGTGGTTAGTGTACATGCTTACATTTAGTTATAATGCTCTCTTATCTACTCGTGATGATATACATTTATTAGGCATTAAACATAGTGAGATAAATATGCCTCGTAATAACATTAAATACAAAAACAAAAAACGAACATTAATAATAATTATAATTTTTAAAATATATTTTGTAATAATACATTTTTTATTTATTTTTTTTCCGCAAAATTAACTCTATATTAATAAATTGTAATACGACTAATACTCGGCACGATTATCTAAACTGGAATCTACTTCACAGGGATGTCTTCCGACTAACCTAGACAACCGGCTGATGGACGTACAAACCAAGACGGTGGCCACCCCGACTACACCCCGTATCATACCCCCCGCTAAACCCATCGTGGTACCGGCCACCTCTCTGTTGAAACCCCCGTCCGCTTCGGTTAAGGTGGGTCGCGGTTCAGTGATTCCGGCCGCGCTACACCACGACTACCGTTACTTCAACGTACCCAAGGAAGAGGGTTCCAACCCCACCACCACCGGTCAAGTTAAGCCCGCCGGCACTAGAGTGGACAGTAACGATGTTTGTACCTCTAACCTCACCTCTACCCTCACCTCTACCCTCACCTCTACCCTCACCTCTACCTTCACCTCTACCTTCACCTCTACCCTCACCCACACCATTAGTTGTGTCGTTATTCATAGTAACCATGTTCTTATATCACGGCGTATCATGTCTACCTATAATAGATCATTGTTCGTTGTATAATAATGCATATAACATCGTTATAATATAATATAGTACTATTAATATACCGGTATTATAGTATAATTATTTAATAAATGTAGAATATGTCTATCCTTATCTCCCCGTTTACCAGTTATGTTTACCCTCATCTCACCTGTTTAGCATTTTGCCCATGATTTGTATGTTTCTAATATATTGCATACTACTAGATTAACTATTCTTTAAATGTTTATTTTTAATAAGAAATATACAAATTAATGAAAATGTAAAAAAATTAATAATAAGTCAGTGACATTAAATCAGGTTTTCTCATGAAATTACTATTTGATTACTCCTCTAAAGTGGCAACTCTTCATTGGCTAATCACACACACACACACACACACACGCACCCATTTCTATAGGTTTACAGTTCTCTTCCCCCTCAAGCATCTCTGTTGACTCAGAATCACAAGAAAACCTTGCAGCCAATCAAATTGATACGTAACTTTGGCATCAACGGTAACAGACCCGTGGCCCCCGGAACTAGTCTACTTAAGCCCCAAACATCCACTGCCCCCGCCCCCCCCGCTATGGCACCTACCTATAAAACTGTTAGTCTACTACTAATACGCCTATAGTATTGTATACAATAGAGCACATATCTTACAGTATTACTATAACCTATTCATAATAGTATTACCTACAATAATGTTATTTATTAATACTTAAAGTCATCTCAAATTACTCATTATCATTATCCAAACACAATACTATGTCCAGAATCACGTCATCCAATATTACTTTTACCTTATTATATTTGTATTATCTTTAGATATATATTTTATAGTATAAATTAATTATTGATTTAAATTATTCTTACGAAACCTAAAATATTTCCTATATAAAATGTTAATGGAAATCAACTGTTGATTATATAAATTGTCTTATTTGAAATTCGTCCTAAACTATTTATTCTATTTAATAGTTATATATATTTTGATATTGTATTTGATGGTGTTATATTTGACTAAATACAGCAATGAAATACAAATACATTAAATATAAATACCTATTTCACCCCGTTATACATTGTTTGACCTTAGCGACCTAACTGACCTTCACACCCTCCTCCTCCTCCTTAGTTACCTCAGAAAGTGTACCCCAGTGCGAGCACCGCCACCCCGAGAACCTCGCTACTACCCCAGCAACAAGCCCAGCAACAATATCAACAGCTACAACAACATCAGCAGCAGCCACAGCAACCCATTGACCTTAACCTAGATATAGACTCCTACCTAGATGACGAGGAAGAGGAGGAAGAAGATGACTCTGACCTTGACGACATTGACATCGGCGACATGGGGGACATGAACGCCTGGAATGCCTCGACGACGGGTTACTCGTCGTCTGTTCACCGTATAGGGGGCACCACTGTTGAGAACTTTGCCGTCGGGGGAGTTACCGAAGCGGCCATTGATTCGGAAGTAACTGAAAGCGACGACGAAGACGAAGGTAACACTATTCAGTGATTCCAGTACCTCTACTTATGTGATTCCTACTCCGTTTATCGTTGAATCGAATATAATACTATATAATAATTAATATCAAATTTCAATTAATGAAACTTATTTACTTTTTATTTAGTAGTAACTATGTTTATTATCATTATCATTATTATTTCATAGTAGTAACTATGTTTATTATCATTATTATTTCATAGTAGTAACTATGTTTATTATCATTATTATTTCATAGTAGTAACTATGTTTATTATTATTTCATAGGAGAACTTCCACTTTCCGATGAAGATGATTTCGAAGACTATTTATCTGATGGTTATTCATTATAATACATTATTTTATTATTAATTATAATAGAATTTCATAATTATTATAGATTATTTAATAATACATAATTATACTCCATAATTAGTTATATAGATTATTTAAATTTAATTAATAATATTATATTACTTTATATATTATAAATTATTATCTAATATGTATTACTACAATTTACAGATTAAGAATAGATTTGAAATGCACATTAAAATAGTTATAAAATATTATTATTTATTATATAAATATATTTATTAAATTTATTAAATGAGCATATGAAATTGAATTCTTTTTTAATGAGACACAAAAAGATTTATTTGTAAATAATATCCCCTTGTCATTTCTGAATACTTGTTAATTAACTATTCATTTTAATAGTTTCATATTTATTTGTATTGTTAAATTTATATGAAATAAATATTTTTTATTATTTATTTATTACTTACTTTGGTCATACATAAACATTACATGCACTACATTTTGCTATATTTATCATAGTCACTGTATACATATTGGTAGGATGTATTTTTCAATTACAAATTTCCAACTAGTATAATTTCTATAAAATGAAATATAATATACTATAGTCAAATTCACTATACATATATATATATATATTAGATTTAAAAAAGATATGTATTAAAATCTATAATAAATCTTACATACAAATATTCATTTAATTATATAGCAACTGTTGATATTCCATAGTTCCATTCCTATGTTGCATAAATACAGTATAGTTTAGGCTATACCTTAATATAGTTAGATACTTGAATACTACTACGTATATACTATAGATAGTATAGATAGAAATAATCTGATATATAGGTAAATTTACATCTTTCTTTATTATTATTATTTATTATTTTTATTTGGTGGAGTCCTTTCATCCCATCCAGGAACTTAGATGAAGTATTTCACTTATAACCATATATATATCTAGAAGGTTAGGTTTAATTTGCTTTATTTGTATATGTCATCTATATAAACTGGTGTTAGAAATAACTATTTATATTAGGTTAATTAATACAAATATTGATATCTGATTTATAACTACTATATTATCTATATTGTCCTCTAAACATCAAATTATGTACCTAAAATGAAATATAGATTAATAAAGTAGTTACTTTAGGCACGTCTAATAATCAATTACCTAATATTATATATATATATATATATATATATATATATAAATATATATACATATATACATATATTATATATGTATATATTTCAAGACAAAATAGAACCCAATACAAAATACTACTACTACTACTACTATCAATCAATCAATACGGTTTATTTATACACTCAAAGTTAGCATGAAAATGCTCTGGCAAGTGTTAAATGTGAGAAACGAAAAATATAAAAAAACAAAAACAATTTAAATGAAGCAAGGCATAGCTAGAATATAATTTTTAATATAATATTTAAAAGCATCATGATTAGAAATCATATGAATACTTGAGGAAGTTTATTCCAGATATAAGGAGCAGAATATTCAAAAGCTCCATTTAGATTACGCGATAGTCGACATCGATGATAGGATAGCAAATATCTGTCATCAGTAAAACGGAGGGTTCGAGTCGATATTTTAGGTATTAACATGTCATTGATGTATAATGGTTGAGCGGTTGATATAACTCACTTTCACTAAATACCCACGAAACACAAGCAATATTAATCAATACAACAAAAATCGTACAAATCGTTTCACTCATTCAGATAAACAACCATGACATAAAATACTCCCCCTACGCAAAAAATCTTGGAATCACAATTGACCAAGCACTGGATGTTACCCATTACACAACAGACTTATCTAAATCCATTAACCGAACACTACACACTACGACTAATCAGACCATGTATAACTACCGAACTGTCAAAATGACTAGCAACCTCCCTTATACTTCCACGACTTGACTATAGTATACTGTAACTCCATACTTCACATACTCCCCAAAAACTCACTAATACCACTCAACCGATTACTTAATTCCACTGCACGTCTATAGGATCCCCAAATACTCCAGGATTCACATAACTCCATACTTACAATCTCTTCACTGGCTACTCATCACACAACGAATTCAATACAAAAGCTCACTGATATCCCACCAACTCATTCATCAAAATCACCCCGACTATCTTACCGATATACTAATAGAAAACAACACATCTAGAATACTACGAAAAACCAATAAATACAAATTACTTATACATCATAAAAATATATATCACATAAACAAGAAATAGCATTCTCAATATCTGCTCAGAAAGTATGGAACAACCTCCTATTACTACTACTACTACTACTACTACTACTACTACTACTACTACTACTACTACTACCACCACCACCACTACTACTACTACTACTACTACTACTACTACTACTACTACTACTACTACTACTACTACTACTACTACTACTACTACTACTACTACTACTACTACTACTACTACTACTACTACTACTACTACTACTACTACTACTACTACTACTACTACTACTACTACTACTACTACTACTACTACCATTACTACTACTACTACTACTACTATTCAATTCAATTCAAAACGATTTATTTAGACACTCAATTATATAGCATTACTATGCTCTGTTAAGTGTTAAGTGTTAAGTGTAATATATAAAAATAAAACAAAAACGAAAATAATAAACGAAACGCGAAACAGGAGAAGTATCTCAACTGTTTAATAATACTAATTTTAAGTTACGTTTAAACGTCGAATGATCTTGAATACCACGAATATTCCTGGGAAATGAATTCCACCTACTTGGGGCCGAGTAGGTGAAAGCTCGATTTCCGGAGTGAGATAGATTCGGTAGGCGACGACTTAGTCGGGTTGTATCGTGATTTGATCTCAGAGTTCTGCGGGGTTGAATAATATTTAGACATGATCTAATATATGCTTTATCTAATACCAGCATGGTTGACCAATCCGCATGGTTTTGTGAATGATAGACAAAATTCTATATTTAGAACGCTGAGATGTGGATACTATCCACTGGATAGTATATGGTCTCTCCTCATTTTGGTAGAGACACTTGTGTGGTCAGTTCGAGGCTGTCTATTAATGAGTCGTACAGAGGACCTGATAATTCTATTAATAGGTATTAATGATGATTTAGGTAAACCTACTAATATTGAATTACAGTAATCTATAATAGAAAATACTAGAGAGTTTACTAAAATACGGCATGTATTTTTATTAATATAATTTCTTATATGACGGATATTATATAATTGATGATTTGCTTTTTTGCATAAACTCATATGTGTGTTAAATTTGATATCTGAATCAAAAATAACACATAGATATTTAATATTAAGAGTAGGTTCTATGACTTTACCATTAATTGTTACAATTGGGAAATTATAAAAATTACTGGGAATGTTTAATAATTCGGATTTTGAGGTATTCAATGATAGCTTATTATCATTAAGCCATGTATATATAGCATTTGCACAATTAGATAAATCATTGCAATTCATAGAGCTATATCTAGATAAGGTAGAATATATCAATATATCATCCGCATACAGGTGATATCCAATATGTTCAAATTGCCTGATAATATGTGATAAAGGTTTTATGTAGATCAGAAATAGAATAGGTCCCAGAACAGAACCTTGAGGGAAACCTGATTCTAAAGTATGATTTTTTGAATAAAATTGCCCAGTTTTAACAGAGAATGAACGATTACTGATAAAAGATATCATCCAATCAAGGGCTATTTCATCCAGACCAATTTCAGTAAGTCTATTATACAGAATTGAGTGGTCGAGCGTATCAAACGCTGCAGATAGATCTAATAGTAGTAGTTGAATGGGTTTATTAACATCTAGAGATCTAAGTATATTATTAATTACATGTATTACAGTAGTTTCGGTACTATGGTTAACGCGGTAAGCACTTTGATAGTCGTCAATTAGTTTATTCGTAAGGAGGTAATTATTTAGTTGGTTGGAGAAATTTTTTTCAAGAATCTTAGCTATGGTAGGTAATTGTGATATAGGTCTATAGTTATTAAGTAAATTGTGATTAGTTTTATTTTTTTTAAATATTGGTGAGATAATTGCATGTTTAAGTTCGGGAGGTACTATGCCTGTAGACATTGATCGATTTATGATTAATGTAATTGGAATGGTTAACATACGTGACATTTTTGTTAATAGAAGTAGCGGTATTGGGTCGTGTGGAGCAGAAGATTTTGAATGGTTAATTAATTCAAAAATTTGTTCGTGATTAGTTGGAATAAAATAAGATAATCTTATGTTTGAGTGTTGTGGAGTTACATTGAAATGTGGGTTATAAGTAAAGTTATAAGTTAATCGTAGTTTTTTTAATTTTTCAGTGAAGAAATTAGCAACATCAGAACATAATAATTCTAAAGGGGTATCTGGAAATATAGACTTTTTCGTTTTTCCTAACAGTGAATTTGTAATACAATATAACTTTCTTATATTATTACTGTTATTAAGTATTTCATTTAGATAGAATTTTTTCTTTGCACATTCAATAGAATATTTGAAATATTTTTTGGATTCAATGAGAGCAGTTAGAGAGCTATTAGAAGGAAACTTTGAGAAAAAGCGTTCGTTTGTTCTCATAGCCCTTTTGGCCAAAATAGTATCGTTATTAAACCATTTGTTTTTAGAACTTTTAATAATCTTTAATTTGGTAGGTGCACATTTATTTAACATATCTATTAGATACTTATTTAATTCCTTAATTATAGTCTCATTAGATATTAATGAAGATAAATTAGAAGTGAATAAAGAAATTGGTATCTTCGAAATGTTTCTGTAGTTGATTCTATTGATTTGAGATTTAACTATTGGAGTATTAATTGTAAATGTAATGGCATAATGATCAGTAATTAAAAAGTTAGTATTTGTTATATTAATCATAAGTTGAGGGCTATTTATTGTAAAAACTAGGTCAAGTATGTTGCCAGATGTATGAGTTGGTGTAGTTATATGTTGATATAATGAGTGTGATTTAGATAATGAAATAAGTTGTTTCGAAGGAGTTTTGTTTTTATTAACTTGGAAATTAAAATCACCAAGAATAATTGTATTACTTAATTTAATCGAAGTGAGAAGATCATTAAAATCATCTAGAAAAGTTATATAGTTATTCGATGGGGGTCGATATATGATTATAAACTTTATAGTGTTATTTAAAGCTGTACGTAATGAAACTATAGAGCATTCACAACTAGAGATAGGATATTTTGTATAACTTAGAAGTTTAATTGATTTACTATATAGAATGCCAACTCCGCCTCCAGTTTTAGATCCTTCACGAGGTGTATATTGAAAGCAATATAAGTTATTCATAAGCTCTGCTATCACTGAAGATGAATCATCATTAAGCCAGGTTTCCGTAAGTATAACAATATCATGATTAAATTCATTATTAAAATCATTGATAAAATTAATGTACCACTACCACTACCACTACCACCACCACCACCACCACCACCACCACCACCACCACCACCACCACCACTACCACTACCACTACCACTGATGTGGAACAGAACCCCGGCCCCTCGCAGAGCATACCCAAGTGCAAGCCGTGTGGCAAAACACTTCGTTCCAACCAATCCCACCTAACTTGTCGAACATGTAGTGCTACATCCCACAAACAAGAGGCATACAGCGGGCTGCAAAGAGGACAGCAGACACCAGCAAATTAGACCTGCACCGATTGCGACCCGACCCAACGCAGACACCAACTTTCTCACTTGACAGGACCTACACTCTTCGGCCAACACATTGGAGCACTGAGACCCATCAGGCCAGCCTCGAGCCAAAAACGATGCCTACAATGTGAGAAGGTCGTGCGTTTTTCGACCCACCCACTGGCATGCTGTGGTTGTAAACGCCTCTGCCACAAAAGTTGCTCGAAGCTATCGCGGGGCGAACAGGACATGTTTATACAAGCAGGTTCCTGGCGCTGCCCCAACTGCTCCGTGAACGCCAACAACGCTGGTACAGACAACAACACAACCAGAAGGAGAACTCCGGCTAGAAAGGCTGATGTAAGGAGCAGAGACTGCCTCCCACTGATCCAATGGAACGCAAACGGGATAAAAATAAGAATGCTTGAACTGGCGGACGCCGTTCGGAGACTTAATGTCGATATAGTTCTCATTCAGGAAACTAAATTGAGAGCACTGGACAATAACCCCAATATCAAGGGTTACTCCACGGTCCGTAAGGATAGGGGCATCGGCAGGGGAGGGGGGCTAATAACCTTCATCAAGGAAGACCTCCCTTTCACTATCATTGACACGCCCGCAGTGGAGAACTCGCTTTTGGAAATGCTATCGATTGAACTAAGAACGAAATCCTTCAACAAAATGCTCATATCAAACGTCTACTGCCCCCGGCTCGAGGCGCTTCCATCGGCAACGAATTCAACATGTCGGAACTACCATCCGACCCGAATTCATTGACCGGAGGCGATCTAAATGCACACACGAACATGTGGGACGAATGGCAGTCAGAAGATCCACTCGGCACCAATCTTGAGGAATGGCTCCTAGCGAAAGATTTCTGCGTTGCAAACGACGGCTCGGCTACAAGGACAAACCCAGGAACAGGAGGCAGTAGTGCACCAGACGTCACACTTGTCCATAATAACATTTTGGACAGGGTAGAATGGAGCACTATCGACAGCCTAGGCTCAGACCACCTGCCTGTCCTAGTAATAGTTGACTGCCAAATCTCATCCCTGAATTCCCCCTCAAAAACTGAGATAAAATGGAACTGGAACAAAGCGAATTTCCATGCTTTCGGTGAGGAAGTAGACGAAGCAATCTTAGCAGAATATTCATCCCTCATCCAGCCCTCTCTTGACGCACGTTCCAAATTCCTCACTTCAGCTATACTCAAAGCCGCGACCTCGACCATCGGTAAGATCAAGCGTAGTAAGAATGGGAATGAATGGCTAACCCGTGATATACGGGAAGCGGTGAAAAGGAGAAACTGCCTCAGAAAGGAGATATCCAGCAAATGCAGATAATGGGTCGAATCGTGTAAGACAGTCAGGGAGATGATAAAGGCCAGTAAGGAGGATAGATGGAAATCGTTCCTTGAAGACTCGGAGTCCAGCGCCGATACTCACAAAATATAGGCAACAATAAAGTCACTTAGTGGAAGATCACCCGGTAGCATCAAGAACGAAACCCTGATCCATGACGGGAGAGAATACTCGACAAACAGAGGAAAAGCAGATGCCTTTCTGAGAATATACGCAGAAATAAGCTCCCTAAACATCCCCAAAGCCTGCCTCATCAAGAATTCCGTCCGTCGCTCCCTCAACACGCCCACCGTCGAAGACGAGAGCTCTACATCCTTCACCAAAGCTGAACTCACAAATGCGATAACCAGCATGAAAGCAAAAGGAGCACCGTCATACTGCCCATCATCTTGGAGGGAAGCGGTTATAGTCCCGATCCTAAAAAAGGGAAAACCGGCCAGCTCGATAGACTCCTTCCGCCCGATATCACTGACCTCTTGCATAGCAAAAACGTTCGAGAAGATGATCGCTACTCGCCTCTCCTTCCTAGCTGAGTCGAAGGGTTGGTCGTGCAACGAGCAGGCTGGATTTCGAGCCATGAGGTCCTGTGAAGACCAAAATCTACGATTATCCCAATCAATTAGTGATGGCTTCCAAGCGCGCCCTGCCAAACGAACCGTCCTTGCGATGCTAGATTTTAGCAAAGCGTATGAAAAGGTATGGAGGGACAAGCTGATCGAAATCATGATTAAAGCAGGAGTCTCCCGAACAATGGCACGATGGATCAGAGGATTCCTGTGCGACCGGAAAGCATGCGTTAGGATTGATGGTACCATTGGTTCAAAACGGAAACTCAAGCAAGGAGTGCCACAAGGATCTGTCCTCTCCCCATTATTGTTCCTTTTCTACATAAATGGAATAAGAGAGACAGTCCCGGAAGGAGTCAAAATAAGTATGTAAACGGATGACATAGCCATATGGGCTCAAGATCCAATACAAACGGAGGAGGAGAGGAAAGTACAGCTCGCTGTTGCCAAAATATCGGCATGGAGCAAAGCCCATAAACTCATCATGAACCCGTTAAAATGCGAATCATCCTTTTTCTCCACCGACACCCATGAAGCTAAGTGGCTGCCCTCGATCTCCCTAAATGGACACCAATTGACGGTCAATAAAACCCCGACTTACCTCGGTGTAAAATACGACCGCTCACTAACCTTCCGCCCTCACGTCGACACAATGAAATCCCGAGTCATGAGCCGATGCAGGATACTGGCCTCCCTCTCATCAAAGGAATGGGGATGTAGCAGGCTATGCATGACGCGCATTTACAATGCTACAATACACAGCACCCTCCATTACTGCGCGCCCGCATGGCAGCCCTGGCTGGCAAAATCCAACGCACTCATCCTGGAACGCATCCAAAACAGAGCACTGAGGATACTTACAGGTCAACTCGCTGACACCCCCCTGGAATGCCTTCGAGCCGAAGCGGAAATTACGTCTTTCGTAACGACATGCAAACGTAATTACGTCATCGCATGGGAAAAATTGGCGCGTCTACTACCCGATAACCCACGACACGCTATCTTCACTGCACCGATACCCCAACGATGAAAAAGGTCCAGCTTCACGTCCCTCGCCCACTCCGAATGCGAGCGCATCCAGCTTGCCAATCTGCCACGCGAGAGGTTCTGGCCGAAGAAAGCTCCACCCTGGTCCTGGATAACTAACCCGCTTTGGACGATCGCAACTAGACTAGCTGGGAACAGTAACACGTCGTGCGATAAGATCTCGATACTACGTGACACCGTCGACACCATCGCAGCTGCTGGACACGCAGAAAACACCATCTACACGGACGGCTATGCGTCACGCGGCTTAGAATACGGTGGGAGTGCGGCGGTAGTGACCTCTGGTCTCCCCACCAGCCCTGAAAAGCAGAATACCATCTCCCGGAAAGGAAGAAGATTTACTTCCTCCTTTGAAACGGAGGTCGTTGCCCTTCTACTGGCAATCGAATGGGTAAACAACGACACTGAACGCCACGGCCCCATCATCATCTGCACCGATAGTCAGTCCACCCTAGCTGCCCTGCAATCGCCTGGGAAAAGTGACGGCCCGGAACTCATGAAAGTCCGCAGAGCCCTATAAATGCTAAACCGCCGAGTATTCATCCAATGGGTGCCCGGCCACATTGGCTTGATTGGGAACGAGTGGGCGGACTCAGCAGCGGGTGATGCCGCAGCAATGACGACCGAAGCAGAAACGGAAGGCGAAATCTCCTACCAATCGGCCAATGCCTTCATTGGTAGGGAGATAAATGATCCCCCCATCAGTCATGCAAGGACGAAGATGGTCTTCGAAGGTAAACGGAAAGCTACCGCACTATCAAGGAAGGATGCCGTCATGCTAGCACAGCTACGCAGCGGCCACTGCCACAAATTGGCAGCCTACCGAAATATAGTCGACGCTGAGAGCTCCCCATACTGTCCCCACTGCAAAGATGCCCCAGAAACACTGGAGCACTGGCTGCAGGAGTGCCCTGCCACAGCACAAAAAAGAATCCGCGGTTTCGGGGGAGCGGCGCCCCCTCTCTCAGTCCTGGTGGAAAACCCAGAGGCTGTTATCGCGTTTGCGCATGGACATTAGTCCATGCGAACGCTACACCGCACAACAACAACAACAACCACCACCACCACCACCACCACCACCACTACCACTACCACTACCACTACCACTACCACTACCACTACCACTACCACTACCACTACCACTACCACTACCACTACCACTACCACTACCACGACCACTACCACTACCACTACCACTACTACTACCACTACCACTACCACTACCACTACCACTACCACTACCACTACCACTATCACTATCACTATCACTATCACTATCACTATCACTATCACTATCACTATCACTATTACTATTACTATTACTACTACTACTACTATTACTATTACTACTACTACTACTACTATTACTTCTATTACATATTAATTATATTTTTAATAATAAAATTGAATAAATTGAAATTTTATTTGAAAATTGAAAATTGTTATTTAATAAAATAATATTATTTTTAACCAATCAATTAGTGTTTATTAATTACAAACGTTACATTAGTAATTATATATTTAACATTTCATTATAGTTTATAACTTCATCATAGTAACATATTAAAAATCAACGAAATCAACGATATATATTAAAAACAATATTTAACATGGCGAACAAGAAAATATCGATGATTACAAATAAGAAAAATGTGATTAATACACATAAGAAAAATAAAGGAAAATTATTTAAAATAAAGGCATCAGTGATAGAAAAAAAAGTTAAAGGAAAGAAATCGAATATTAAAATATTAAATAGAAATTCAGAATATAAAGAATCAATTAAAATCACTTTGAAAAGTAATAATGTTGCAGAAAATGATATAGGCCTACCAACGATTTCAAATAATAAATTAAAAAAGAATAAATTAATAAGCAAGAACCAATTCAAAATTATGAAACAAATAAAAAAACATAAAAGATCAATAATCAAAAAGATTTTAAAAGAAACTAATAAGATCATTATAAAACAAGCACTCGCCCAAGATAAGCAAAATATCTCACTGAACAAAATAGGAAAAGTAGATATAATTATTAATCGTATTAAAGGAAAGTTATCAAATGTATATGAATTTATCAAATATGTATGGTATGCACCAATAAATTCAAATGTAGAAATCAAGGATGGCGACCCTAAAGAAGTTGATGATAACACAGATGATAAAGATAACAAAATAGACGGCTGTATGAAATATAAAATGGAAAATCGCGCTACTTCACAATCTACAGACGGAAGTAAGTGCTAATTAGCATATACACTAATGTCTATAATGTGACAGAGATCTGATCTAGCTTTGTCATAGAGAATGATCCCTATTATTATATTACTATTCTCTAGTTTTTAGGTTAGTGTAGAGTATTTAATATATAGTTAAATTTGTTATTAGGTATTATAATAGGGTATTGTATTAATTGATAATAATCATTAGTTATTATTATTGGGTCAGTTTATTTAATAGTTGGGATTAGTAATTGTAGTATTAGGAACATAGTTATTATTATTGGGTCAGTTTATTTAATAGTTGGGATTAGTAATTATAGTATTAGGAACATAGTTATTAGTTATTATTATTGGGTCAGTTTATTTAATAGTTGGGATTAGTAATTGTAGTATTAGGAACATAGTTATTAATTATTATTATTGGGTCAGTTTATTTCATAGTTGGGATTAGTAATTGTAGTATTAGGAATATAGTTATTATTATTGGGTCAGTTTATTTAATAGTTGGGATTAGTAATTGTAGTATTAGGAACATAGTTATTAGTTATTATTATTGGGTCAGTTTATTTCATAGTTGGGATTAGTAATTGTAGTATTAGGAATATAGTTATTATTATTGGGTCAGTTTATTTAATAGTTGGGATTAGTAATTGTAGTATTAGGAACATAGTTATTAGTTATTATTATTGGGTCAGTTTATTTCATAGTTGGGATTAGTAATTGTAGTATTAGGAACATAGTTATTAATTATTATTATTGGGTCAGTTTATTTCATAGTTGGGATTAGTAATTGTAGTATTAGGAACATAGTTATTAGTTATTATTATTGGGTCAGTTTATTTCATAGTTGGGATTAGTAATTGTAGTATTAGGAACATAGTTATTATTATTGGGTCAGTTTATTTCATAGTTGGGTTTAGTTATTGTAGTATTAGGAACATAGTTATTAATTATTATTATTGGGTCAGTTTATTTCATAGTTGGGATTAGTAATTGTAGTATTAGGAACATAGTTATTAGTTATTATTATTGGGTCAGTTTATTTCATAGTTGGGATTAGTAATTGTAGTATTAGGAACATAGTTATTATTATTGGGTCAGTTTTTTAATAGTTGGGATTAGTAATTGTAGTATTAGGAACATAGTTATTAGTTATTATTATTGGGTCAGTTTATTTAATAGTTGGGCTTAGTTATTGTAGTATTAGGAACATAGTTATTAGTTATTATTATTGGGTCAGTTTATTTCATAGTTGGGTTTAGTTATTGTAGTATTAGGAACATAGTTATTATTATTGGGTCAGTTTATTTAATAGTTGGGATTAGTAATTGTAGTATTAGGTGTTGTATTGTTATTTATAGTCATTGAATGTCACATGACCTGCGACCCTTGACATATTTCATATTAACTTCCTCTTGTAAATAAATATATATCTAGTTAGACGTGTTTTATTAATATATCAAATCTTCATAGCATAAACTTGTAACTTAGCCATTCTTTGCATCCAGATCTATTCCGTTATAGTTAGAACAATAAACTATCATAACATGGTGACAGCGGTGGGATAAACGAACGCCAGAATCAGACATTTAAAGCCTTTTAAAAAAATTTTTTTTAACAAATTAAAAAAAAATAATAATTATGGACGGAATAAGGACCCCGAGCATGGTATGGTCAGGAGACCTACCCCACGAATTAATGGCATTTAAACAATATGTTACATTAATATTCAAGGGCCCGTTATCAAAATTGAAAAGCGAAGAGAGGATGACATACGTCCTCATATGGATCGGTGAAGAAGGGCTGAGAATATATAACACGTGGAACAATGAAAACAAAACTCTAATCGAATTTTGGGCCCACCTGAGCGAGGTCCTAGAGCCAAGGTCTAACTACAGACTGGCCAGACTACTACTAGAAAAGATGAAACAAGCCAAAGACGAACTAGTAGACGAATACATGACTAAATGCATGCTCCAAGCGAAGAAATGCAAATTCCGTGATGAAACCGAGATAGAAACGCGCCTGATAGAGCAAATAATCAGAGGAGGCGCTCACGACAAAGTCAGGGAAGATATACTCTGCAAGGACAACACCCTAACACTCGACCAGGCCATGAAAATCGCCCGTACCTACGAAGCACTACAGAGCGAGCTCAAGGAGTTCAAAGCCGGCTCCAACACCCATATCGATCATGTTAGTAATAGACTTAGTGATAATAAACCTAAGACCGCATATCGGAAGACCAATAATCGCCTCGATAAATCACATAATGATAAGATTACTAATTATTATGTTACTTGTAAATATTGCGGCCTGAAACACACGGGTACCCAGTGCCCCGCCGCACAGTCCGAGTGTCGATTTTGTCACAAAATTGGTCACTGGGCTGCGGTGTGTCGCCAAAAATCTAAACCACTTTCTGCCCAGTACCATAATAACACAGGTCACGCCCGAAAACACGATCGCGGACACGACCGCACATACGATCGCGGACCCGACCGCACACACGACCGCTCATACGACCGCACGTTCGACGAGCTGAAATTCAACGACCTGAAACTCGACGAGATCGCAGCAGACCCGACAAGAATTCCTGGGCATAGCCACATACATGAGCCCATTCGTACCAAACTTATCTACACACGCTGCGCCGCTACGAGACCTGCTCAAGAAAGAAACCGACTTCACCTGGACATCTTCCCATGAAAAGAAATTCGACGACATCAAGACCTTGATCTGCAGAGACAGCGAACTCACATACTTCGATCCCGCAAAAGAAATCGTCATCCAAGTAGATGCATCAGGAAGAGGCTTGGGAGCAGTACTGACCCAATCTGGGAAGCCCATAGCCTACGCCTCAAAATCACTCACCGAATGCGAACAGAGATACGCAAACATAGAACGCGAGATGCTCGCCGTTGTATTCGGATGTACCCGTTTCCATACTTACATATACGGAAAACGGTGCACCATCCAGTCAGACCATAAGCCGCTCTCGATGATAATCCTCAAGAATATCGCGAGCGCCCCCACTAGGCTTCAAAGAATGTTCCTCAGACTACAATCGTACGATATCGACATAGAATACATACCCGGAAAATGCCTACCACTACCAGATACACTCTCGCGACAACCACTGCCAGAGAATAACGAGATACTGTTCGACAAGCAGATATCTTACACCCGCTTCAGTGAACCCAGAATAATGCAAATCAAGAACGAAACAAAGAAAGAAAAAGAACTTCAAGAACTAAGCAGCATGATCATCAAAGGATGGCCCAAAGAAAGGAGAGATATCCCCTAGACAATACGAGAATATTGGCCTTTCCGCGACGAGCTTACCATAGAGAACGGCATGATCATCAAAGGAAATCAAATACTGATCCCTACACATCTACGACCCGAGATATTAAAAGATCTACATATTCCACACCTAGGAATCGTAAAGACCAACCTACTCGCAAAGACCTGTATATATTGGCCAAGAATGAACAAAGACATACAAGACCTAACAGGAGAATGTAGCGAATGCCAGACCCACCAAAGAAGGCAGACCCCCGTAGCATTCGTCAACAGAAGATTACCAAGAGAACCATGGGAGGCGATTGCAGCCGATCTGTTCGAGCTCAACAAAGAAAATTACCTGCTAGTCGCCGACATCTATACCAAATTCCCAATCCTAAGGAAACTAAGAAGTACCCACAGCAGCAGTATCATCCAGACACTAAAGGAGATATTTTCAGAACACGGAATACCGAGACACTTCCATTCCGACAATGGACCACAATTCTCGGCAACATCCTTCGCACAATTCGCTGCGAGCTGGGGATTCCAGCACAATACCAGCTCACCACACTATCCACAAAGCAATGGATTCATTGAACGACAGATACAAACCATAAAGAGAATCCTGACAAAGACCGACGATCCAGAAAAGGCCCTACTATTCTGGAGAGCCACCCCCCTAGAAAGGAACCACCCCTCTCCAGCCGAACTCCTATACGGAAGGATCATCAAAACGACGCTACCAAAGACCAAAGTACCAGCATCTACAAAACAAGACAAGCTGCTCAACGACCGACAAAATAAAGCATCCGACCGCTATAACACCAAGTCACGAACAAACAAACCGACACTGAACAGTGGACAACGCGTGTTCATCAGAAACCCCATCAACAGCACATGGAGTCCCGGCACTATCCATGCGGAACACCCGTCCCCGAACTCGTACATGGTAGACTCAGATCTTACCGGCTCAAGATTCCGACGAACCCTGACAAACTTGCGTAGAGACGACACTACCAGCGAAGACCCACCGGTCATCGCACAACCCGATGTCGCATACGAGCGACCATCACGCCAACGCCGACCACCGAGTCGCCTTGACCTATGACATGCGCAATAGCACATCACCCAAACTACGTATCCCTCACGACAAAACACAGTCCTGAGGTTGATTATTATTATACTTACATCGGTGTCGCTATGACAACCTAGCATGTACCCCCATGTCAACAGACCTGACTTTGACTAACAAAGGGGGATGTTGTATTGTTATTTATAGTCATTGAATATGACCTACGACCCTTGACATATTTCATATTAACTTCCTCTTGTAAATAAATATATATCTAGTTAGACGTGTTTTATTAATATATCAAATCTTCATAGCATAAACTTGTAACTTAGCCATTCTTTGCATCCAGATCTATTCCGTTATAGTTAGAACAATAAACTATCATAACATTAGGAACATAGTTATTATTATTAGGTCAGTTTATTTAATAGTTGGGATTAGTAATTGTAGTATTAGGAACATAGTTATTAGTTATTATTATTGGGTCAGTTTATTTCATAGTTGGGTTTAGTTATTGTAGTATTAGGAACTATGTTATTATTATTGGGTCAGTTTATTTAATAGTTGGGATTAGTAATTGTAGTATTAGGAACATAGTTATTATTATTGGGTCAGTTTATTTCATAGTTGGGATTAGTTATTGTAGTATTAGGAACATAGTTATTAGTTAATATTATTGGGTCAGTTTATTTCATAGTTGGGTTTAGTTATTGTAGTAATATGAAAATAATATGGTAATAGGGATTATTTTTTTAAGAAAAGAATATATCAAGAAACCAAAAACGTGAAGATAATAATGATATATAATTCTTTAAATAAAATATAAAAAATATCTTTTATTTCATTTAATTATCGTTTATACATTATATATATATATATATATATATATATATATATATATATATATATGGGTTATATATATATATCATTCGTGTATTTGATTTCGTGCTGAACGGTCGTGTTTATTTTCCATTGTATTGATATGGCTATTTCGAATAAAAATATTCTAGACAAACTAAATTCCTTAGAAATAAATATATCAAAATTAAACGATATAATCATTTATCAAACTAAAATTATACAAGATCTACATGGAGACAACATAAAACTCAACGATAAGATTAGTGGTTTATTTAACAATATTGATAATTCAAATATTATTCAATCAAATAAAATTGATAAAATTATTGGTAGTAATAATAAGATAAATTCTTCCAATATCAATAATTCGATTGTTTTAACTGATCATAATATTGAAATAGATTCAATTGATTATTCTTCCAAGGATAAAGTAATTGATTTATTTAAAAATTTAGTTGATATAGATATATCTGATAATAATATCGTTGATATACAAAAATTAAATAATAAGGAATCGAGTGAAAACAAACATACACATTATATTATTAAATTAAGTGATATTAAATTAAAATCTAAATTATTACATAACAAAAAAAAATTAGTAAATACTAATTTATATATACAAGATTCGTTATCGAAATACAGTAATAATCTATTTTATATCGCTCGAACTTATAAAAAAGCAGGCAAGATAATAGCTACCTGGATATATAAAAGTCAGATATATATAGAAACAAATAATAACAATAACATTTTAATTTTAAACGAAACACAGTTAAATAATTTCATTTAATTTTAATTATTTGATTTTATTTTTTATTTTTATATTTCTTTTAAATTTTTAATGAATACATCACTAGAAAATAACACTTTTACTTATTCTAATTCTAAACAAAATTCTATTCATGACTATTATAATAATGACGATTCTGATGTTAATTTCACAGATGATTGCTTTTACTACGATGACATAAATATAAATTCATGTAAATATATTCACAATAGTTTTTCTATAATACATATTAATGCTAGAAGCTTAGTTCGTAATCATGATCAAATTAATCTATTTTTAAATAGTATTATACATACATTTTCCATAATTATAATTACTGAAACATGGTTAAAACATTCCAATCAGAATATTTATAATTTCGATAATTACAATCAAATCAATACTATACGATCTGTAGGTAGGGGTGGTGGAGTCGCTATATTTATATTAAATAGTTTATCATATACAATTATTAATGACTTAAATATATCAATATAAAATTTTATTGAAATAACAACTATTTCATTGAAATTTAATAATATCAACTACATTATAAGTGGTATATATAAAACTCCTACTGCAGATATAAAACAATTTTCAGATTTCATTGTAAACTCATTTGAAAAGTTGGCAAGCAATTGTAATCATTTGTATTTATGTGGTGATTTTAATATTAATTTATTAGATCATAATTATAATAAAAATGTAAAATATTTTATTGACTCCATATATTCATTAGGGTGTCGTCCTTTAATAGATAAACCAACAAGAGTGACTAATGATAATAATTCTTTAATTGATAATATTTTTACAAATAATAATTATTCTCATAAATATAATGGAATATTACTTAATGATATAAGTGATCACTACCCTATTTTTACTTTTTTTGATTTAAATGTTAACAATTCCAATGAAAAACAAACTAAATCTAATTCTAAAATTAATAGAGTTAATAACTCAACTATAAAGGAATTAAAAAATTGCATTCTTCATCATAAATGGGATTTTTCTGATATGGATACAAATACTGCTTTTAATTATTTTATAGATATGTTTAAATTAATGTTAAATAAATGTTGTCCTTAATATACTCCCAAAATCATAAATAATAAAATTAAAAATCCATGGATAAATAATTCTTTATTAAAATGTATCCACCATAAAAAAAAATTATTAAAATTGTTTATAGCTAATAAAAATGATTTTAATCATATTAAATATAAAAAATATAGAAATATTTTAACTTCAGTACTAAGAAATGCCGAAAAATTATTTTATAAAAAAGCTCTGTCAAATTGTTGTAATTATTCAAAAAAAACATGGTCTATTTTAAATAATATAATTAAAGGAAGTACTTTTTCAAATTATTTAAATACAACTTTATCGGCTGATGATTTTAATCTATATTTTAGTAATGTTGGAAAAAATATTGCTAAGGATTTTAATTCTAACTCTGGTTTTAATTCAAATTTACATGTACATTATTTATCTTCTCATAACACAAATACTTTTTATCTTACACCAGTTACAAATTCCGAAATATTTAATATAATAATTCATACGAACAATAAAAATAGTACAGATATTTATAATATAAATATGAGCTTAATAAAACAACTTAATACAGAATTAAGTCCTATATTATGTTCTCTATTTAATAAATCATTCAATGAAGGAGTGTTTCCTGATTGTTTTAAAATTGCTAAGGTTATACCTTTACATAAAAAGGGTAATAAAAATATATTAGATAATTTCAGGCCAATATCTCTTCTCCCTCAATTCTCAAAAATTTATGAAAAATTATTTTAAAAAAGACTTCTTTGTTTCATTAATAAATATAAAATTTTGAATGACAATCAATTTGGGTTCAGACAAAATTATTCAACAGAAGATGCATTACATCACCTATCAGAAACAGTATGTGCTGAGTTAGAAAATACTAATAATTGTGCAGTTTTATCTATTGATCTAAAAAAGGCCTTTGACACTTTAGATCATAATATATTGATAAATAAATTAGATAATATTGGTATCAGAGGTTTACCTAAAGTTATATTATCTAGTTATTTATCAAACAGATCACAATATGTAAAATTAAATGGGGCTATTTCAAATATGGAACGCATATCATTTGGTGTTCCGCAAGGTTTAGTTTTAGGGCCATTACTTTTTCTAATATATATTAATGATATGCCTAATATATTGAAATATTCTACACCTATACTTTTTGCAGATGATACCAATTTAATTTCCAGTAGTAAATCTTTTGATATTCTGCATACTAATATACAAGATGACCTTTATAATTTAACTCACTGGCTATTTAGTAATAAATTAACATTAAATGTAAAAAAAACCAAAGTTATGCTCTATAATATTCGAAATTCTAAATCAAAAAAGAAACTAGAATTAAAAGTTTATAATGAAATTATAGAGCAGGTGAATCATTTATCGTTCCTTGGTATAATAATTGATGATAAATGTAACTGGAATTATCATATAAATTATATCAGATCAAAACTAAGTAGATCCATTGCTATTATAAATAAAATAAAACATAAACTACCTTTACAAAATCGTATACAAATATATCATAGTATTTTTGAAAGTCATCTAAATTATTGTTCATCTATTTGGGGTAGTACATTTTTGTCTAATATTCAACCAATTATTATATTGCAAAATAGTGTAATAAAAAATTTGTTTTTTTCTTTTAATGTAGATATAGATACAATTTATAAAAAATTCAATCTTTTAAAATTTCAAGATATTATAAAGATTAATATCTTAAAATATATAAATAGATATATGACTAAATCTTTGCCTATAATTTTACAATATCTTTTTACACAAAATTCAAATATTTATAAGCCTTTATCTAAAAAATTGGTTTTACCCAAAATTAGAACACATAGAAAATCGTTTTGCCTTACTAACAAAGCTCCTGAGATATGGAATGCATTACCAGCTTCTTTTCACAAATTAATGAATAAAAAAACTTTTAAAACAAATATTAAATTATTTATTACCTCTTCGTATTAGTTACCTTTTTATATTTTTATTGTGTTTAGTTTCTTTATCTTTTTCTCTTTCATTTTTATATTTTTTACATATTTTATGCATTTATTTCATTTGTGTTATATATTTTTCTTCTTTTAATATACATTTATTTTATTTATATATACTTTTATTATTTATTATATTTTATTTTGTATTTAACTGAACATGATGACCTCTCCTTGATAACAATATTCAAGTATATTCTTACTTATTTATTCAGCACGATTTTCATTTACACGAATCACATTTACAAAACAAATAAGTTTAATAATATATACAATAGTATATATATATACAAAATTATAGTTCTAATGATATACAAAATTGAAATTTTAAAATAAGTTATTGTCATTTTATAATTTACTAATATTTTTTTTATTTTTTATTCTTGTAATGCTGTTATCAAGTTGAGTGGTAAAATACCTAGTCAAGCTTTGCTTTTGTATTTTCCTGAGTGTTTACACTCTATCTGATTCATATATATATATATATATATATATATATATATATATATATATATATATATATATATATATATATATACTATTTTACCGTCTCAGCTATTATAACTTTATAATACCCGATATAAATATATCTATTAACCGAATTTTACTGACTTTTACTATAGTAAGTATACTTACTAAATATATTAATCAGAATTATCTTAAGGCTGAAACGTAATAACTACATTATACATCTATCATAACTTATGGGGGTATCCTACTACATGTATATCCTGCAACTTGCCGGAAATATTGTAACTTTAAAACAATTTTCTATCAAGTTGTAATGGTAAACCCACTATAAAGTTACTATATTTCAAGGAAGTTGCTGGAAAGTAAGGGAATATCCCACGTCAATTGTAGTTAACTTGATAGAAAATTGTTTAAATTTACACTATTTCCGGCAAGTTGCCGGAAATAATTGAAGTGGGATACCCCCTTTAAACTTCCCACCATATGCAAGGCCTTATTTATATTAAAACGATACTTTATTATATAAAAGCATCGCTACCACTGCATCTTTACCACTTCTCACACCACAAGATTATCATTTTAATATTTTGCTAAGTTCAAATAAAATATGCAAATTGACATCTCAAGAACTCATTAGAATGTTATAAATAAATGTGAGGGCCCAAAAAGGAGTAATATTAGTGTATACAATATGTTTACGATAAGTATACTTATATTATAATATTACAATATATTCATTAATCGAACAATTGAAACAATAATTAAATATAATATTATCATGCGAGAGGATTGTATGCAATTATAGGCAAATATTAGATTCATGAAAAATAGTAATAGTGTTGAATTATTAACCATAACCATAATTGTATGATATTCGGATCCGATATACTAATTGTTATTTATTTACAATTAGTACTTCCTATTTTATTCCTCCATGGAGGAAATATGCATATTTAATATAGTTCATGTATCTAGTTCAGTTCGTAATCTCTGATTAGCCACGAAGCATAACGAGAAACATCGCCATAACTAAAGCATACATAACATGGTAGCAGTTGTCTGAAAACCAGATAAAATTAACAACATTGAGGCATAATATACGAGGCGAAAATAACAGAGGTGAAATAACAGAGGTCACCAATAATGTCACCAAAACAACCCGATTAGAAACACACGGATAGATGCGCATTATCATTACAAACACTCGTATAGTAAGAACCTAAATAAGATAATAAACAATGTAGTAACTGTGGTTTACAACACCGCGAATATCCCTCGGCGTTTGTGCTAGATGTTTAACGCTATATGCCGTGAATGTAATAAAAGCGGATTTCTAAGAAACAATTTTCTGCCCCAAACCATACCTTCACAGATCAAACAACAATAAAGCATGCACACGACACGGTTAACATTTTCGACCAACTGAAGTTTAACAACATAAACGTTCTGCACGCATGACTAGAATTCGCACACGAAGGAATTCCTTCTTTTAAAATCGGCACAGATGCAAGTAAAAGTCGAAAGTAAAACACTACCTGTATGTACCTACCAACAAAATGTTTGCCGACCAACTGGACAACAACAACAACAATCCCGATAGATGACACACGACCACTCAAACCACAATACTCTCATTATATAACGGAGATATGCTCACACACTACTGTACCTTCAACATCGACATCTTGAAATACGGCAAGTCTTCAACAAAAAGTTATACGTTACAGATACACCTGGCCTCCAATCATATTAGGAGTAACATCCACCCTAGAGCTTCGACTAGCACAATTCTACTGCAACGTCGAAACTGATTGCAGAAAACATATCTTTGATGAATTCTCAGACTGCTTCCGAGGACTAGAAAAGTTTGAGGTAAACTCAACGTAAACGATCAACAACCTCCAGTAAGTTCACGCCCCGAGGAGATTCCCGATAGCACTTCACGGCGAAGTCAAGACCGAACTCGACAACATGGTTTCTCTAAACGTTATAACACCAATCAATAACCTACCGACTGGGTATCCAGTATAGTCTATGAATGTAAAGCTTTAGAACAATTACGCATTTGTCTAGACCTTCAAGCCTAAACAAAGCCTCGAAGCGCCCACATTATCCAAGTAAAACTTTGCACGAATTCACATACAAACTTCGAGGATCCTGCATATTCTCGAAGCTCGACGCCAAGTCAGGATACTGGTCTGTACTACTAGACCATGAACCAAGTCTCAAATCAACCTTCTATACACATTTCGGTCGATTACGATACTTACGACTTCCCTTCGGACTGTCCGTAAGCCAACACATTACTGATCATTACACTATTAAATTATCACTTATCGCAACTTCTTTACCTACTTCCAAATCCAAAATTCACTATCGTAAACTATCTAACATTAATTATTATAATTGTATCTCTTATTTATCTATATATTTCCCCTTTTCCCCCTTGCATTGATACTCTCAATAACTTCCTTATTATGAAACTAAATAATAAATACCCATGCACCGATAAATACTAAATATCTTTCAGTACATCCAAATACCCATTGGTATAATAGCTCTCTTTCCTCTCAAAAACGTACCCTTCGAAATAAGGAACAAATATATTTAAAGTGGCCTACATCACCGAATAACGATACATTTAATATATAGATCAATGTATAAAAGTGCAATGAACAAGGCAACGTCTATTTTCTACCAAAATAAAATTAATGAATTTTCCCGGTCACCTCGTCATCTTTTTAAACTAACTTCATTTCCAATGTGTACTAGTAAGACAATACAATTTCCCAATATCCCTGCTCAGTGAGCAGTGCTCACATTCTTTGTACCCAGTTCTCAAATCAACTTAATGGTAAAACTTTAAATACACTTAGATCTATAGCATTAAATATAGCAGCTGTTTCTCCTCTTTTATCCAATTATGATATACATTTCTTCTTTTTACCTTCATCGTGTTCCTTTAACAGTTTTTCAGTACTTCTTTAACTGAGATTTTATCCTTGTTAACTCTATTAAATCTTCTTCCTCTGTATATATTACCCCCCTATCAGTTTTTTAAAAATCTTCATATTTTATTTCAATTCAACTACTATCTATTCGCACTATTTAATATATGGCATATTTCCGGCATCTTTTAAACGCTCTCATATAAAATATATCCTTAAAAAGAATAATCTTGATAGA
Source organism: Osedax fenrisi (assembly GCA_964019155.1). Lineage (NCBI taxonomy): Eukaryota > Metazoa > Annelida > Polychaeta > Sabellida > Siboglinidae > Osedax > Osedax fenrisi. The sequence continues at coordinate 38,919,886 of OZ025244.1, forward strand.
TCAGTTTTAACTAATTTTAAATCAAATTCTCAATTTTCTATTATGAGTAAAATACTCGAAATAATGGTTTCTAAGCAAATTTTTAATTATCTTTCAGTCAATAATATTCTTGACCTTCATCAGAGTGCATTCAAGAAATACCATTCAACTGAAACTGCAATATCATGTGTTATAAGTGACTTACTTACTACTCTTGATGATAACCAATACATACATATGGTTCTTTTAGACTTGTCATCTGCTTTCGATACTATTAATCATGATATACTTTTACATTGCCTATATGCTTTAGGTATATCTGATGATCCCCTACTTTGGTTTAAATCTTATCTTTCTAATCGTGCTTCCTCTGTACAAATTGGTGAATCGATCTCTTCACCTATACCCTTTACTTGTGGAGTACCACATGGATCGGTGCTTGATCCTTTACGTTTTACTCTATATATTCTTACACTATCTAAACTAATTCAATCCTTTTCTGATATATACTATCATATTTATGCTGATTATATTCATATTTATATAAAATTACCTATTAACTCCAGACCTGACTCTAATTCATCTCTTTCAAAGTGCATTAGTCATATTAACTTTTGACTATTATCAAATGTATTATCTTCTATTAAATTAAACTAAGTCTGAACTCATACACATTTCTCATTCTCAATCCACATTTACTCCTCTGTCTGTATATAATTATTTAATACAACCTAAACCTTACATGAAAAAATCTCGGCTTTATCTTTGAAATTAATCTTAATTATGACAGGCATATATCTAATATATGTAAGTTATGTAATTTAAATATAAAATTCGCTCTATTAGAAAATTTATAACTAAAAAACTTGTTCTATTCTTACAAACTCTCTTATTAGTTATCGTCTTAACTACTGTAACTCTCTCCTCTGCTATCTTCCTTCTATATAAAATTGATCGTATTATTAGTGATTCTACTAGACTTACATTTAACTTATTCTGATTATACTACCTCTGTTTCTTCACTTCTTTCCTCACTTAAATGGTTAACTTTTAAAAATCGTTTTTTATTTAAACTTATGTGCCTCACTCACAAATAATTACTTACGCACCAACCAATGTACCTTTATAACCTATTATATCCATCGATATAAAGAAAGTGGATAAGCAATTGACGCACGCAATGCATGTAAAAGATAGACACGTGAATGACACTTTTATCGATAAATTAACAAAATGGTATCAGTGATTTTGATTGGATATTAGTCATATTATATATGTCAAATATTAAAACAGTAGGCTTTTCGTCGAAATATATTAAAGTGACTTCTATCTATATCAATAGATTTAAATTATAAATATCAATAAAATCAATAAAATAGTATTATATCTTCAATTTAAATACACACAATTACGAGGAATGTTGATATTATGTATTTTAAATATGTCATTTTATTTTTAGTATAGATAGTACATAAACATTGGTAGTGATTATCAATATATATATGATAAATACATATTATTATAAATAAAAAGTAGTGGGCCATATAGTGGGTTTCGACTGCAGCGCCCGTAGCGGATAGTGCCATATACTACATTCAATTGCTTATCCACTTTATTTATATCGATGATTAGATCCTATTAATCCCCTTAACTCACTTAGGTCTACTAGAACTATTCGACTAAAAACTTATACATAAAACAAAAAGAGATTTGGAGGTAGATCTTTTAAATGTATGTCCAATAAACTGGAATTCCATTTCAATCAATATAAAGAATATCCTAAATCCTTAAACCTTTAAAACTAGAGTAAACATATTTTTATTACGTAGGTAGCACTGAATGCTATATAAATCTAAATTTTTACTATTATTATTTTATTTTTGTTCATTATCGTTTATTATTCTCGTTATGTCTATTATATATATATATATATATATATATATATATATATATATATACATAGCAACTGTGTTGCTGAATATCTGTATATTGTCTATATACTTTTGAGATATGTCTTTATATATTTAAGTGTTTAAATAAACCATTACAATTACACACATACAGACACAAACATGACATGTATATTATTACCTACAAATGTTATCGGTGCAATAATTCGAGTTATGTAACCACAGTTAATATCTGAATTGAAGAGAAACATACATTGTGTTAACTAAACAATAGAAGTAGTAGCATATAACGGGGAAGTGAATAGGGCACCCGAACGCCGTTCACATATCGTACAGTGTATACATTGTATACATTGTATACATAAGAGTGTCTAACGTCTACAGCCTACCTGATACATAAGCAGACCGCGGTGCATTCTGGGAATTTGGCGAACTTTTTATAGTGATAATTACAGTTCGTCTGCAAAAAAATAGGCCTGACGATCTATGTTTACGTAATCTATCACGAGATATCTCGCGCTATCTCACGATGATCTCGCGCTATCTCTCGATGATCTCGTAATCTTAATAGATTTAATGTATGTCTGTAGCGATAGTTAGCGGGATGAGAGAAGGTGATGACGATCAGGCTATATTTAGAATATATTGTCGCCGCTTGATGAATCATGATTCATATTATGCATATACGACAGAACGGCTAAACATGAGATATTTGTCATTTGGCAGGTAGCATACCTAAAGCCTCTGCAGTATACCTACAGGGGAAACCCTCCCAATTAGTGTGATATCTAAATTTCGTGGGTTGTTATATATTAATATACATTTTTACTTTACATATGTAATTTATAGAGAATTTAAAAATATTAAATTTTAAAAATTAAATGTAATTTTAATATATCTATAATCAATAACTGTTGCATTATTGATTGATTTATAGGGTGTTCAAATTAATTACTTTTATTTCTTCGGAAGAATGGTAATTACAAAATAATTAAAGAATACTTTTTTTATATATTTTATATATTTTTATATTGAATAATGTAGATTGATAAGTTAATTAATTATATATTGAATTTAGAAGAATTGTTTAAATTAATATGTTTAAGTTAATGTTGTAAATGGGTTGTTAACATTTTCCCGTGCTATACCAGAAATGTATACTATATTATACCAAACTATAGGTGGGTCAATCAAACTCATTGTTGTATATGTCAACTCTTAACTTATTGGAGATCATTAAACTAGCAGTGGTAAATATTTTTTATAGATAATATTTGTATAATAATTATTATATAATATAATATTATATATTATAATATAACGCAATATTATATATATTATTGCTATTGGTACTAAGGGTACTACTGCTTTCTTTGTCTACGAAATTTTATTTCCTATTAAATATATACAATTAACACTTAATAAAATAATTAATAATTATTCATATATAATAAAATCTACGATGTAGGAGATCTAGATAGAGTCTAGATAGAGTATAGTTGGTTAGATTAATGTATTCTACGAAGAACGTCCCATTTAGATTGTCCAAATGGGCATACATGGTATCTTATAATGTATCATTATTTAGTAATATATATATATATATATATAGGTTTAGACAATAAAATGCATTGTATTTACATATGATATAGAGTCAACTTTCGAAAAGTCTGATATCGGAGAAGTCGGATTTCTCTATAAATCGGACAAATTAAGTTAGTTTGCAAACATGTTTGGATTCGTATCTAGTTCTATGTTTAGTTAACACGATTGTATACGTCGGACCCACATTAAAGGACCTATATTATAGGACCTAATTTATGATTTGTAAATCAGATAAATCGGACTTTTTATAAATTTACAAACATGTTATTTTGAATTTAATTTCTTGCATTATATATAACTTATACTTATACATACACTACAGTTTATGTATATTATATATATATATATATATATATATATAGTATATATCATATATTATATATTATATATATTGTATAAGTTATATTTACAATTAACAATCTGCATAATATTACTAATAACTTAATAACACGTTATAATATAAATTGTAAACTAAAATAATAAATAAATAAATACATAAGGTATCGCCACATATCGGACGTTCTTGGAACTTCACCAAAAATTAGCCTTTTTTTTAATAAAAAAAAAAATATTATAATGTAAAATTTGAATTTATTTATAAAATAAGATAAGTATCATGTAAATACTCTTTATATTAGTATCAACAAATATTGAAATACAAAATATTTATATTTTTTCATATTTATTTAATTATTCTATCATTTACAACAAACCTATGCAGTTTGGATAGTTTCCCCCTATATAGAAACGTGTAAAATATATGTACCATATATGCACATATCTATAGGGGAGGGAAGGGGGTATACTGTATACCACTATAGTGGCCGGTAATTAATATGCCTCAGAAGATTTCTAATATATCGATAAATACTGAATAGGCACTTATTTTGTTGAATTAAATAGAAATAATATAGTTCTAGAATACTGCAATTTCACTTTTATATATAAAGTATTTAACCTAATAATATAAACGTTTGATTATGCATTACAAAAAGCACTAAAATAAGGCAAGGCCGTAGTAGTGGCCGCTAGTACCAGAAAATGCGATAGGTGTCTCGTAATGTATTCGATTTATATTTTTTTAATTATGTAAATTTAAATAATTATATTTTGGATGCATACGCACCTTATTTGATTCAATTATTTAATTATATATACATATACTCTTACACACAAATAAGCATAAATATATATAATCATGTTTTTTTTTTCAAAATTTGACAACAAATGATTATATAATAAATTAGAATAATTAATTAATTATTTTTAAAAAAATGTTACTATATATTATAGATATTTTGATTATCTAAATATTGTATATAGAACTTTTTATCCTATCAAGCACCATTTAACCGTTAATTAAAACGGTCACTACTACGTCCTCGGCCACTACCCCCTACCCTCCCCTATACCGTGTATTTGTATATCGTAAACAATGTTTGTACTTATGTAGACATTCTGGTATACGTACATATTGTTTCTGTGTATAAATACACATATTGATGTTTCTGTAATTTTAAAAAGTGAGAAAATTGGGCGTGGTTATTTATGTAAGTAAGTTAAATAATCGAATTAGTTGTTTTTAATTATTGTTATATTTTAATGTTTTGATATTGTTGAATAGAATGTGGGCTGAGGAATGTTCGTTGTCATAACCTCACAGTTTACTGTATTGGCCGTAAATTGTAACGACGTAGGCCGTGATGACAGTAATGTAGGCCGCGATAACAGTAATGTAGGCCGCGATGACAGTATTGGAATTCACAAATGTAATCACGTGTCCGTTTATTTCAATACGCATATAATGATATGTTCTATAGAGGTGTTTCAGGAGTTATTAAATAGTAGTGTGTATGTATGTGTGTGCGTGTATGTGTGTGCGTGAATGTGTGTGCGTGAATGTGTGTGTGTGCGTGAATGTGTGTGCGTGAATGTGTGTGCGTGTATGTGTGTGCGTGAATGTGTGTGCGTGAATGTGTGTGCGTGAATGTGTGTGCGTGAATGTGTGTGTGTGAATGTGTGTGTATGTATGTGTGTGCGTGTATGTGTGTGCGTGAATGTGTGTGCGTGAATGTGTGTGCGTGAATGTGTGTGCGTGAATGTGTGTGCGTGAATGTGTGTGCGTGAATGTGTGTGCGTGAATGTGTGTGCGTGAATGTGTGTGCGTGAATGTGTGTGCGTGAATGTGTGTGCGTGAATGTGTGTGCGTGAATGTGTGTGCGTGAATGTGTGTGCGTGAATGTGTGTGCGTGTATGTGTGTGCGTGAATGTGTGTGCGTGAATGTGTGTGTATATAATAACATGATAGGCACTAATGGTTTTAAGTCGTGTGTTAACAATTAACAACGAAGGTTACGCCTACTATTGTGGGCGTATACTATAGTATACGCCCACTTAGTAATACTTATTCAAATATATTAAAAAATAGAAATTAAAAAAAAAATATATAAGCAGTATAAACTATTGTTAACAAAACGTTACAGCGGGGAAAGGTCGTCTCCAGCGTCTATATAAGTGTATCCCCATCGCTGCCACTATCATTAGGCGGCCGCATAGCATCGCTGTCAAGAGTACCGCACACACTACCGCACACACGTGAGCCGCACGAACACGCATACTCGCACGCATCGCAATAGTGTGTGTAACGCACTACACCGCACAGTAACTTGTAGATTTCGCAGCCACTCCATCACCGCTATATTAGTAAACTTCGCACTACGCACGTCGCACGACAATCATCGATTACGTCATTGATTCGTTAAGTAAGATTACGTAATATTATATCATAATGCGTGGGTGGTCTTGCTTAGTAACATTGACCGTTTGCTGTCTATTGGATCTACCTGAATTTGTGCAGAGTTGCGGTAGAACGGATAAACCACGCCTAAGCCCGATTGTTTTCATTCCCGGTATGGGAGGCAGTATGCTAAAAGCTAAAACCACGCCCTACTTCAACAATAAAGGATGCCCACAGAAACACGGATGGTTTTACATATTGAATTATTGGAATACGGATGACGAATGCATGATCGATAAGATAAAGCTAGACAGGCCCGACATCCAGATCTCCACTACCCACTGGGGCCGCATGAAATCAGTGAATTATGCGATGCCAGGCCTGATGCTTAGATTTAAACAATGGTTATATTCTTGGGTTGGTGCCGATGTTGCTGGCGCTTACGCAATTTAGTTCACTAACGCCATGACGGGATTGGGCTACACACCAGATGAGGATTTAGTGGCGGCTCCCTATGATTACAGGTGTGTACACCCTACATGGTATAAGGGGGTAGGGTATACTCATACTCTGCTTCGTGCGGCTATGATTTTATGTTACTATAGTTTATACTATTAAGTATACATTATACAGTATATATTATACATTATACAATATACATTATACTGTATACAATATACATTAAACATTATACAGTATACAGTATGTATTATACAGTATACAGTATGTATTATACATTATACAGTATCCATTATACATTATACAGTATACATTAAACATTATACATTATACATTATGTATTATACATTATACATTATACAGTGAGGGGTCACCTTGTTTTACGCCGCGATTAACTAAGATATTAGGCGATATACCTTTCTTATATTTAAGCTGAGTATTACAATTAGTGTAAGCATATTTAATGTAGTCCATGATTGTGTTAGGTGATTCAGCTCTATTAGTAATAGAAATAATAGCATCGTGAGAAATCGAGTTAAATGCCTTAGATACATCGAGTAAGCATATTTTTCAGTGACGCAGTGTTTTTTTATGTTGATATATAATATTCTTTAATACACATATATTCTCAGCAATACCATCTCTTCTAATGAATGCTTTTTGACGATGATCCAACACTATGGTATTTTCAATACGTTTAGCTAGTATTTTATGAAATAACTTATTTATTAATGATGACATAGTAATAGGCCTACATTTTGAAGGATTTCTTGTATTTTACATTTAGGTATTAATGAAGTCAATCCAGATTGAAATATAGATGGTGCAGTCGATGTTAATAAATAAACGTTAAAACATGCAGTTAAGTTTTTAAAATTTATTTTAGTTAAATTATTTTTGTTAATGTTATCGATACCGGGTGCACCATCATGCATTAAAGCATTCCAGAACTTCACTAAAACTTATAGGCTGGGTATTATAAGCAGTATTATTCACTAATGACTGTCTGAAAGAAATAGACTTTTTATTTAATAATTCGCGCCAAAATTTAAATTGATTTTCAATGGGTACTTCATCGCACTCAAAAAAATTGTCGTCATTAACAACAATTGCTCTATATATATATCTGGTCTATAGACCAGATATATTTTTAGTAAACATATTCTATGTTTTGGCATATAGGATCCGCCTATGTCTACGCTTAAACGACTTATTAGAAAGTATAGGATTAGAAACCTACTTATATTATTTGAGTTTAATCTGTTATTATTAATAGAATTACTATTCAATATTTTAATAACTTTATTATTAATTATATTAGTAGATTGTAGTACATATATATAGTGTAGTATGTAGTTGAATATCATCGCTAGCTTGCAGGGTACGAACAAGATCTTTGTATTACGAGATGCACGATGTGTCTTTATTGCCGTGACACTTGTCTCCGGCCGGAAACTGCGCAGATATCGCGTAGTTGGTCGGGTACCGTCGGCTATCTTCTTGACGAGAGATAATGTCTATCTCCATCAATGCCAGTCTCCTCGAGTCCCCATCAGTCCAACGTGGCCTCGTTTGATTAGCGTCATCAACAAGTATCATGTCGGTCGCTGCTATGTGAAACTCAGCTGAATGCATTCTTCGATAGAACAGTATACTGTGAATGAAGACAGTCCAACGTCACCCTTAAACTGCTTATTCCAATGTTGACGAGATCCATAGTAACGTATCAGATGTATACGCAAGTGTGTCATTTATAGGATCAACATTCAGTCTATCAGACTGTTATACACTAGTGATATTATATATGTGTGTGTGAAAACACGTCCGCGCTATCTATCTATCTCCCTATCTATTTTCGGAAATTGGTTGACTTGAAAACCAATTACAATTATCTCATTTATTGACGTTATAAACAAAAATAAGAAAATAATAATGTTACAAACGAATGTTGGCAAGGAAGAGGCCAAACATATGGATATTACATTAATCCGTTATGGCAGTAACTTCGATAAATATCGAGACCACACGAAATTACGCGTACAGTATACTCGTATACCGAGTAACTCAATATCATGTTTACTCAGACTTAATTATATTTATTATATCTGATGATAACTATTATTAATTAAAAAAATATTTGTTAAGTATTATATTATATTATTATTAATATTCAATTTAGTTTAAGTATTATAGTGTATTATTATTAATAATTAATGTATATTGATTACTAATTAAGGGGATATATCTGCCACTTCGTACGTTGAGATATATATATATATACGTAGATAGGCAAGGATGATCTCCTCCTAGAAACTTATTTATAATTATTAGTTAAATAATATTAAAATCTCTTTGACAGTACGTTTAGATTATATATATATATAAATTATATTCCCTCCTATAAATATTAATTTAATTTATAATCTATTAATATATTGAAAAAAAGGATTAATATTTACAGTATTTAATCAACATAATAATGATTACAAAACAACTATAGAGCAGAATATTCTTATTTCGATAATAAATATTTATATAATATATATATATATATATATATATATATATATTCAGTAAATAAATATTCATTCAATATATATATTTATATTATATATACTATAGAAAATTAGAATAAATATACATTGATAGGCTAAACATTTTTTAATACACGTAGAAAAAAATAATTATTTAAAACATATTATTATAACATATTATTTTAAATTTGAGAATCTTATAAAAATCCCCTTAAATCCCCACAAATCCATCACTAATAATCACGTGATAATTAATGACAGGTATGCCCCCAGTTCTCATAGCAAGTACTTCGCGAGACTAAAGCTGCTAGTGGAAAACACGTACTGGAATAATGCACGTCGTAGAGTGATCTTAGTAGCGCACAGCTTGGGTGGTCTGATGGCACATCACTTCCTGTTAGGGATGTCGCCCGAATGGAAACGGAAGTACGTGCACTTATTCCTTCCGGTAGCTGTACCTTGGGCCGGATCCGTGAATGCCTTGAACCTGTACACCACGGGTGCTATCCTCGACGCAGATGCCAGGACGAGGAGCCACTACCGCCAAACATATCGAACTTGGGAGAGTGCGGCCGTACTTCTTCCGAACGGTCGCGTTTGGGATAAATCAGGGCCGTTCATAAGAACGGATTCCTTCATAAATTCCTATGGTATCTCCACTATGCGGGAGTATTTCATCAAGATCACCAATCTTCCTAAATACCGCCATTACGCGAGGTTCAATGAACATTACGATCAGTCCAAGCACCCTGGCGTAAATGTTACTTTATTAATTTCGTACGGCCTGCCAACCATAAATTTCGTATCGTTCCACAAAGCCGTCTTTCCCAGCGGTACACCTAAATTTGGATACGGCGACGGCGACGAAAGCGTGAACTTGCGAAGTTTGACAGCGGCGACACAGTTGTATCCACGCGATGGTTTCAAGTATAACGAATACCGAGTTAAAGGCGAGACTCACAAGCAAGTGTTGTCCGGCTCGGGTATGCTCGGCATAATGAAACGCATCAATGCCTTATAGGCGTGGTTAGTAGGCGTGGCTAACTATAATCATGTATAGATATTTATCATGATATATAAATCATATCTTAATACAAATAATAATGTAAAAAATATTAGACACCACTATATTCCCATTGTTTTATTTGAATACAATATATATTTATGAAAATAATATATGGCATTTTGTTTTTATAATTATAGTTATTAAGATAATGTATTATCATATGTATAAAGTCTTTGTCATACTACTACTACTACTACTACTACTACTACTACTACTACTACTACTACTACTACTACTACTACTACTACTACTACTACTACTACTACTACTACTACTACTACTACTACTACTACTACTACTACTACTACTACTACTACTACTACTACTACTACTACTACTACTACTACTACTACTACTACTACTACTACTACTACTACTACTACTACTACTACTACTACTACTACTACTACTACTACTACTACTACTACTACTACTACTACTACTACTACTACTACTACTACTACTACTACTACTACTACTACTACTACTACTACTACTACTACTACTACTACTACTACTACTACTACTACTACTACTACTACTACTACTACTACTACTACTACTACTACTACTACTACTACTACTACTACTACTACTACTACTACTACTACTACTACTACTACTACTACTACTACTACTACTACTACTACTACTACTACTACTACTACTACTACTACTACTACTACTACTACTACTACTACTACTACTACTACTACTACTACTACTACTACTACTACTACTACTACTACTACTACTACTACTACTACTACTACTACTACTACTACTACTACTACTACTACTACTACTACTACTACTACTACTACTACTACTACTACTACTACTACTACTACTACTACTACTACTACTACTACTACTACTACTACTACTACTACTACTACTACTACTACTACTACTACTACTACTACTACTACTACTACTACTACTACTACTACTACTACTACTACTACTACTACTACTACTACTACTACTACTACTACTACTACTACTACTACTACTACTACACTACTACTACTACTACTACTACTACTACTACTACTATTACTACTACTACTACTACTACTACTACTACTACTACTACTACTACTACTACTACTACTACTACTACTACTACTACTACTACTACTACTACTACTACTACTACTACTACTACTACTACTACTACTACTACTACTACTACTACTACTACTACTACTACTACTACTACTACTACTACTACTACTACTACTACTACTACTATCAATCAATCAATCAATACGATTTATTTATACACTCAAAGTTAGCATGAAAATGCTCTGGCAAGTGTTAAACGAGAGAAACGAAAAAATATAAACATTATAAACAAAAACAATTTAAATTAATCAGCGCATGGCTAGAATATATTTTTTAACATTACGTTTAAAAGCATCATGATTAGAAATCATACGGATACTTAGAGGAAGTTGATTCCAGTTTAACGGAGCAGAATAAACAAAAGCTCCATTTAGAGTACGCGATAGTCGACATCGGTCAGAGGATAGCAAATATCTATCATCGGTAGAACGGAGGGTTCGAGTCGATAATTTAGGTTTTAACATCTCATTGATGTATTGTGGTTTAGCGGTGAGTAACGACTTATGTACTATACAAAGTAGTCTGTATAATGTTCTTTGTTTCATAGATAGCATTTTGATGGACTTCATCTTCAACGTTATGCTAGAGTGAACGGTACGTGGTTGTTTAAAAATTAAACGTACAGATGATCGAATGATTCGTGTGAGAGGACGAATTCGGCACTCGGGTAAACCTTGAAGGATAGAGCAGCAGTAGTCAATGGGTGACATTGCTAATGAATTAACAAGTATTCGGCAGAGGTCATTGTTGATATATTTACGAATATTACGTATCATATGTAGCTGGTAATTCGAACGTTGACATATGTTGTTGATTTGCTTCTTAAAGGTTAAGTCATCATCTATTGTAAAACCAAGATATCGTATAGAACTACTTGGTTCTACTATAATACCATTCACAGATATCACCGGGAAATCGTAGTATGTTTCCGGAATGTTGATTAGCTCAGATTTAGAGGCGTTAAGCAGCAGCATATTATTCAATAGCCATGCACGTATTTCGGTAGCACATAGTGAGAGATCATTTCTGTTGGAAGTAGAATGACGAGACAGAGATGTGTATAAAAGTATATCATCGGCGTAAAGATGATAATGAATTGATGGGTAGGATTTAATTATATTAGTGAGAGGCGCAATATAAATTAAGAATAGAAGTGGGCCTAGAACTGAGCCTTGGGAAACACCCGTAGTTATAAGTTTAGTTATAGAGATGGAAGAGCCGGTTTTCACAGCAAAGGTACGATATTTAAAGAATGATATTAGCCAAGAAAGTGCTATTCCATCAACACCTATGTCACGTAATCTATTAGTTAGAATGTCATGGTCAAGGGTATCAAACGCTGCTGATAGATCTAATAACAAAAGTTGAATAGGAGATTCAGTGTCAAGTGAGTTAAGTATATTGCTGATGATATGATTTAAACACGTTTCAGTGCTATGGTTAGGTCTATAGGCACTTTGAAAAGGGTCAATGATATTATTAATTTCAAGATAGTATATTAATTGCTTAAAAACTACCTTTTCTAGAATTTTAGATATAGTAGAGAGTTGAGAAATTGGACGGTAGTTACATAGAGAGTTTTTATCAAGATTATTTTTCTTGAGAATAGGTGATATTAGTGCATGTTTAAAGTCAATTGGGACAGTGCCATAACTTAAAGAATTTTTAAATATAGTAGTAAGATATATAGAAAGTGCGGGTGCAATTTTTTTCATAAGAGATAGTGGAATGGAGTCAAGGGGAGAGAAAGATTTAGATGATAGAATGAGTAATTCAATATAGTCAGTAGATGGTGGAGTAAAGGAAGATAATAAAAAGGAAATAGATGGTGGTGTATAATGTAAAGTGGGTAGTGCAATACAAATAAGATTGTAAATAGTCTATCTGATTATTTCAATCTTATTTGTGAAAAAAGAAGAAAATTGATTGCATAGATCAGAAGAAATAATATCAGGAAGAATTTTCTCTTTAGTTTTTCCCATAAGGCTGTCGCTCACATTATACAGTAACTTAGCTATATTTCTACAGTTTACTATTTTATTGTGGTAATATGATATTTTGGCCATTTTAATAGATTCTTTGAAGGTAGTTGAGGTTTCAATTAGTGCAATTTTATTGTTTTCCGTTTGGTTTTTGGAAAAACATCTCTCGGCTTTACGCAAGTGTTTTTTGGCTCTTATGTTTTCGGAATTAAACCAATGGTTATTATTAGTGTCAATAATATGTTTAGTTTTTTTGTGGCGAATGTGTACTTAACAGGTGGGAGAGGCAGTTATTTAGATTTAGCATAGTGATGTCATTTCGATCATTGAGAATAAGTACATGAAGGTCACTAAGAAAGTTAGTAATCGAGATGTTAGATATATTACGATAATAAATTGTTTTCTTAATGGGTTTAGTAGGCATTGGGTAGTTTACTGTAAAATACACCGCATAGTGATCAGATAATAGATGTTTAGTATCTAAAATAGAAATTATTAATGACGAGTTAATACAAGAGAAAACGAGATCAAGTGTATTTCCTGAAATATGCGTGAAAGAATTTACATGTTGTTGAAGTGAATGAGATTGCATAAGTGATATAAAGTCTATAGAGAGTTTATTTTGTTTGTTTATAGGGATGTTAAAATCACCAAGAAATATTGTATTAGTTAAGGAAGGGAGTGATGAGATAAACTCATTAAGATTATCTAGAAATGTCTGATAGGTAGATGATGGTGGTAGATAAACAAGAAATAATTTAATAGTTAAGCCTCCAGAAATAAGTAATGAGACTAGTATTGTATCACAGTCAATAATATGTACAGGGTTGGAAGATATAAGTTTAATCGTATTTTTAAATAAAATCCCGACACCGCCTCCTATACGATTAATACGAGGTGTATGAATAAGTTGATAGTTTTTTGGTATAATAGAAAGTGTAGGGGTGTCAACTGTTAACCAAGTTTCAGTTAGAGCTATAATATCAGTATCAAGGTCAGAAATATTATCAGAAAGAATGAGATTGTTAACATTTAGAGATATAATGTTGATAAGTGACATAGTAAGATTGGAACTTAGTCATTTAGTTTGGGTATTAGATATATTAGTAGTTTTACTAGTAGATGCATTAATATTGTTTACATATGATTTAAAACTGGACGACCAGCTTTCAAAATCCGAAGTAGAGATTTTTAACGAATCACCTTTCCAGTTAACACTGTTAGAGTTTGGTAATAATTGGCGTAATTCATAATCAGAACTTTTATGATTAAAAACCGATTTGCAATTACTAATCAAATTAGCCTTTGTGGCATGGTACAACATTTTTCCACGTCTAACTGTCTCTAAATTAACGTAGTTTCGAATAAAAATAGAATTATAACAAGAGTCTTTTATCATAGTCTTATTTGACAAAAAAAGAGATTTAGCAAATTTATTTGAAAAAAATATAGTAGCTCTATTATAATTAAAAATAACTTTCGAGATTGATTGGCTATCACATTCAAGAAAAGTACAGAGAGTGTTTATAAAGTTAGTGTTGCATTCTGATGATGATAGCTGTTCAATTACTACTGCTAGTGATTTTGAGTCAGTAAATGATTGTAAATTATTGAGTTTTTTGTTAATGGAAGTATTGGATGTAATTATTTTGTCAGTAGATATTTTAAGTTTGTCAGCGTATGATGTGAAGGAATTTTTAGATAACATATTTTTGATCTCATCTATGCCATCAGCAATATATTTAAGAGACGTAGG